>HG983342.1:0-122008 GCA_900006255.1 Xeromyces bisporus
CCTTAACCCTAGCACCACACCCAATGATGATCCGTTGTGATTGAAAAAAGTGGGTCTAGGATAGGCAGAATAGCAAACGCGGGTATGATAGTCATTTTAGACATTCCCAGTACTTGGGTCTCCCTACGCGTACAATCAGGTAAATGCCGGATAGATCTTCCCCACCCCCTCTGGGAGGCACGTCCCCGCCATATGCCAGGACTGTTGAGCGAGTAGGCGTAAAGCATTCTTATTATTATTACTGAAGCTCGTCCACAGCACACAGGTGCGGGCGGGAGCGGGGGGTAGCCGCGGAAAGGGGGCGGGGGGGCAAAAGGCGAGCGAACGCCCTTGGCCCGTTGTCCAGGAGTAAGTACTCGTTGCCAGACGCACCTACAAGCGGGCCTGGCACTACGGACAACGACAATATACGAGTGGTATGGTGACGGACACCTAGTCGCATCAACTTTTCGGACCAGATTTTATAACTCCACCAAAACAACATCTAATTCAGAAAGGGGATCGTAAATGGCCATAAAACGGCCCGTTAAGCAACGTGGCGACCTTCTTTTTTCCATACAGGAACTGGGTGTTGAGATAAGTTGGGTTTTTTGCGAGAAACGTCACTTCTGTGCATAAAGACCCACATAAAACACCTTATGCATGCATAACGCGTGCATAAAGCCTAAAATGGCTTAGCGTACCTGCCTAAACTGGTATAGTGCGGTAAAGTCACGTGAATTTTTTCCCTGATCCAAATGTCAGTCCTGATGCGACTAGGTGTCCGTCACCATACGTATACATGAAGACGGGAAGAGAGCACAGTTGATTTTGAGCACCGTAACCAAACATGTCATTTAAAATCGATTCATTTCAACCATATAACTTATCCATAGCAGAGTCATTCCTTCAAAAAAACGTCGTGGGATAATACATAAAACTTTTCTAAGCCGCCAATAGTGTATATTTTGTTCAAGGAATGTCGAACACGGGCTTGAGTTTCTTGATAAGAGCCCACTCCTCCAAAGACACCTCGGGGCGATAGAATTCCTTAAGGGTATCAATGGTGGCACGGGAGATGCGAGAGTACAATGCATCCTTCTGTTCAACCTGGCGACCATATAGCGGTTGGTCATGGCCATCAATCTTCACTGCGACTGAAGGTTGAGCTCGCCTGCAGACGGAAACCGGCTTGTGTTCACGCTCAATAGATGACCTGCCGGAGCAAAAGTGTTAGAATATAAATCATTGAGGGATGCTAGCATACCAAGTTGACAAATATATGAGGGTCAACTTACACTCTGCCTAGGTTGATAATTTCCTTGGCACCCGTCACAGCGTTATTCCTGACAACCGAGATGGGAGCATTAACTCTCAAGCTTCCTTCCAGCACATCCACACCAAGAATGATGGGGTCCTTCTTATTGAACACTGCCACCACCTTGAGCACGCAGGGGAAGACAGCAAGAAGTTTGCTTTGCTCCTTCTTCTGTTCCGTGACGGCCGCTCTGTTCTTCATGAATTCATCGAAAAGATGGTAGATGATGTCCGCCGTGAAAATCTTGACGCCAACTTCATCAGCGTAGGCCTGCGCTTCCTTGTCAACCTTGACATCGAAACACAGCATAACTGCAAATTCCTTGGCCTTCTCCAACATTGTTCCAGCCATCATTACATCACGCTTGTAAACAGGACCAATGGAGATATTGGCAACTGGGATCTTCGAAGCCTTAAGGAATTCCAGTAAGGCTTCAAGAGAACCAAGTGTCGAAGCTTGCACGCTGACTCCGCGTTGGTCTGTGGCGACCTTGCTCAGGAGGCTCTCCAGATCGGACATGACCTCCCCCTTCAGATCCTCCTCATCGTCTTCAGGACCAACCACGAGCAAACGGGAACCAGCGATGGCCTGATCAAGGTCGTTGGCGGCAATCTTGACACCAAGAGCTGCCTTCACTTCCTTGTTGTGAACATACTGCGACTTCAGACGAAGTTCCTTGAGCGGCGCAGGAGTTAGCAAGGCTCGAATGTTTGTAGTTATTGGACCGTTTAGACCACACAAAACGATCCGATCACCCTCACGAAGAACGCCGTTCGACAAGACAACATCGATGGTCGTACCAAGACCTTCAATGACCTTGACCTCGAGCACAGTACATTCGACTTCGGAAAGGTACATTAATGCACTTGTCATACGCTCCTGTGTCAACTTTGTCAGGAGCTTCAACAGATCCGGGATACCTTCGCCCGTGTGAGCTGATGTGGGCACGAGCGAAACGACGCGAGACATATGCTTGTTCTCGTAGAAAAGTTCCGAGTTAAAACCTTGCTCGGCAAAGAGAAGCTTAGTTCTGTCAAGGCGAGTGCGGAACTCGTTCTGAGCACCCTTTTTCTGTACGGACAAACTCTCCCGGATGCCATTGTTGTCAATCTTCTGCCATCCGTACAGACGATCAACCTTGTTCAAGGCGACAATGAACGGTGTCTTCCGCTCTCGGAGCAGCCTCATGGACTCTAGAGTTTGTGGTTCGAGACCATGCATGATATCAACGACCAGGATGGCAATGTTGCAAAGAGAAGAACCTCTCGACCGCAAGTTGGCGAAGGACTCGTGACCTGGAGTGTCGATAATCAACAAACCAGGAACCTTGAATTCGAACCCGTCCTTGTTCACCACAGCAGTCTTCTGACGCAGAGCATCAACCGGGAAGTACGTGGCACCGATCTGTTGCGTGATACCACCAGCTTCACCTTCTTGGACATTGGTTTGACGAACCTTGTCCAGAAGCTTGGTCTTACCAGTGTCGACATGGCCAAGAATACAGCAAATGGGCGAACGCAAGTTGTCCTTCGACCGAGCGGCCAGGGCCTCCTCGTGCTGTTTCTTTCTTCTCTCGGCAGCCTCCGCCTTCTTTTGAGCGATAGCCTTCTGTGTAGCGGATTGTTCCTCCTCTGAACTCGACTCTTCTTCGGATGATTCTTCTTCTTGATCCTTCTTCGCAGCAGGTGCCGGTTTCGGCGGCTGAGACGGCGGCTGAGCTGCCTTGGCGGCATCTCCATTCGTGGTGGCGGGTTTCTTCACAGGTTCCTTTTCCTCGTCTTCGGAAGGAGCATCCCAGCTATCTTTCACTTCTTCTTCGGCATCGGCAGCTTGCTCCCAATCGTCAAGTTCATCTTCACTTTCAGCAGCGGCGGCGGCGGCAGCAGCTTCAGCTTCAGCCTTGGCCTTGGCCTCTTCATCCTTCTTACGCCTTTCCTCAGCCTGCGCCTGGGCGCGAGCTGCCGCAGCTTCGAGGTCTTCTTCTTGTTTCTTGGCGGGCTTCTTCTTCTTGGCTTCATAGACAGGCTTCTTCCTCTCGGCCGCGTTTTCCTCTAAACCGGCAACCAAACTTCCACCAGCCTCAAGCGTCTGTTTCATGCGCAACTCATTGCGTTGTTTGGCCTCTTTTTGGGACTTAGTAAGCAGTTTGCCCTCTTTTCTGAGTTGCTCTCTCTTCTCTCTCTCCTTCTCCTTCTTTCGCTGACGGGCTTCTTCCTTAAGTCGTTCCTCCTCTTCTTCGAGTCGTTGTGCTTCCTCCTCAGCTGCCTTCTCTTCAGCCTTGATCCTTTCCTCCTCCTCACGTTGCTTTCTCAACTGCTCTTGTTGTCTTTGAATTGCGGCTAGCTGAGGGGGAAGCTTCTTCTTCTCAGCGGGAGCACTGGAGCCCTTCTTCTTAGGCGGCATATTCGCTGTCTTCGGTGGTCGGTCGGTTTTTTTTTTTTTTTTTTTTTTTTTTGTCGAAATTCGTAGAGTTCTGATGGGCGTAAGGAGACGTAAAAAATTTAGATAAATTCCCCCTATATTATTGGGTTGGTTAGAAACTGTAGTTTATTTTCTTTTCACACGGCAAGCTGCAATGGTATCACAAGTAGACGCTTGATAGTAGTGGTTCTTGTGGTCCCTGCTTACGGCCAGCAAGCAAACACGCTGACGGAGAACAGAGGATATGCTTGTAAAAGATCGGGAAGAAAAGACGTTATATAAGAGAACAAAGACCTACCTTTGGTGGAGTAATAGAAGAAATATGATGAGAAAAACGGGGGAGGGGAAGTGTTGTTGGAAGGAGGATGGTGAGGATATTTCGGGGGCTCTTTTTTCAGTGGGGAAGATTCAGCGTGACCTCAACCTCGCCCGGTACGTCCATGTCTCTCTCTCTCTCTGCAATATCCAAACTTTTTATGCTGTCCAGATTCTTGCAGTATCTACGAGTTTTCTGCTGTTCCGAGGTGTCTCGGCGTGTTCTCTGCAGTTCTTCCTCTTTCACGTCGTGTCTATATCGCAGGGTTGTCAAGTGAAGGATTTCCCACGTACATACATAGGTGCGCTCAGGCACGAGTATGAAGGAGGACAATGGACATGCCCAAATCGATCAAGTCTCCTTGTATGATAGTCCGTAGAAAGCCTGAAAAGACTGACTATTTACATTTCAATCCTCCAAAGTAAATCCCCTGTGCAGCAACTTCCTCAACCATCCCATCACATCCTTGACAGGGTCCGACGACTTCCCAAACAACTCCTCACTTAGCTCCGAAAACCGTTCTGAAATCCTGCTCGTTTTCGAAGGAGACGCATCCATTTCTTGGGATATGCCGGTATTGTCGTGCGGGTGGCCCTCATCACTAGCAGCAAGAACCTGGCGTAGGTGACTCGTGCCGCGTACTAGCAAACGACCCAAAACGTCACCGTCAACGTGCATCTTTGATGGTTTCTTGTCGGGAACCAGCATGTCGATATCCGCCGGATTCCATCGTCTCTTTCTCTTTGGAGTAAATGGACAGACGGTGAGATCTCTCATACACACGATTTGCAAGAATCGCAACAGGCGCCATTCTTTCTCAGTGATGTCCTGGAAACGGTATACTGCACCGTCGAGAGTAGTGCCATATAACGCGCCTGCTGTGTTGTGAAGCAGTTTAGTAACCGATAGAGGGAGATGGGCTTCTGCGAGGGCAACGGGCATCAACCTGTCGTTTCCGGCGACCCCGACCTCTGTCAATATGCTGACAGTGCCTCCTCTGCTGGATGCAACGGTGAGACTGTTTGGCTTCCCTTGCAGGTGGAAGTGAGATAGTCCCTCTCGCCTGACACGATCATGCGCATGGAGACTCAATTTGTTGTCTGTTACCTTGAGTATAACCAGGCTTTCTCTCGCCGTGGATATGTACAAATACGGCTCGCGTACGGTGATCGAAAGAGCAGGAGACAGCAGGGTGTATCTCGCTCGCTCCCACCGCGTTTCCGAGAACTTCGGCATTAAAGGGACGACATCGTACCCAGTGGCGACCATCAAGGTGAAACCGCCATACGGCGCAATAGCGTACACTGGACCCTCAAAATGGTGAATGTGCTTGGCGACACACTCTATGCGCGATGGGTCCGTTGAGTTTCGTGCGGCATGTAGGAAGATAACACGGCCTCTATTCTCCTGGTGTTTCCGTGCAGTCCCGATAACAATGCAGTGGTATTTCTCGTCGCCTCGTTCCGGTGTCCAATCTAAGATGCATGTAATCTTCTCTCCGGCTGCTGTGTGTGGTCGCCAGGGAGGCGATTCCCGTCCTTCGTCGGTAAGAGTATTGGGAGTTTCGACTTCTGGACATTGTGAATCGGGATCAACAAAGTCAACGTAGGTGCGCGTATAGCGTCTAATTGGGCTTTCACTTGTGTCGAATGCGGTGACGGTTTGAGCAACGACCAAGCTCTTGAGATGCGTAGAGTAGGTCAGTTTGCTAGCGCTACCAGGTAAATTGATTCGTCGAGGAACTGTTCTGGGTTTCTGCTCTAGAGCGCAAACAAAGAGTTGCCCCTCCGTTATGCAGAAGAGAGACTCAGAGAGATTATCTGAGCCGGAATCTGGCTGTGTGTTGATGAGCGTGAAATTGTCGATGCTCCCTTGACTGTATGCAGGCTGAGATACCAAGAAAGTCAGAATACCTGAGATGGATGCGGAGAACCACGAATACTTACATTATTCTGATCAGTTATCCAGACCCTTTGAAGTTCATAATCATCAGATCGGTCGTTGTCCGATGTATGACACACTCGCCAGAATCCTTGACCGCATGTCAATAGCGCAAAAGTTTCTCTTCCGAGCAGTTTGACGGAGGTCTGTCCTAGTTGTCGCGATGTTGTCTGCTTCAATTCTGATAAAGTGACGGATCAGCAAGATTTCTCGAGAAAACATGCTATTCTGGGCATACCGATTGTAGAGTTGTCGCTTCTAGGTATAATCTCAAATGGGACTAGGGTACCACCCCGTAGTCCACAGAAGAGAGTTGACCTTTTGAAAAGACCATGAGTCATGGTGCTAACTCTTGCAATGCTCTCAACTGCCTTTGAGGCATCGACTCGATTAGTCATATCGACACTATGGATTGAGGAAAACAGGAGCGCGTTCTTCCCAATGCGATAAATCGAAATCTTCCCATCGCTCGTCCCTACAAAGACGAAGGAGGCGAAGTCAAAATGTTCGATGGAAAGGCAGACAGGCTCATAGTCGACTATGACAGGACCGCCAACATCAGACAGGTAGGCCTGGTTGTCCGATAACACTACTGCCTTCAAATGAAGACTTATCTCAGAGTGACTTCTGACAGCAGTGACAACAAGCGACCCTGGATTGTTGACGGTAGCACATAAAACGTTTTCCTCGACACCGTAGGTGAAGCAATGTCTCGCTAATGGCTCGTGATCGGTTCCAAGACGGATATCTTTCTCCGTGACTTGGATAAGTATGGAGAGCTGATTGCATCCCGCCGCCAACGTTTGAGTTCCAAAGTCTAGCCCTGATTCTTCTTCACCAAGCGCACAAATCTCATCTCCGAAGTCATGGGGGAGGTAGATTAATGAAGACGACATGGGATCGGAGGTCAAGATATAGACACCGCCGTTCACACAGTCTGCCATAGCCCACATTTCTCTGGTGCTGGATAATTCATCCTGAGCGATAAGCAAGCCAACTTGGGCTTCTATGCCATGTCGGAATTCAACCAACGATCCACGTCCAACAGTAGATGCAGAGCATGCAAATAGCCGATTGGCATCTGTTTCTGTTACCGATTGGCTTCGAGATGTAGGCTCGACCGTTACAGAATCTGTAATTGGGCCCCAGTTAAAAAACCTTTGTAGGCATCTCGGAGAGTCTCGTGCATTCTGAATGAACAGTCCCCCGTCGCCCATGTTCCCAGCAGCCACAATAAGGTCGCCACCCTCGTGGCCTAAATCAAGGATATCAAAAGCAGTATCGACGTCACAATCAAGGTTTCCCAAGTAAGTCTCGTGTTCTATCTCGCCGCTGGTACCGATGGCCAAGAGGAACACCCTTCCATCCTCTCGGCACAGGTAAATATCATCATGGGATTGCTTGTAAAGTAAGTCACGCGCGGGTCTGGCCCATTGGGTCCATAAGGGCATGCGCTGAGGCTCACAGTCTTCAACAGGGATTGGATACCTGCTTGGTTGGTTGCCGTGACTGTGCATGTCGTACACAGCCATCGAGGTTCTTGAGACCACCAAGAAAGACATTGATTTAATTAATGGGACCACCATGCACGGTAACTTGTGCTCTGAAGGCAACTGTCTCCTAACTATTCTTGGAGATTTCTGTCGCAGTGATTCATCTGCGTCCCACTCATAGCATATAGCATAGGTATCTTCTCGTTTGGAGACCAGGAGAAGGAGAACCACTTTATCTCCATCTTCGGATTTCGGGTGGAGGAACTCCATAAACAGAATGTCGCCATCGACACGAAAGAAACGTTCCTATTAGACATGTTTCAGCCACTCTTCCAGGCCGAATGGAAGTGCGCGCCGTGGCATACCTCTGATATAGGGTCTAGTTGCTTGTTGGTTATTTGCGACTGAAGAACCGCTGACGGCTTCAACGTGAAAACCCCAACAAAGTTATTTAAGGCGGCAGTCGCCACGGCACGCGACCTGCGAGAGACTGAGATTAAGCAATCACATAGTTTCAGAAGCAGGTATGAGCTTACCTCGGATCAACACAAATATGTCGGCCAAAACTTTCTGAAGGATTGATCTCAGATGGTAGTGGACGACAGAATTGGACGAACCTATCATCATCTTCGCCTGCATGATAAAGGAATACCATGTCTCTTGAAGACAAAGTAAGCACCATGATTTGAGGGGCTGATGCACCATGGGCTCCGGAGTTGTAGGTAGTGTGAGGATTCCCTCCTCCTAGCCTCATTTGCTCCTCCCAAGGTACTTTAGCGCTCACACTGACAACGTCCGCGGCCATAATGTTTGCGTCAAAGTCAGACTTGACCACGGCATCCTCTAAGTGAAGCCCGGGTACAATCTCTTTTATTTGAATATGTCTCTCCCCCACGAAAACGACATCATTAAATCTCTGACCTCTTAGGCGAGCGGGGAGGATCCATTGAACCGTTGGACTCGATATCACCGTCTGCGTTAGAAGTCCGACCCTGGGCCTAGCAATTCTCGGCTGCTGAGCTGATTCCACAGATCTATTTTGTCTTCGAGTGTGTGCAGCGTCCTGGAGATCATCTCCCCCGAAATCTAGATAAATGATTGGGATATCCATGATGATAGTAGACAAAGTCCTGCAGATAGAGGATTCCAGATGGAGCTATATCCAAAGACCAGCAATACGAGATAGACGATTAATTGCCTCTTAAATGATAGGAGGACAGATTTGAATTCATGGATCTCTCCACTCACACTCTGAGCAGTACGGCCTTCTAGGACTTAACGCGGATGAGCGTAAGAACTGGGACATGTAATGACTGGTAAAAGATGAAAGACGACTATGGTAAGCCAGAGACTTCAAATCTCGAACATTTCTTCGTCACGGTAGAAATAATGCAGAATAGAACACATGCAACTGTGTTCCCCGAAGGCAAAGGATGCCTACTGACTTCCAAGAATGATAATGTACACCCATCAAATCTCTACCTACAAGCTGATATTCTAATAAGCGTCTGATGACATAGGTGCAAGCAAGAGGACAGAATTGAACTTAGCAGCGAGTAGTTGCCTGCGCTCAACACTCACAAGATCAAATTTGCATGCTTCTCCTGAAATTGCAGCAAGAGGTATTCAACCAGCCGTGTGTGATATTGATATTCCACCAAGTCCTGATAGCCCAAGTTGCTCTAATTAAGTCCTTGAAGTTGCAACTCCGAATGTGAAAACTAGTAGTAGTATGAGTCGCAGTAAAGCGGTCGTGTCAAATTATTGTCCACATTCACGAGCGCAAAACTGTCCGTAGTACGGAGTAGACAAGCGGTTTGGATGCAAAATCCGCGGGACGATGGTCGATAACTTGTTTTCGGAATATTTTACGGTAAAGATGTGACAGCTGTGACAGCGTATGTATCATATGGTGGTGAGTATGATACAGTAACTATCGGTACCGTTACAGTATTATAACGAGAATTTCCCGGAATCGGCTTCGTCAATCGGGCCTATGTAAATCCGATACTCCGTACCCACATTGATTTTCTATCCCGTTGACACTTCATCTTCTTCCTCTAAGACGAGGACTTCATGCTCCCTGGAATACCTCTGCAGGATTATGAATTTACGTGCTCAACGCTGTGAAAGTTGAGACGAAAGCAATTGTCGATTGCAGACGGTACATAAGCCGTTATTGACAGAAGACAACAGGAACAACTTCATCTTACTGTATGGATTAGGGCTGCTAATATCTAGAGTTCCTCGCCAAACCAAGTGATTTATCCCGCGATGAATCAATCCTCAGTTGACCAACGTCATGAAGTCTCTCCAGACGCATTCAGACAAACGTGTAACGTGAAAGAGGAGTCGATACCTAAGGTTGTGGACGAAAAGCCTTCAGTACCGTTGGAGTCGCCAACGGGGAACGTCCCAAGTAAAACGACTGTGAAAGCGGAAGCAATACGTCGTGCATGCGACCTACGAGACCTGAATGCCTTGGTCTCTTACGCCGCCTCGGAAGGTGGACTTCTTCAAGATGAACTTCGACGATTAGCTTGTATGTATTTGCATTTGGGTGATTCCGCTCGATTAACATAGGTAATGTGTTGAATCAGGGCCCATTCTTCTGTGGAGTGATCGGAGCAAGCAATATAATGACATGATCGGTTGGAAGGATTGGCCACCACACGCAGACGAAGGCCAGGTTCAACTGGATGTTGAACGATCCTTTGTCTACTATCCACGCGGTCAGGATCCTAGAAACTACGCGAAACAAACCGCGTTGCTGAACTGCGGCTCCCAGGTACCGATGAAGAACTATCCGTGAGAAAAGAGGAGTTGTCAAGATTGATAACTCGGATTCTGCGCAAATACCCCATGCTTTCCTACTTCCAGGGATACCACGACATCGTACAGGTATTACTCCTGGTATTGGGCGAAGAAAAGGCCGTTTCAGCGGTTGCCCAGGTTTCCCTCTTCCGAATAAGGGACTATATGCTCCCTTCGCTTGCCCCGGCACTAAAACATCTTCAACTCATCCCAGCAATTATTGAGGGAGCAGATCCGGGATTGGCCCAGCATCTGTCTGGCGTACGACCCTTCTTCGCACTCGCATCTACTCTGACACTATATGCTCATAACATTGAAGAATACGGCGACATAGCTCGCTTATTCGATTTTCTTCTAGCTCATGAGCCAGTGATTTCAATTTACCTCTTTGCAGCCATTATTCTTTCGCGCAAAAAGGAAATACTAGAGATCCCCGTGGACGAACCGGATATGCTACACTTTATGCTCTCAAAGCTTCCCCGTCCTTTTGACGTTGAAGGGCTAATTCAGCGTGCGTTAAAGCTCTTCAAGGACCATCCACCGGAATCTTTGCCTTCCCGGGATTGGAAACGGATCTCCGCGTACAGTGTATTGAAAACGTCGCGAGACCCCTTCGAAGAACACACAACGGAGGAAGCGCTTGAGTTGTTCGAGAAACAGGCACGACAATTGCGGAACCAAGAGCTGAAAGACAAAAGCTTGGATTTCATGTGGAAGCACCGGAGGACTGCCGGATCTGTGGCCTTGGCGGTTCTCTTTGCTGCTGCTTCCCTCTGGATAAGGAGGAAAGGGCTCGACACTTCGATTTGGTACAATCTTAGCAAAATGAAGGGGGCAGTGCTCGGGCACGAACATTGACAACACACAGAAAGGTACTGACTAGTCTGTTTTATGCAGCGCGAGGAAGACAGGGTCCAGGGAATGTAGCTGGGGCCGGAGCTCTAGGGTCCTAGGGTTACAGAGAGCAACATGTACATATCATAGGAAAATGGTCTACATATGATATTCATATAGCGAGAACGGCGACATAAGATGCCAGTTGGCAGCGGGCTTCCCCAGAGAAGTAGGCGGTAAGCGAATAGGTACAGACCAGGTTATGATGCTGTGGCTGCTTATGTGTGCGGACTGTAACTGGTTTCCGTCAACCTTCTCCGCGCCAGTCCTCCTCGCCGTCCCGCACGGAGTCCCGGCTTGGAAGAAGAAACAATCTCCTGCCCGTTTACTATCAACCATGGCGAATCGGGGATATGATGTTGTTGTAGATGTCGATGCGGAGGTATGTTGATCGAGCCTGACTATCACCACAATGCGCCATTCTAACATAGTTGGGGCCGCCTTCGCAGGGTGATCTGGGGCATACCGATCTCCAAGAGGATCTCGAGTTTCATCCGTCCAGTATGTTATGTCAATCCCGAGTTCTGATAATTGAATTGGATTGAATTGCTTCGGTTCCATCACCGATATCGATCATCAATGTATCAATCTATACGTTGTACGCGACATGAAGCCATGAAAAGCTGACCAGATGGCTATCTCGTCCTTGCGAAACAATAATTAAGACTTTGAAAACGATCAACGAAATGCAAAAATCCAATCAGACACCACACCGTTCCTAGGCGGAGGATCAACAACACCGTCCGGGGGAGGAGGGGGAGGAGGAGGAGGATTCGGCGGATCCTCACGCGGTCGAGACCGATCCCCGTCAGGCTCAAACTCCAAACACCGCTGGTGGTCCGTCCAATACTACTCCCAATACTTCGACGTCGACACGAACGAGGTCCTCCGACGCTGCGTCGCGGCTCTATACCCGCGAACGAACTTCCTAGACGTCCTCGAAGGAAACCCGGATCTGTACGGCCCGTTCTGGATCGCCACGACCGTCGTGGTGATTCTGTTCCTGACCGGGACGATCTCGCAATGGCTTGCTAATGGCGACCACGAGCATTTCGAGTACGACTTCACTCTCCTTTCCGGTGCTGCTGGTTTGGTCTACGGGTATACCTTTGTGCTTCCCGTTGGGCTTTGGGCGGTGCTGAAGTGGTTTGGGAGCACTACGGCGGATTTGATCGAGTGCTGGGCTTTGTACGGTTATGCGAATCTGGTCTGGATTCCCGTTGCCCTGGTCAGTTGGAGTCCGTTGACGGCGCTCAATTGGGCGCTTGTTGGTGTTGGGTTTGGTTGGACGGTTTTCTTCCTCTTGAGGAATTTATATCCGGTTTTGACTGCCACTGAAACCAAGGCTAGTAGGATTCTTTTGGTCTTGGTGGTTCTGCTTCATGCTGGGTTGGCTATTGCGATCAAGATTCTTTTCTTTGCGTGGGTGTCCCATTCCCTTTATGTTTTGAACCCGTGCATAATTGCTAACGATCCTCTAAATAATGCAGACATGGTAGCCCTGTCTCGAAGAAAAACGAGCACAAGGAACATGACGACAATGCAAATAAGGATTCCCATGACAAGCGGCGGATGTCCGTGATATGAAATGTCAATTTGCTTTCATGATTCGACTTCTTACCGTCAGATGCGCAACGTTTGATGGCTTGTTCGAGGAACCCAGCTGAAGTCTGAGCTTTCCTCTCGTTTTGTTTCCGTTATGATAGTGTGTTCATGTACGGAGTATATCGAGTATATCGCCTATATTTATTTCTGCTTTTGTACCTTTGTACGCGCCATTGATATCACGGGAACCGTTAAATTGAGCTCGAAACTTGGATGAATTCATTGCAACCTTATTCCAAGAATAAAAAAAGCAAACTAGGATATGAAACAGAACGCATCGGACTTGGTCCATATTGCTCCATTATTATTTCAACGCCTTATCTAACTCGTATCTAACCACGCAACATACACCAAGGCTTCCACACAACCGCAAGAGCGCACAAGCTTATTTCAGCTTCTTCTTGGGGCGGAGCTGGTTGCTGTGGCCGCACTTCCTCTTACGGCAGTTGGTGGCACGAGGGGGGAGACGAGCCTGTTTTCATCCATCGTGTTAGTATGCTGAGATCCTCCAGTAGACAATCGTTCTATCATAGGCACGATTTCCACTCAAAACGACAAGCGGATATAGGACCCGGGTAGAAGACATACGTAGCACTTGCGGCAAATCGATTTCTCGGCGTTGTACTTGGAGGCGAGGGCCTTAAGAGACGGCTCGATGATACCACCACGGAGACGGAGGACAAGGTGGAGGGTGGACTCCTGTTGTAGTAGAAGAAAAACAAAGTCAGCCATCTCATTATCGCCACTCAACAAATCTCGACAGAATAATGACAACGAGGCCACCCCAGTCCCATAATATCATATCGTATCGTTGAGGCAATAAACATTCCATGCCGCTTTCAAACCGCATGGCATCAAGTGCCTCATAACCGACAAAAGGAAAATAATCCAAAACCAAACTATTATATGCAAATTCCCCATACCTTCTGGATGTTGTAGTCGCTCAAGGTACGGCCATCCTCGAGCTGCTTACCAGCGAAGATCAAACGCTGCTGGTCCGGGGGGATACCCTCCTTGTCCTGGATCTTGGTCTTGACGTTGTCGATGGTGTCGCTCGACTCAACGTCGAGGGTAATGGTCTTACCCGTCAGGGTCTTGACGAAGCTGCGAAACGAAAAAAAGAAAAACCACGTCAGTCTCTCATCCCATTTCTCTTTTGTCTCTCTCTTTTATGACATCCCGTGCGTAGTCGATCGATCCCATCGGTCGCGGGTGGTCGGCGGGTATGAATCATGAACACGGTTTTGGGGTCTACCTACATCTGCACTGTGAGAACCGGAGAAAAAGGTTGGTTAGCATTTCGACGACGAGGAATTCTTTGGCTTCAGGAATTCGATGTTTAGACGTACTGGTTGCGATAGTCGTTGGTGTTTGGCTGACGATCTCGCTGGACGTTCCAGTGGCGGAGGCGGGCGTAGGGGCATTTTTAGGGATTTCTCGCTTAGCAAGGGTGGATGTGTCACGGGTGCTTTTGCACCCTAAGCCCTAGTTTCCGCTTCAGTTTTCGTTGATGACGCTTCCCCCGCAAAAAGAAGTTAACTTCAATCGAGAAATCCGGGGAATGCTTTTGAATAGAATTTATCGTAACGCTAATTGCTAGTACCAGTGACAGTAGGATGTCTGGGATTACAAGGGGGTGGGATTCTCAGGAAAGGATGCTTATCATCTACTACGGGAGCTCCCTCACTTGAGCAATGTCTGGATGGTAGAAATAACAATAATGGAGCTTCCAAGACCCATGAGTTTCAATCGTCCACTTCCATATCTTCGACTTCTGGACTAGACATGGGCTCCGTTTCTGGGATTTGCCCGTGATGTCCTAGTTTCCTCTGATTTCCTTGCCAGTGTTCCAACCTCAACTCCGTATGAAATACGGCTCTGATAAGCATTGGTAAGGATAGCCCAGCCGCTTTGGCTGCTGCCTCGTAGAAATGCTTTGCTGGCTCTGGGAGGTCCGACTCTCTTCGATAGCGCCGATAAGAGGAACCCGGACGAGGGACATCGTCGTTTTCTTTCGGGATAGCTCTTCTGGGCCTAAGTTGGCCCATCACTGTCTGTAGCATTGAATCGATGGGCAGGTCTTCGTCCATTTCCGACCTGGTAGTTTGGTCTTCTACGCCAGTTCGTCCAAGAGGAAACATATCCGCTAATGGGTTCGAACCTGCTCAATAATGGGTTAGAATCGGTAAGTTAGACGAGTACTGGGACCTTCATTCATACCTTTGCTGATGTCGAGCCATTTACTTTCGTACCAATCCATATACTCGTCCAATTGATTTGGAGCCATGCTGAACACGTCTTTTTCATTAACGAGAATCTCATTTCCCCTTCCTATTCGTCCGCCAGCTGTCTCCCTGTTGTCAAACTGCCTCTGAGATTGTCCCCATAGCTTCCAGTCAATAACCTGGGCTGCCGGTTCCTTTGCTGAAGTCGGATATCTTTTGACATCATCGAAAGGGAATAGCAGTTTGGTCGAAACAACCAAGAGGGCAATCATTTGTACCTCTGGTAAGTGGAGAGGCCTCCGTTTACCTCTGATTACCGTTGGATAGGTGTACGTGAATCCGACAAGCTTCTGCAGCTTCCTTGTAGCGGAATATACCTCGACTAAACGAATGCAGTATGAGCTAGTTAGAAGGAGCAGAAAGAAAGATAAACCAAATGCATCATACCAGGCAGTGCAAGTCGCCTTATGTATCCGAAGAGTATAAGAGATGAGTTCAACGGAGGAAACATAACCCCAAACTCGTGACTATAGAAGAGAACCAATCCCATCACAGTCTTGTGTAGGTGCTCGGCTTGGGGTATCGACTATAAGAAACATAGTCAGCAAGGTGTATCTCCGCTTGGTATTGATATGCATGAGAGCGTACCTTGATCTCAAAAAGCGCAATATATTCTTGCGGAAGTTTATCCCTCATTTCTCGAGGGATATGCCTGATGATTCGAATATAGGGAACTTCTTGCCGCATGACCATCCTAGGAAGCAAAACCAAAGGACAACGTCAGAATACGATTGTATTCTTTAAGAACACGAGCACGAAGAGAAACAAACATACTGATGCATATCTGCAATGGTAACGGGTAGTCTCAGCAGCAGGGCTCCCATATAACAGAGACCGATGGAATCGATCATTCGAGGCCATCGATTCTGGTTCTGACTCGGTCTGGAAGACTCATCGTTATCTTCGACATCGGCCTGCGCCAATGGCTGAGAGCTGAATAATTCTGGTTCTCCCTCCTCTCCCTCAGACGGGTCAGTTATCCTATCCGAGAAGGTTTCCAGACGGAGAGCCCAGAGATCGCGGACTACATTCTGCATTTACTTGTTAATATGTCGTCGGCAACAATAGCCATGCAAAGGTTGGCACCTAGATTCAACACCAACTTACCTCAAATAGCGGCGGGAAGCCTCGATTTTGGATAAGGGCATGGCATTGCTTCCACAGTATCAGCTGGTATACATGTATGAAGAGGCGATACGCTCGTCGACCGCGGTATGCTGCAGGTAAGACACGATTTTAACATAAGGAGGTTCAATCCTCGAGTGAAGCATCGCCCTTTTGCTTACTCTTCTGGCCTTTCTCAGCTGCCGCCTTCTTCAGACGATTAATCTTGCCTTGAGTGCCAAAATCTTCAGGATCCTCTTCGACTTGTCGACCCTGTGGGAGAAGTAGTCAGCAAGAGGAAGATAATGCCAGGTTTTTTAACCTCAGTAAAAAAGAGAAAGGGAATGGGATATTGCAGTTTTTCTTCTCCATACCTCCTGTAAATGACCTCGTCTACAAAACCAGAGACCATTATCGAGATAGTACCGCGTCTCACGGCATCCTTCTTGTCCACAAGCCCCTCGTTTTATGTATTCCATAGGGACTCGGCTGATTCTTCATGTCTGGTTATTGGGTTGGTTGATCATTGACGGGAAAGATTTTTCTACGGAGGTTCGTTCCAACTTCCAGGCAAAAATTTAACCGTTCCAACCTTCAACGTCCAATGCGAACAGCGTCATGTCGCCTACTCTACATATTCATTCTGATCAAAGCTAAAGCACCTGTCTATAGATTTGATGCAGTATCACCATTATCAATATTATCACTTATTGCACTTTTTAACCCCTAGGAGCCTCCTTAGCGTCCATAGCAGCCTCCTCACCCATGGCGGTCAGAACGCTAACGTCTAAACGAAGAGTTCAGTCAGTTGCACAAGATCATGCATTTAAATGACGACTTTGGGTAACATACTCAAGTCCTTCTCCTCCTCACGGAACATGCGGCTGATTCTCTCACCGACTTCGTTATCAGGGAGCTTAACGTCGTCCTTGGTGTCACCGGTTTCATCCATGAGAGAAAGGAAGCCATCGTCGGAGATGTCAAGCTGAAAGCAAGAGCGTAAGTAAATAAACACCCCTAAGTACGGAGAACAAATGGACCAGGTTCACTCACGAGCTGGTAGTCCTTGCGGTGGACATTGGGGACGTCCATGTTGTGGGTGGAGGGAGACAGATCTTCGAGCTTCTTGCCGGTGAAGATATCGAGGGCGACAATGTGCGCCTTGGCGTGACCGTGCTTTCCAGTCTTGGAGGTAGACATTTCGACAATCTTGCAGGGGCGTCCCTTAATGACGACGTGACCGTTCTTCCTCAGAGCGGAACACTGCATAGGGAAAGTCTCGGACGCGCCGGACTCGGCGGACTCGAAGACATGCTGGTGCTATACATTCAAGCAAAATTAGCAGATGCTTCGTCTAGGAATGACATGAAGACGTTATTGAGAAGCGATTGGAAGTGTTCGCTTCTGCGCATGACTGTAAAAAATGTGTCATGATGCGGGTCTTTACACCAAGGAGAGGGGTAAAAGATAGGATTAAAAGGGAGAAAAAAAAAAAAAATTGCATAAAACCCGAATCAAAAACGTACCTGCTCGTCGCCCATGGTGATAGAAGTAAAGAAGAAACTAGTAATTAGATAAGACTAAGAGAGAATGAAGGCAGAGACGGGAGTAGCACCGAAGGGAGAGGTAATGAGGGAGAAGCAAAGACAGTTGACGGGAGGGAGAAAAGGCTGAAGAGAACGAAATCGAGAGCGAAAAAACGCTGTTTTGTTGTGGCGGGGTCACGGGTCGCTAGTCCCCAAAAGAGTAAAGCGCCAAATCGTACCTAAGGATTCGTATCACATGAGATATGAAGTTTGGCCAATCAGATCGACCGGAATGTTGGTCCCGTGACCTGCCTTAAAATACCATCAAATTGTAATAATACCGTACTGTACGGTACAGGTGTTCCTTGAGTGTAAGATAAGAACACCGTAGGGCAACTCCTTCTACAATCTAAAACCATAAGGTCGAATATCATATATCGGCTGGCTTCAGTATAATAAACAAACCAAAACAACAATTGTTCTCGATGATTTTATTGCTGACCCTACCTCAATGAAGCCTGTGTTCAAACCAATTCCCCGTTGCTTCTCCGCCCAGGATGTGGCTCGACCGCATCTCAGGCCATCAGACTTCCTTGGGAGCTCCGGTCAATAACCGCAATTCACCAGTCCCTCGAAGACCGTCGTATTTGTCTCCCAGCCCGCACGGTAACCGCTCTGGGGCTGGACCTCAGTCGTCGCTGTTATCTCTGTCCTCGAGTCCGAATGCCTCGACTACGTCGCTACCTGGCCTTGCACGCGGTACAAATGGCTCGGTATCATTGAAACAAAGCGCTACGGAGACTCGTCCAGCCAATGTCGCTGATCCGCTGGAAGTGCTGAACGGTATAATTGGAAAGGAAGGGAGAGAGGCTTCTTATGTGAATGCTCCGCCGCCGGTCTTCGTTTCGGTGACAAAACCAGCACAGCTGGTGGAGGACGTTCCTTTTGAGGGTCGTAGTCTGCAGGAATTTGTCGCAGATGAGGACGGCTCAGAAAGGTCGTTTGGCAATGGTGCACCATCGCAGACTGTTCAGCAGTTTGAGAAAGAAAGAGATAAATTCCAGGGACTCCATACTGCCATTATAGGTTGTGACGATGTGTCGAAATCGGTCGAATTGTACTTGAACGATTTCCAACGCGAATTGGGCGCGGTGTCTGCCGAAATTGAAACTCTACAAGCACGTTCCATTCAATTGAATGCCATGTTGGATAATAGGCGGAACGTAGAACGAATCCTTGGACCTGCCGTGGAGGAAATCAGTGTCTCGCCGAGAACTGTTAAATTGATCGCTGAGGGGCCAATTGACGAGAATTGGGTACGGGCTTTGAATGATATTGAGGCTCGAGTGACCAGCGTCGAGTCAAAAGTTGCTGCTTCCAACAGTAATAAAGCCGTTGAAGACGTGCGTCCGCTTCTATCGGATATAAAGAGCAAAGTAAGCATCTTCGGTCCATGTCTTTATAAATTGAAACGAGACTAAGATATAATGCAGGCAGTTGAAAGAATTCGCGACTACATGGTTTCTCAGATAAGGGCGCTAAGGTCGCCAAATATAAATGCTCAAATTCTCCAACAACAACGCCTTGTCAGATTTAAGGATCTTTATAGCTTCCTTTGGAGGGCTCATCCAACACTTACCGGAGAAATCACGCAAGCGTACGTGAACACTATGCGATGGTATTACTTGTCTAATTTCACGCGCTACCTTCAAGCGCTCGAGAAAGTAAAACTGTACCCTAGTGACCGAAACGAGGTCTTGGGAGGCGATCCATCAGCACAGAGGACACACGTTCTCTCGGGCAACCGAGCTGGGGCGGCAGCCCGCGACCCGTTTTCATTGGGCAGACGGGTTGACATCCTCAGAACCGGCAGTCACGCGGCCCTCTCTTCTTACCTGGCAGAAGAAGACCAGTCTTTCCATGGAATAGAGGTCCCATTCAGGAACTTCAACCTCGCACTCATGGATAATATCTCTGCGGAATACTCCTTTATGGCAGAGGTATTTTCTACTATGTCTTTCCACCAGATATCCCGCAGGGCCTTAGAGGTATTTGATCCTGTCTTTGCCCTTGGACAAGGTTTGACGAGACAGTTGGTTGGGGACAGCATCGACTTACTTGGGATATTGATTTGCGTACGGCTGAACCAGCAAGCGGCATTTGAACTGCAGCGGCGTAAAGTTCCCGTGGCCGACTCGTATCTCAACGGAATCAACATGCAACTGTGGCCTAGGTTCCAAGTAGTCATGGATATGCAGGGTGAGTCGCTCAAAAGGGTGGCAGCAAATACTGGCCGGAGCACCGTTTCTGCCTTGTCTCTGACAGGCGGAGATGATTCAAAACAATCAACGGCTCCTCACTTTCTCACCCAAAGATTCGGCCAGCTTCTACATGGCATACTGGTTCTCAGCAGCGAAGCGGGTGACGACGAGCCTGTCTCCAATAGCCTGGCACGATTGACCACGGAGTTCGACTTTCTTTTAACAAAGCTGAGCAGGAGCGGTGGCGATGCCAGACGGAGAGAGAGATTTCTGTTTAATAACTATTCTTTGATTTTAACTATCATTAGCGTATGTTCAGTCTCCATCTGTCACTGAAGTCATTCTTCATTCTTCTAACTCGAGAACAGGATACCCATGGCAAATTAGCAACCGAGCAGAAACAGGTAAGGGCCACTATCTCTTTACCAACAACCCAGGGACGTCTACTGACTACACAATAGCACTTGGATGACATGCTCAAGAATGCTGGAAGGCGTGGCTGAACTTACCGTCAAACCATCAATTATGTTGATATTGCTTCTGTACATCGTTGTATATATCATAGCGGCTGTTAGATGATGCCTGTGTCATTGATTTATCAGGGCCTTAGACGGTAAGCATTCTGCAATTGAGCTGATATACAGTTACTTCGGGCCTTGTCGGTTCATTAAACAAGCATATAGGCTATCTCAAGTGCTCTAACGTGGTTCATGACTCCATCTTTCATAGTACTCAACCGTCGTCTTCACGTCGAATATGCTATGAGGATGGTTGTTTCTACTTCCTAGTACTATGATGATATGATACTACTTGAATCAGTTCATACATAGCTTAGAAGTTCGGAAAATGCCGACTCACCAGTCGATAACATCATACACGATAGGTACCGGTATCTAGATGAGCGAGGCATCCTCAAGGAATTGTATACGCGCCACAAGTAATCCAGGAATATTGCAATTGCCGATTGTATTATTTCGTTTTCTGATTGATCATTGCCCAACACGTTATCATGGCTCTATATGTAGCGGGCGCTCGTACGTGTCTGTCATGTCTGTCACGGAGTTCCCTCCGACTCCGCCGCAACTTCTCGAGCACACCAAAATCCAGCGCCGCTGACTTCACACATGCTGTAATACTGTTCTACTTTTKTTTTTTTTTTTTTTTTTTTTTTTTTTTTTTTTTTTTTTAAATGACAAACAAACAACGGGAAAGCTAAACGTTTCGTTGTCTTCAGGTTATCGGCGCTGGGGTTGTAGGTCTCGCAGTCGCACGCCAATTAGCTTCGAGAGACGGCACATCAACCATTCTGCTAGAACAACACGATGGCCCCGGGACCGAAACGAGCAGTCGCAATTCGGAGGTACTATCTCTAAAGGGCTACAAGTGCTCTACATTTTGCTTGACTTACTCTTTGAATTAGTCTAATATGATTGTTTGTACAGGTCATTCATGCCGGTCTCTACTATCCGAAAGACTCCCTGAAGACAAGACTATGTATCGAAGGACGGGAGAAACTGTACGCTCTTTGCGCGAAACAAGGAATTCCTCATAACAACACCAAGAAGTGGATCGTAGCGCAGGATGACGAACAGTGGAAGTCGTGCCTTGGAATCCACGAACGAGCACAATCCCTCAGCAACGTCCCAACGCGATTAGTTAGTCATGAAGAGGCCCAAAGAAGGGAACCGGATGTCAGAGCAAGAACGGGCATACTCGAGAGCGAATCAACCGGAATCGTGGATAGCCACACTCTCATGATGTACCTGCAGGGCGAGTTCGAGAACAATGGAGGCGACTGCGCTTTTCTTACTTCCGTCACGGGGATTGAGCCTCTCGACAGTGGGAAGTCCGGCTACAAAGTCTCCGCCACGTCTGCGGATGGCACTGAGGCAGATTTTACTGCAGAAACACTTATCAACAGCGCCGGCAACGGGGCATGCCGCATCAGCAACATGATTCTACCAAAAGAACGACAATACACCCCGTATTTTGCCAAGGGTACCTATTTCTCTTACTCTGCGTCGCACCCGAAGCCGTCCGTTCTCGTCTACCCGGTCACCAAGCCAGGGCATGCTGGTTTAGGCACACATCTTACGCTAGATCTTGGCGGACGTGTACGTTTCGGTCCTGACGTCGAGTGGACCGATGATCCCAACGACGTCAAACCCAGAGGCGCGCAACTGCAGCGAGCAATACCCGAGATACAGGAGTACTTGCCAAATATCAACCCTGAAGCTATTGACCTTGACTACTGCGGCATCCGGCCAAAACTGGCTCCGGCGGGGTCCGGGTTCCAGGACTTCATTATCCGGCAGGAAGAAGGCTTTCCGGGGCTGATCAACTTACTGGGGATTGAAAGCCCTGGGCTAACCAGCTCTTTGGCTATTGCGGAAATGGTGGAGAGGCTACTTTACAGGTGATATGAACATATGTCGATTTAAAAGCTCTTTCTTCGATTATAAACGTCGCATTTGTTCATGACAAGCTTGAAGAATTACCCTGATTCATGATTGGCATATAGAGGAAAATGAAATGCATCATACGCTCTGTGTCTTGGAAGACGTTCGCCGGCAGCTGTCTTCGTAAAATCGTTGAATTCGGTGTTCCGATGTTCCGATGTTCGGGAGTTTTGGGAGTTTTAACGGTGTCACGTGCTGCCAGTTCAACTCAACTGGACAGCGTACTGGACAGCGTACATACGGAGTCAAACTGGTGAATTCGATACAATACACTTACCTAGGTACATTTTGAAGCATCAAGGAGGAAAGCTTACAAAGCTAACAAATACTTAACAATCTAGTGTACCCTTTCTACGGAACGAACATGGTGAATTGAATGAACAGTGGGCACTGGCGAATGTACAGTACTTATCTAAAGCCAACGCGCGAAGGCAATAGACGCGGATTCTTTTAGGGATATGCTCGGGCCTTCACGGATACCTGCCAGAGCCCTCAAGGTTGTTGGAACCAGTGTTACTCAACTGGCTGTCGTACGCGGACCGAACTATCCAAGTACAGGATGCTGTGCATATTCCAACGTGTCATGCTATTCTGATATCAAATGCCGCCCGGTGTAAGCTGAATCTCTTTGATTCTCAATTCTCTACCTGTGCACATACACAGTCCTTCCAGGCAGCTAGTGTGCCGTCCGCAGAGTCATCGTATGTGCAATCACTAGCGATTGCTGGCATTCACTGCCCTGGCAGACACGATTGGCGGAGTAGGGCCCACGCACGGACGTTGAACGAGAGGAAGAAAAGAGATCAGAAAGAAAAGAGATTAAATGAAGAAAGAACAAGAGAATAAGAAGTCGCCAGGCCAGTCGGGCTGCTGAATCCCTACTGAACGACAGAAACCGTCACACAAGAGTGAATGGATAACTAATGATGTTCGCACTGTCGCTAATCAGCAACGAGCCGGCCGAAACGCTGGAGATCGCACGTATAATGACTCTGCCGGAGATGTACATACTAGCTGCTTTGAAGGGTTGTATATACGCATGGGAGTAGAGAGGATTTCTCCCGGCAGTGAGATTGAACTCACCCACCAGCAGTCAATCAAACGATATCTGGAAAACCTTTACATTCCCGTTTATGACCAATTCGCTAAACAATCGCCATGAATACGGAGTCGCGGCCAGTTACTCCTAAGTTGAGAACCTGTCTAAGCTTTTTGAGTTGAAGTTGAAGTCTCGCCTTGCGAGTCAAAGATTCTTGAGTCGGCAGCGGAACCGCGTCCGTTAAAATGACCGCGTGAAAAAGCTGAACAGGGTCGAGACTCCTCGAGAGGTCCTTCCTATACAATGTGATTTTGTGCTATGCTTCCGGCAGGGCTACAGGTTTGTGACGTCACAGCGAGCGATGCATTCGTCACTGCGGTCGATGTTCTCTGTCCCTGGATATCCATCCGTCGTATACATACGGGGACAGAAGAACTGAACTATGACTTTTGAAGATCACTGAAGTTACCGTTTTCACGTTCTTATGGCTGGAATCGACGACCATGTTGACGAGCGACGACGGCAGCCAAGCCCTTCTGGAGGCTGGTCAACTTCCAAAGCAATCGATTCTCTTCCCAGTGGCACCAATTCCCGTGGGTGACAGCGATTGCCACGGCAGTGGCTGTTGTGTTGTCCTTGGATTTGGGATGCATTTTACGCCTCCACTGCGATGAGTTCTAATATGTGGATGAACACATATAAACGGTGGCTCCCCGGGTCTATAGATAGAGATCCCAACTATAACTGTGTGCACTGAGTTCACAGAAGAGAGCAACCCACCGTGCAGGTTCATTCATAATAGAGAAGACTTCGAGTGACTGACAATTTGTCTACTATCATGGCACCATCACAAACTGATTCAACCCCTTCCACCGCACCAACCAAGACAACAACAGTCACCAAGACCTATATCCCGGATGCCACTAGCACAGCGGTGAAGTCAAAATTCGCAACTCTCCCCGTCTATCCCCTGGACGAGCCATTTGCCCTAAACGCAGAATTCACCAATGATTCGCATCCCAACAAGGTCAATCTGGGAATAGGCGTCTACCGCGCCGAAGATGGGAAGCCATGGCCACTACCCGTGGTGCGGCGGGTCGAGGAACAACTACTCCATGAGAACAACCCTGCTCGACACGACTACCTGCCAATACAGGGGGATATGGAGTTCCTAGCCTTCGCACGGGACCTCGTATTCGGCTTCGACTACAGCGAAGATAAGAATAAAGGGAAAGCGGACGGCGTCGAGCAGCAGCCCGAACGCTCACTTCACCAACTCCACCAAGAGCTGAAAAAGCAACAACAAAAGGACCGAATAGCATCCATCCAAACCGTCTCGGGAACCGGTGCGAACCGAGTAGGCGCCGACTTCCTCACGCACTCACTGAAACCCGAGACCGTCTGGATCCCAAAACCGACCTGGTCGAACCACCACGCCATCTGGGCCTGCGCGGGAGCCAACAGACAGACATACCCTTACTTCGACAACGAAGGAAAATGCTTCGACTACGAAGCAACCGCGCGAACACTCAACGCCCACGCAAAACCAGGCGACGTCATCATCCTACACGCCTGCGCCCACAACCCCACCGGCGCAGACCCGTCGAAAGAACAATGGTCGAAACTCGCCGACCTCTGCCACGAGAAACGCCTATTCCCGTTCTTCGACTTCGCCTACCAGGGCTTCGCCTCGGGGAGCGTCAAGGACGACGCCTGGGCCATCCGCCACTTCTTCAATTACAACACCTCCTCGCCCCTCGATTTTGCCGTGGCGCAGTCCTTCTCGAAGAACTTCGGGCTCTACGGACAGCGAACCGGCGCGCTGCATGTGGTCGTCTCGAGGGGTAATAATATGGACAATCTCACCGCTACCAGGGATACCTCGGATGCTGTCTTGTCGAATCTTTGTCATCTCGTTCGCGGCGAGTATTCCATGCCGCCTCGTGCGGGTTCGGATATCGTGAAGACTGTTCTGAGCTCTGCGGAGCTTCGGGCGCGGTGGCATGATGATCTGCAGGTTATGAGTGGCCGGATTAAGAAGATGCGGAGGTTGCTCTTTGATGAGCTTGAGAGGTTGGGTACGCCCGGTAAATGGGATCATATTCTGCATCAGGTTGGTGTTCTCTTTTTCTTTGTTTTTATAGTTGTCGGGATTATGTATCCGACTGACGTTTTCGTCTCTTCCTTCCTTGTATGTAGATCGGCATGTTCTCGTATACTGGGCTGTCTGAAAGTCAAGTCCTTGCTATTCGAGCCCGGCATCATGTCTATATGCTTGTCTCAGGGCGAGTATCCATGTCTGGTTGTAAGTTTGCACCTCATAGGATAAACCATAATCTTGTTCAACTAACCTTTTGCACAATTATAGTGAATGAGAGGAACGCCCGTCATGTAGCCGAGGCCATTGATGATGTGGTTCGCAATGTCGCTTAGAGCAGTTCCTCCAATGGTGCAGTCGGGAAGGACGCAGATAAAGCTCTGAATGATGATTGGCCCTCATGGAGTATGGACATACATACTCCGTAGAGTCAGTAACAGAATTTAGGAAGAGTTCATAAAAGCATAAAAGCCTGTCTTCATTTAACCCTAAAAAGCATCCATTCAACGTCCACATCGTCAAATGAACTTTCACGCGACATCGATCGTAACATCCCGTAAAGCCTCTCGCATGCGGCATACCACGATAAACCCATGTGACTGTAGTAAGTAAAAACAAGAAAAATTGAAAAGAGAATAAAAGATAAACACCCGCAATGAAAATATCAATCAGTTGCAAAACACTCTTTGCGCCGGAACACTTTTTTCCAAACCCAGTACTGAATCGTCAATCGCAAACTGGTAAATCGAAAATGCCGAAGACTTCAGTCATATCCGCTACACCAGGAATCGACAGACGTAATTTACGACTTGTTCTCTTCCGTGGTGTTTTCTTTCGCGGCCTCCTTTGGCTTCTCACCACCGGTTTCGCCTTCAGCACTCTTGCTCTTCATGTACTCGTCGTATACACTCAGGGCCTCGTCAACCTTAGAGCGCAAAGATTCATCATCCTCGAGCCTGCAAAATGACATTAGCAAGACGACTCCATGTTGTTGGCACGTTTGTGTGTATAACTTACAGACTGATAAGCTCAGCATTATCCATTTCCAGAAGCATACCCGTAATCTTTCCTGCCAACTCGGGCTGCTGAGCTTGGATCTTGGGATATAGAGCTTCACCCAGCATTTGCTTCTGTTGAGCAGGGGGAGCGTTGGTAAGAGCCTGGATGGTAATGCCACCAGGGACGGGCTCTTCACGACCAACGACAGCTGCATTCTGTCCACGACCGGCTTGACCAGGACGGCCCATGGGACTTTGAACGGGAACACCACGGCCTTGTCCGTAGCCGGGACCGCGCATGCCCTGTACATTTGGTGGCATACCAGGGATTTGACCACGGCCACCGCCGCGTCCGAATGCTTGCATTTGAGACATTGCCTGAGGGTAGCCCATGCCGTTAGGGATGCCTCCAGGGCCCTGCATGGCTCCCATAGGAATACCCTGAGCGAAGTTCGGAGGAATCTGGTTGCCACGGCCACCAGGCTGGCCAGGGAAAGGAGCGGGGAACTGGCCTGGTCGACCACCTGGGATACCAGCCATCATCATGCCAGGCTGAGGGGGGAAAGCCAAGCCACCACGCTGTCCGGCAGCCGGAATGAAACCTTGCTGACCAGGGCCGTAGAAGACGGCGGGTTGCATGTACTATTCGCAACGTTAGTAAATTTACATCAGAGAATCAATCAAAGGCGTTCCATTTTGGGAAGAGGGAAACATACCGGTTGAGGCATGCCGGCGGCGGCAGCAGCCTGTTGCTGTCTGATGGTGTTACGAGCCTGGATGCTAGCTTCAAGCTGGCTCCGGCGAACGTCCTTGCGCTGCGCGAGAGCAACGTACAGAGGCTTTCCGTTAACCATACGCTGGTTCATCTCGGTGACAGCCTTAGAGGCCTCGTCAGGGCTGCTGAAGCAAACGAAACCAAAGCCCTTGCTCTTTCCAGCAGGCTTCTTCTCGGGCTTCTTTGTTTCCTTCGGCTCCTTTGTCTCCTTCGACTCCTTCGCCTCTTCGCCTTCCTTGGCACCCTCTTCGGTCTTTTCGGTCTTTCCTTCCTCCTTGTTGGCTTCTTGCTCATTCTCCTTGTTCGACTCCTTCTGCGCCTCCGCCTCGGCAGCCTGGATACGCTCAACGTTGGAGGCATCGCGCATCACCTTAGCAGAAGTGATAGTGCCGTAAGGGGAGAAAAGCTCACGCAGCTTCTCATCGTCGACGTCGTCAGTGAGGTTTTTCACGTAGAGGTTAACTCCCTGGTACTTGGATGCCTTCTCCAAGCGGGCGGCTTCGTACTGTCTGCGCAGCTCTTCCTCACGCTCGTGCTTCTTCTGGGCACGGCCGACATAGAGCTTGTGGCCCTTGATATCTTTGTCGTTCATTTCGTCAACAGCGGCCTGCGCACTGTCGTGAGTGGCGTAGTTGACGAAACCGAAACCACGGCTCTTGCCCTCTTGGTCTTGGCTGAGAGTAGCGGAGGTGATCTCGCCAAACTTTCCAAACATCGTGCGGAATTCCTCATCGTTGATCGACTGGTCGAGGTTCTTAATGTAGATGTTGGTGAAGTTGGCCTTCATCTCCTCAAACTTGCTCAGACGGTCCTTCTTGGCAACGTGGTGACCGACGAAGACCTTCTTGTCGTTGAGCAACATGCCATTCACGTGTTTGATGGCATTGTTGGCAGCTTCCGCATCTTCGTAGTGAACGAAACCGTAGCCCTTGGAGTTACCGAACTCGTCCTGCGCAACCTTGCAGCTGAGAATGTTTCCGAAGTTGGCAAAGGTGTCATGCAAAGCCTTGTTGTCGATTGCGCTATCCAAGTTCTTGATGAAAACGTTGCCTTGACCGGTCTTGCGGCGAGCAGGGTCACGCTGAGACCACATGATACGGCAAGGTCTGCCCTTGATCAAAGTGTAGTTGAGGTCTTCAAGAGCACGCTCACCGTCAGCGGTGCTGTTGTAGTTGACGTAGGCATATCCCAAAGAACGGCGGGTGACGGCGTCACGGCAGACGCGAATGGAAGCCACATGGCCAATGTCGGAGAACAGCTCGTAGAGCATGGCCTCAGTCACAGAGGGGTCGAGTTCACCGACATAGAGGGAAGCAGACTGGGGCTGAGTCGTAGTAGTAGAGACCTCAGTCGCACCAACGGCAGGAACCTCGGTAGCGGTAGTGGCACCATTAGGGGCGGGGGAGCCGTTGACAGTGCCGTCGGTGACAGGAGTGGAAGAAACGTCGGCGGACATCTTGAATAGTTTTTGTGATTTTCTGCTAAATGCATCCACATCAGTAAAATCGACGTCAAAATCCATAAAAATTCATCGAAAAATCCACATACAGCTGTTAGTTTTATAGCAGCAGACGTTCAACAGATAGGTATTTTTTTCAATTTTTCTTTAACCACACTGCAAGAAAAACACGAATGAGGAAGAAAAGTAGGTTGGGAGAATAAGTGATTTTTTCTGATTTTCCGATTTTTTTGGGATTTTTCTTCAATTATTTTTAAGGAAATAAAAAGAAGAAAAGCCTTTGAAAAAGGAAGAAAAAGAGAAGAGGTCGAGGACAAGCAACGAAGAGATGAAGAAAGAAGGAAGAAAAAATTTTGGTTGAGAACGGGAATTTTGCCAGTCCATCCACGCTAGTCCTGATTGGGTGATTGGCTGCCTTATTCTTCAGGGCTTTTTTTGTCTCTTTCTTTTTTTGTGCGGGCAAAAAAAGGTCGCCTCACCTTCAAGTGACTGTTTTCATCAGAACACATGACCCGGACAAGCATCAACTGTCGTACTGTACATTCATTATTGAGATCTAATTATATATGCTGTAGTAGTAAGTAGTGAAATATGTATGGTAGCAGTATAGCTATGTAAAGCATGCAAAATAAAATCATAAAATCAAAGCTATGCATAATGTCCAGTTACAACATTCGAACTCATTATTGAACAAAGAAAAAGCCAGAGATGCCAGGCCAGGCCAGCGGACCACCACATAGCTAGCTGAGATCAAACCCTGCCCCTGAGTTGACTGCATAAAGGAGCTTGTCCTTGAGCGTCTTTGAATCGGTGTACCGTGGCAGCTTCAACAAATTAACGCAAGTACTCGTGCTGGGAAGTCGTTCCTGGTCTGCACTGGAGTCGCGAAGACTGAAACGGGGATTGAGATGGCTGAATCCCAGTAGAGGAGCGCGAGGCGTCGAGGTTACGAACTTCAATACCTTCTTTCGTTCCTCGTTCGACATGCTTTCCATGGCCTCCCAGAATAGCTTGATGGTAGGATGTTCTTCGTTATCGTCACCGATGGTGTAGACTCCTCCGTAGAGTGTGTTCCGTCTTAAGTCGGCCACGTCGATATCACCCGAATCACCGCTGACCAGCGTCTGTAATTCAGATTGGTTGAACATGGATAGCCAAGAAGGTTGGATGATCTGTCCGAGACCCTGGAGGAACGCGTTGGTTTGCATCCAGGGTTGGATTTGAAGGCGATAACGTGCAACATAGGAAATATAAACGAGCCGGTTCTGGTTAGTCACGGGTGTGTTTGAGCCGTTTATCTTCAAGTCCCGAGTGACTGTCTTGTTGGGTAGGTTGGGGACGGGAATGGTATCCGTGATTGTGAAGTTCAGAGCGAAATCTTCAACGTCGCCAGGATAATTTTTAAGTTGTAGCTGGCAAAAGGGATCGTTAGCTACCCGTACGCATCCAACAGGGGATAAGGATTGTAACTCACCAGTCCTTGGTAGAGACCTACATCGAGGTCTTTCAAGTCATTGAGATTGGCCCTATAGGCCGACTCCCGCTGAGCAGAACCAGTACCACCAGTCAACGCCCATTTCAACAAGAAAAACGGAGCAAAGTTGACATCCACCAATATCCCTTCGTAAAGACACTTCCCTATAACACGCCCCAAGAACTCGTACCGTCGGAGCAAGTCGCGGACCTGTTCGTTCCAGTCCGGACTGCCTTCAGCATATCCCAGTTGTCGCAGCAACTCCCTACGTTCCTCAACGGCAGCCGGATTCGGATAAAGCAGGTGCTGGTCGTTCTCTTCAAAGAGGTTAAGTTCGTTTGTAGGAGACTTGAACGCTTCGTTCGTTACACTCGTCAGAAACTCCTTTGTCACGCCTCCCCCGTCGATGCCTGCTTCTACCGTGTCGAACTGATCAATGAAGCTTATTTGAATCGGTTCTTTTAGACCGTCCCCTAACCCATAGAACTGATCGAAAGCATCATCGAATACGCTCTGGCGTCGGATATTAGCGTGATGTTTACTGAGAATATCCTGATCAACAGGGCGGCCATCAAGCATGCGTCCCATAGAAGCTTGGGCAATCCTCATACGCCAGATATCGGGATCGATGAATCCGTGTCTTCTGCGCATTTGATCTCGGAAGATAAACTCTCGGAATATTTGAACTCTGGTAGTGAAAGGAATGAAGAAGGGCATGTTTCTCAAAATCTCCAGCCTGGGAGCAACCGCTTGCAATCGTCTTCGACGAGCGGCTTGTTGTTGGCGTCGTCTCAGAGCCTCGATGCGACGAATCTGTTGCGCATGGCCGGTTCCTACCAAGCCTTGCGAAGTAGGGTCGTAGTAATCCTCGTCCACAACGTCGTCTTTACCCTCCTCATCCTCTTCATCCTGAAGCTGGTGTCTGTTCTCTTCCTCCGCCACCACGGCTGGGATAAATCCTTCCATGTCGAAACGATTCGTCATTAACAAATGTCCGTCCGGCAAAAATTTGCGTCTCGAATCGCGTTCGTGAATCATCCGCAATAAACCAGTCACTAGCCCTTTAAAGTAGTCCAGCGGTATCCCTGTGACGCCTGGTAATCCCTTATCCTTATTCTGCGCCTCGTATTCTCTAATGCTTGCAACCGGGTCCGGTAGCGGAGCCAAGGAGCTGAAATAATTCCGAAAACCACTGGTATCTTGAACAGTTTCGGTGTCGTTTAGATCGGCAGCATTCCAGTACAGTGTGAAGGCCAGATTCTTCAAGAATAATGTCATGTCTTTGACTTCGTTCAACGGGAGCGCACTCTCTCTGGTCCATGAAACCCTTGTGTTTGCAGAGGCAGCGAACGAGGAGCTACTGGAAAAGAATTCATCGTCATCCATGACTTTCAGCACGAAAGTGTACAGCTCAAGGAAGAGAAGGACGATCGTCCATTCTTGTTCTCGATCAAACTGCAAAGATCCCGAAGCGCCGGTAACCTTTGCATCATCAGCTGGTTTCAGTAGAGGAAGCACGTTATTTGAATCCTGACTGATTGTTTGAAATATTCTGCTAGATCTAGTAGCCTGCCAAAAGTACTTAATCGCCGGTATTCTAACTTCCGGTTGTTCAGTCGCCCGGTTGGCTGATCCCAGGTACAACCACATCCGAATATCATCCCCACGTCGAGGGAACACCCTCAAAAGGGTTAACGCGTAGGTAGCCAGAATTTTTGCCTCTTGTAGAGCATCCGACTGGTAACCGCCCGGTTCTCCCTGAAAAAGAGCAGTCGTATCCCGCTTGGTGAGAAGCCCTGTGATGCTACGTTGGTTGACAAGACTGAGGACTTGCTCCTTGACAAACAAAGGGAGTGGCATTCCCTGAGACGCATCAACGTCGGTAGCATCCTCCAGTTCAAGACGGCGCGCAATATGTACAGCCGTTGAATTGAGGAGCTCAGAAACGATTTTGACAAACTCGGGTTCCGGTACCTGATGATTGCTGTGGCTCCCGAAAGTGCATCGATGAAAGTAAATATAGTATGCAAGCAACCAGAGGCGCGCGTCCACGTCTTCTGAGTCGAGGGTAGTATTCTCTTTAATCCGAAAGTCTTGGGATTCCAAGGTCGACGTTAGCAACTTGTAATTGATGTTATTCGCTAGACCATCAAGCGTCCCTAGATATGCTGGAAGATTCGAAGTGGTAAGATAGACCTTCGCAAACCATTCATAAGCAGTAAGAGTCTCGGATGTGATAGGCCGAAGCAGAGCGAGTATTACCTGGACAAGGTTATCTTGGGATAGGAACGATTCTTGGGAGAAATAATTAATATTTTTAGTCAGAGTGGCCATAACGGAAAAGTAGCTCCGGGCCTTTCGCGCGATTTGCTTGGGTATTAGGCCAGTAAGGAACACGAGCAGCTTTAGGAGAGGATTTACTGCATAAGCCGGTACTGCTGAAGACGAAACAAACCGTAGAACTCCCAGGGTTTCACTAGCGAGACGCCCCAGTAACAGCGTCCATTCATTTTCGGCTGCAACAGCAGGGGCTTCGTGCAAAGTCTCCTGCAGAGCATTCGAGAAGTACACCAGTCGAATAACATCATTGGCATTCGTCACCTCCAAGAAATAAACCAGGAGTTTCAGTTGAGGCAAGCACTCCTCTACTCCTGAATACCGAGGAGAGCGTCCCAGCGCAAGTTCGGAGTGATCAGCTGGGCTCTCAAACGATAACAGACTTTCTGTTCTCCTCTGTTCAGCAGCATCCCACTTTGACCTCCAGTCACTGCGCGTATCCTTCCTGCTCCGATACCCCCGCCATACTCTCTGTAAGGTTCGGCTAGCCCCCAGGCGTTCCCTTTCCCGTTGTCTCAACAATCTCTCCTGTTGCGCTATTGCGAGGGTATTTTGCGGTCCGGAGCCGTGAGGATGCGTTCTGCCAGAAGGAAATGCAGCGAATGGGTTCGTGGTGCGCCCTCCAAGGTTGACCTGGCGCGGACGGCGAGCGTTGCCAGTGAATGATTGGAACATGGCTTCCTTAGATACGACACGAAATGGTGTCGTTGAATCTTGGAGACTTTCAAGTTAGCGGAACGAAGAAGTTATCGTACTAGAACGCCGATAGGTAGGGTGTTGTATGTGCCCATAGGGCCTAGAAGCAGCTGGAGAGGTGTTATTATATCTTGAGAGCCGTTGAGGTGACTGCGAGCAGTGAAATAAGTTGACTCGGCTGAAGGTAAGATGAGAGGGAGAAAGAATGATATCGACGGAGGAGCTGTTCTCGAAGCCATCGGGCACTGCTCGTATGCACACGCACATATTCGCCGGCAAAAGCCGCTGACCTCACGCATATAGTCTAATTGCCACGCCTTACTGCCGCCACTCCAAAGTAACTATGATACGGAGTCCCTACAGTAGTGTACTGTCTGGGTATACCAAGTAGCCTTATAAAATTCTGGTATATTGTAGTCAAACCTCGGGTCTTCGCCTGGAAGTAGTAATCCCTATTCCAAAGGTATTTTCCAGAGGCTGACCGGTGACGAAGGCCGATATGTTGTTCAGAGTCTATTCCCCCCGTTGCTTGAATAACAGGTACAGTACGGAGTACCTTGAATGAACATCATCGGTGAAAACCATTGTAACTCCAAGCCAAAATATGCATCCTGATTATGGTATGCATTGAACACGACCAGTGGCGAACGGATATACGTTCGCAAAAAGAACTGAGAAGAAAGCGCGCAACCTGTGCTGTCTCGGACTTGTCGTCCTATTTTACCACCGTTAGCGACGCTTCGCAAACCGCAGTCGAAACGACAGTAACCTTACCAATCTTCGAATTCATAAACACCACCTCACGTATCCATTAGGCTTCAGACCTGGCCTTTGATAAGGCTCTTAATTTGGCTTGAGCTATGGCCCTTGACTTATGTTTCTTAGACTTGGCTTGAGCTTTGGTCTTGGTGAAGGCATCCATTGCTTGCCCCAGAAGCTTCGGCTTTCGCTCAACTCTCAAAGACTCTCGTGCATTCTCTATCGCCCATATGTTGAGGTAGTCTTCTGCTTCTAGGTTCCGTGGAATTGTCACTTCTCTATCTTGCTTCTCAATGTTCTTCGAGTACTTGCTCTTCGTCGGGGCCATTTGCTTCGTCACGAATGGAGTGAGCTTCCGGCGACAGTTAGCACCAATTCCAGATATCGAGAAGCTTTCTACTCACTTTGAATTCATCAAGGTTCTCGGGAACGACATATGTGCGAACTTTGCTCCAATCAATGTGATATGTAGAGCCGTTAGCTCCAAAGCGGCCCATTGAGCCCGTCCGGTTTCCCTTGTAGAAACCGCCATTAACCTGCTTTGTAGTTAAGCGCAAACGCGCCATCATCGGTTGAGTAGGCTTGAACATTTTCTCGATTGATTCTCAAAAATCAATCAATGCTCCGAGAGCGAATTTATTCGAACTCGAGGAGCGTGTTGACGGAGATTGTTCGAGTTGGAGCAGGAAGCGGAACGCCATCATTTCGGACGGCGCTAAAGTCTAAACTTCCGACAACATTTTTTTTCTTGCTTGCAGAAAAAAATTATCACCACACCTTTTCTTGGTCTAAATAACCCTTTCACGGTTCTAATAAAGCATTTTCTTTACTTCGCTTGAATTCAGATTACACGCGAAGATGCCTCGCAGACAAACTAATCTGCGCGGACCCAAAGACAACTCCTCACAGAAGCCGAAACAGAAACGCCAGACCGGACGCAGTTTGGACGCTCTCGCAATCGCTGAGAATGAATTTCCCATCAAACCGAAAATCAGACGTAACCGTCTAGGCGATGACGATGAATTCACGAAGCGTAAACGCGGAGATGATTCGAATGGCCCTGATAGCAAGCGTCGCCGAACCGACGACCTGTCCGACGGTGGTAGTGATGATGAGGGACACAAGTGGAAATTAGGGGAGGTAGACAGTGATAATGACAGTGAACTGGATAGCGATGAGGCTATTGGCTCAAGCGATGAGGAGATGTTCGAAGGGTTCGCATTTCGCGGGAGCTCTTCGTCCAAGCCCAAGCCAAAACAGAAGCGTTCTACCGGTGAAGGCAAGCCAACGCTCTCTGAGAACGATGACTCGGAGGAGTCGGATGAAGGGGAGGAAGACGAAGATGATGACTTAGGAGAGGATGCCGTCGATCTTACCACTGCATGGGACATGAACACGGCCGAGGAGGAGGCCGAAAAGGCACCACCCAAAAGCAAAAAGCCTTCGGCGGGAGATTTCGAAGATGAACCCTCGGGATCTGATGGCGATTCTGAAGAAGATGGCAGTGACGAATCTAACGAGGAAGGCTCGGGGTTATCTCTCTCAGACGATGAGGTTGATGATACGAACGAGCGTGGTCTCTCGAACTTGCAGAATTTTGTCAAATCCATGGAGCCAGAAAAGCCTAGCAAATCGAAACAAGTGGCTGGTACTGCGCAGGAACAGATGAAGCCTACGGAGTATGGATTGACGTCTGCACAGAAGCTAACAGTCGCCGACCTTCTGCCTTCCGTCACGGATCCGCGTTTGAAGAGCTCGTTGAAGCACATTGACTCTGCTGCCGCTTCACGAAAACCCCAATCGTCAGGCGTTCCCGGGAAGTTGGATGCTCCTTTACCGAAGCGCCAACAAGATCGACTGGACCGAGCTGCGGCTTACGAAAAGAGCAAAGAGACCCTAGATCGGTGGATCGAGACCGTCAAGGCGAATAGAAGGGCGGAACACATTTCGTTTCCCCTTCCCGATCCCGACGCACAGCGGCATTACAGACTGGGTGTCACTAAGCCACAAACAGATTTAGAGGGTACCATTCAGAGTATTCTTGTTGAAAGCGGCCTTGCAAAGCCCGACGGAAAGTCGACTGAAGGTAAAATACAGCAATCAGAGGAACTACAAACACGAAAACTTCCTCTCGAGGAGATACGTGCCCGCAGAGCGGAACTACGAAAACACCGTGATTTGCTTTTCCGAGAAGAGGTGCGCGCTAAGCGAATTAAGAAAATCAAAAGCAAGTCGTACCGTCGTGTCCATCGGAAGGAGCGGGAGAAGGCGACGCAGCAGGAAAGGCAAGCTTTGGTGGAAGCGGGTGTGGATCTCGATGAAGAGGAGAGGGAAGCTAATGAAAGGCGGAGAGCCGAGGCAAGGATGGGCTCGAAACATAAGGAAAGTAAGTGGGCTAAAGGTCTTAAGCAAACTGGCCGTACAGCCTGGGATGAAGAGGCTCGGCAGAGTGCTGCAGATCTGGCACAGAGGGAGGATGACTTGAGGAAGCGAGTTGAGGGCAAGCGCGTTACTCGTGCCGACGACGACGGTTACTTGGACTCATCCAGCTCGGAGTCCGAAGAAGAGGATCCCTGGCAAGAGGAGGGATCTGATGCAGAGAAGCAGAAACTCGATAAGAAACTCAGTGCGCTATCGGCAGATGGTGAACCTGCGGAGGACGTCAAGGGGCCTTACTCGAACCTCCTTTCCATGAAGTTTATGCGAAACGCCGAAGCCGCTCGTAAAGAACAGAACGATGCGGAGATTAAGGGACTGAATCGAGAAATAAATGGAGACGACTCTTCCGAAGTTGATTCTGAATCCGAGGTTGGCCGACAGCGGTTCGGACAATCTGAAAACCAGAAGTCAGAAAAGAAACCGAAACCGCTTCCGAAAAATGAATTTGAAGAGCCACCAGGATCTGACGATGAGAATGTCGGTGCAAACGAATCGAGCCAGGACGTCAACACCAAACCCGATCGACCCGGCTCCCAGAGAACCGCTCGTTCTGACAAGAAAATTACGCCACGGGCTTCCAATGAGACGTCAAATAAAAAGGACTCTGGTATTGAAGAGGAGAATCCATGGCTGGCACAGACAAGCCGAAATAATCGTCGAAAGACAGCAAATAATGCCCAAGAAGGCGTGGATATCACATTAGAAGATACCCAACCCCAGCCAAGCCATGGTCCACCTACAAACGTCGCCGAACGCCAAGAGACAAAGCAGCCAGTTCCCAAGCCGCCACAAGTCGTCGAGAACAACAGTGACAGTGACGACGAAAGCAAGGTGCCGGTTCTTCTGAAGAACCATGACCTTGTGAAAAGGGCATTCGCTGGAGACGAAGTCGTTCAGGATTTTGCACAAGAAAAGCAGGATATCATTGAAGACGAAGGCGACAAAGTTGTTGATAACACCCTTCCCGGCTGGGGAAGCTGGGACGGTGCTGGGATCGGCAAAAAACAACAGAAACGACAGAAACGGTTCCTAACCACCGTCGAGGGCGTTAAGCCCGAAGAACGCAAAGACGCGAAGTTATCCCGAGTCATTATCAACGAGAAACGGATTCAAAAGGTTTGTAGTTCTACTTTCTTCTTCATCCTCTTTTAAAAAGATGCTAAATCGATTCTTCCCTGCTTTCAGAACAAGAAGTACATGGCGACACAGCTTCCTCATCCGTTCGAGTCGAAACAGCAGTATGAGAGGTCACTTCGTCTTCCTATTGGGCCGGAGTGGTCAACCAAGGAAACCTTCCAAAATGCAACCAAGCCTCGCTTGTTGATGAAACAGGGTGTCATCAAGCCATTGGAAAAGCCTACGGTGTGAGAAGGCGAAGTCTGGTGGAATTGGAGTGTCTGTGTTGTCTGGAGTGTTTGGAGTTGATGGTCATGCATTTTTTGAGTTTCTTAGGACCCATAAAAGTAAGCCAATAAGGTTGAACCTCGCTTTATGCAAAACATTTCTTTTTAAAGCACCCGGAATCCGAAAGAGATTGAGTTCCGAGTTCATAAGTTTCAACTTTCAACTTAAGCTGAAAATTGATACTGTGATAGGGCTCCAATTCTCACCTCCTATCGTCGCTCCAGCGAACCCCTGCATATCGCCTCAGACTCGTTCGGCTGGAGTGACAGTGAGGTTCCGTAAAGACGACGGTGTAATAAAATGGGAGATCCTCGATAACTGCTTCCCGAATCTTAGGGCTGCCTGGCTCACGCTGGCTCAGTTGATAGCAAGACCAACAACACCAGCCATCCGAATAAGTCTCAATAAGTACCTATGCATCCAAGAGCTTCACCAATAATGATACGTTCTCCAAGTTCCTGACCAGGTATCCTCAGCTGCCCAGATGCTTTCAAAGCCTTTCTGTGGATCTCCAATATCAATTCACTTGCACGTTCAAGGCTAATATACTCCCCATCCAGATCTTGCAGCTTTAAAATCGTTGTTGCAGAACTGTAATTGGATCCGCTGTGTTCTGCAGGCAACATGTATGATATACAGAGCGCATTTCATCTCGCAGCAATGTGCACGATTGATGCACGAGCAGTGGTTGCTTCACCACCTCAACTCTGGATGTGAATGTTCAGCTGCAGCTAGGACGTCGCAGGGAACGACGGCTCTATACTTTATATATACAAGGCCTGGTCGAGTATGTCCTGTTTCTTTTCATTCTCGCTGGAGGTCTCTTTTCCATTTGGCATTTTCGAACTTGAAATCAGTCCCAACATTCATTTGTATTGCACCGCTGAGCGGGTTTTACGATCTTTACTCGGAATTTTCCTTTACTTTCATTTGCAATACTTGGACGAATTCACTCGTGCCTTGTCTGGAAACTGCCCTAATCCATTCTTTGCTATTGGCGTTTACCGTTAAGGCTATCTCTCGCTAATATCCCGGGGAACTGTTTCTAACTGTCGTTTCTTGCCATTATCCTTTCTTCTTTCGACGTTCTCTCGCTGTTGTACTATCTTCTTATGATTTGGAAAATGCCTCCACTGACGGACTTACGCTTTATGATCATGCTAATATGGCTTTTCAGGGCTGCTTTCATATGTTCTTTTCCGGTGCATAGGAACTCGTTAATGGCGTCAGGACAAAACATATTCGAGCCTATCTCATCTGACTCTCTTCCCCATAATATCAATTCAAGGGATGACCATCCCGTTCATAAACTGGGAATTGTAAGTATTGGGCATGTCTAATATGTTCAGTACCAAGGCTAAGAACAACTGACACTAAGAGCAACAGGATTCCACTGGTCCTATCTCGACAAATAAATTTTATGCTGGTTTTTTCTTAGGGCATCAAACGACCGCTACCTTCACTCAACCATACTCGCTCTCATGGTCCCGAGGCAATGGCAATACTTCGAACTATGGTATGGCAATTTCGCATACCGATACCGGCATGTGTGCAGATGGTCCGCCTAACTCTAGAATTCCTGGTAACCCAATCTCTTATTATATCAATCCACTTGGAATCGAGTCAATGATTTTATCTGCGTCTGAGCTCGGTCCATCGTCCGTTCTCGGTGTAGAAAACCCGACGCCATTCTCGGCACACATTGTGCTGCAGTCGTCTGCTGGATCCAACCAGAAGATTACATTTCCAGCTGTGCAGGGAATGGGGTTTGTGACTGGAATTTATTCCAATCTTGAGCCCGAACTGCAAAGCAGCACCACATTTAAAGACGCCATTCCCGTTGAATCCCCAAGAGACGGAGTCTTCAAATACCGGGTTACATTAGCAGATGGGGAGTCATGGCTAGTCTATGCTGCCCCTGACGATGGAGCAAACCCGAATTTAGGTTTGAAATCGAATATTAGCTTGCGTGGCCCTTCAGGGTTCTCCGGCATTATCCAGGTGGCAAGAAATCCAGCGGGATCATCAGGAGAGAAGCTCTATGACAACTCCGCTGGTACTTACCCGGTAGGCGCTTCAATTCACGGTTCGGTATCAAAGGACGCTGGCACATATAGCCTCAAGTGGACGAAAGCTGGCAAGGATGTCGATAGCACACCCCTCATGATGTTCGCCCTGCCTCATCATGTCGAGTCTTTCGACGCTCCCACAAAGGAACGGAAAACTGATCTTCAGCTACACACGACTACAAAAGGCAAGGCAACAGCAGTCACTGGAGAACATTGGACTATGGTAGAGAGTGGTCTTCCAACAACCATGGGATTTTCACCTTGGTCCCCTTCGAAAGGCGACGCCACAGAACTCTCGCACACGGCTAAGCAGAAGATCTTGGATGCGGCCTCAGACGAACTTGGACAAGACATAGATGCTCAGACAAATCTTGACAGTATGTACTTCAGCGGCAAGGTCCTGAGCAAATACGCTGTTCTTGTATACACCGTCAGCAAACTGGGATCTGAACCATCATTAGCGGCCGCGGCTCTGGATTCTTTGAAGCAGTCATTTGCGCGATTCACCTCCAACAAGCAAAAATCGCCACTCGTCTATGACAATGTCTGGAAGGGCCTAGTGTCTTCGGCTGGCTACGGAGGCAATCCCGGCGCCGATTTTGGGAACACGTACTACAATGATCATCATTTTCACTACGGATATTTCATGCACGCGGCAGCGATAATCGGATACCTCGACGAAAATTGGCTTTCAGAAAACAAGGATTGGGTGAATACGCTTGTCCGTGATGCAGGAAATCCCGTTGACAACGACCCCTCGTTCCCATTCTCGAGAGCATTCGACTGGTACAACGGTCATTCATGGGCTAAGGGTCTCCTAGAGTCTAAAGACGGGAAAGACCAGGAGTCGACGTCTGAGGACGCCATGTTTGCCTATGCTCTGAAGATGTGGGGTAAAATAAGTGGTGATGCCAGCATGGAAGCTCGAGGTAACCTGATGCTGGGGATTCTTCGACGCTCTTTTCGCAACTACTTTCTCCTGAAGAATGACAATGAGAACCAACCGTCCAACTTCATTGCAAATAAAGTTTCTGGGATTGTATGTGCTCGTGCTCAAGTCATAGAGAATCTACAAAAGGCTAACATATGCTTTACGTTGTTACAGTTGTTCGAAAATAAAGTTGCCCATTCCACATATTTTGGCAACAAGCTGGAATATATTCAAGGGTATGCATAGCCCATACGCGCCGAACCCCTGTATAATTTATGTTGTGTTTGTTCTGACCATGATTAGGATTCATATGCTGCCACTCCTCCCCTGCTCGCCATATATTCGCAGCAAGGAATTTGTGGCGGAGGAATGGAAGGCCCTCTTTGCAGAAAACGCTACAGAACCGGCTGATCAGGTACAAGGAGGATGGAGAGGAATACTGTATGCCAATTTCGCAATCAGCGATCCGGAAGCATCGTGGAAATACTTTGCCCAGCCGAATTTCGACGACAGCTACATTGACGACGGTGCAACGCGTACTTGGTACCTGGCCTTTGCTGCAGGTGAGTTAATTCGACGTTACGGAGGTCGTAATAATCTTCTGGTGGCTGATATCGTTCTACAGGGCTGGGTGGTGCTCCATCTTAAAGAAAAGGGAGGTCGGGTGTGATGCTATTTGGAATAGTAGGTACCACCGTTTATATTACTGTAAATTTGTGCGTGTATGTATGCTGGTCATATCGTACGTTTGTTGAATTCTCGAGTCGAGTGGTTGGGTTTATACGTTTACGGGTGGGAAGTCATATATGATGTCTTTGTTTGTTATTCCTTGTCCAACACATAAGCTCCCATCGTGTGCTGGCACAGCTGATGAGAGAGCCTGAGAACAATCTGAGAAGACTGATGTTAGTATGCTTGGACCCTACGCACGTACGATACTCTATCTGCAAGCATGTATACGATAGCAAAATAGGTCGACTGCAGAACAGACGGTCACTGCCAGCCACAAAGTCAAGCCGCGTAGTTCTAAGTTCGAGGCAAGTGCAGACAAAAGTCATCCGTTGATGCAGTGTCACCAAGATCCAAATAGATGGTTGTCGACCTTGACCACTCAACTTCCAGCAGTTAACGCATGGTACCACTTCACCTTATAGGGAAATATACTATTCAGGCATATAACGTACGTCATTGTGCAGTTAGGGCTTACAGACATACATATGCATCCAAGCTGTATCTTCCCGTCTCTTTGTGGCCATTGGCACTGGCCTAGATGTAGGGTTGAGAAGCTTCTCTGATGAAAAGTATGGAAGAGAAAGAAGGTAAGCCGCAGTTAGCCCTAATTAATTGCGGGGTAGGGTTTTGTATAGTGGATCACACATAGACTTTCCTAAGTTGGTTAGTGCAATCATAAAACTAAGTGGGATCTTCGCCATCCACTACTGCTGCACTCGAGGTCCACACCAATAGGCTATCCGCCTCCATACCAAAAGTGTTAATGATGTGAAGTCATCGTTCATATCCGCGATGCATGTGCCATTGAATATGACAGTGACAGGGGAGTACTTCACAACACAACTTGGAAGTGCTGATCTGAAGAGGTGGTGGCTTTTGCCGTCTGCAAATGGCAAATCGTCGATCGAGCGATGTCATGGAGTGTCAAAATCAAAACACAAATGTGAACATCGTCAAGAATGGGTGCCAAGCGCGTTCCGGGGTTGCCTCACGTGGATCGACGACCCTTCAGTCCATATCAAAATCAACATCAACCATCCAAATAACACAAATTTCCCTCAACATCGATCATCCAACCCTACATTATAGTACTGTGTACGGTATGTCTCCAGGAGCCTCGCCAATTATCCATTTTCCAATTTCTGACCAGGGATCAGGATACCCGTTCAGCTGCTCGTGTGTGTTCATTGTGGTCCCCAAAAGCTATCCCATTTACGCGTCCATGGCTAAACTACTACCCCGTTCAGAGCCTACAACTCTGAGTCTGCCTATGAAGGGCTCTGACTGGATTCTCAGCGGTGTTCTTGCGAGATACAGAATACGTTGCGTATTGCACAATTGATCCACGCGCAGTGTTCGTCTGACAACCTCAACTTCAAAGGTGAGTGAGTGCTTAGCTGCAGCTTGAGTATCGCTGGGAGCCACAATGATATATTCTGTACGCTTCGACGTCTTGTCAGCTATGTCTTGTTTCATTTATATCTCCCGTCCTTCATTGCATTTGGCATTCTCGAATGTGAAGACAATTCTATCTACCATTCGAATAGCTAGCACCGCTGAGCGGTCACTTCCAACTTCTACTGGAGCTTGCAATCATTTGCATTGATTTGTTTTGAAGATATCATTGTTATTGGATTTCAAGACTGTTTTTTTCTACTGCTATCCCGAGAAAGGCTGTGTCTAGTCATTGATAATTTCTTCCCCCTTCGAGACTCATGCTTGCTGGCTGTACTATCTCATTGTGACTCGAAAATGCATCTACAGCTAAGCCTACGCTTTGTGGTTATGCTAATATGGCTCCTAAAGGCGGCAGTTGTATGCTCCGTTCCGGTACAGGGAAACTCCTCAACAATGGTATCAGGGCAAAATGCGTTCATGCCAGTCTTAACTGGCTCCTTTCCTAAAGGTATATATTCAAGGAATGACCATCCTGTCCCTAAGCTAAATATCGTGAGTCCCTCTCATACCTAACATCGCATGAAACCCATTTATAACTAAGAGCAATAGAACGCTACCGGTCCCATTTCGACAAACAAGTTCTACGCTGGATTTTTTCTAGGGAACCAGACCACTGCTACCTTTACTCATCCTTACTCGCTCTCATGGTCTCGCGGCAGTGGCAATGCCTCGAGCTATGGTATGGCAATTTCGCACATCGATGGTAACATGCGTGCAGAGGGTCCTCCTAACCCTCATATCCCTGGTAACCCGATTTCCTTCTATATCAATCCTATTGGGATTCAGTCCATGATATTATCTGCGTCCGAACTAGGGTCGTCTTCCGTTCTCGGCACAGTGAATCCGACACCGTTTTCGGCGCAGATTGTGCTTCAGCCGTCCGCTAGATCTAGTCGAAATATCACATTCCCAGTTGTTCAAGGAATGGGGTTTGTAACCGGTGTCTACTCCAACCTTCAGCCGGAAGTGCAGAGCAGTGTCATGTTCAGAGATGCCGTCTCCGCTGGTTCCCCCAAAGCGGGAGTCTTCAAGTACCGTGCTACGTTGGAAAACGGGGAGTCATGGCTAGTCTACGCTGTTCCCGCCAATGGAGCAGACCCAAGATTCCGCCTGGCATCGAACACTAATCTTCGCGGTCCTTCTGGATTTTCAGGCATTATTCAGGTAGCAAAGAATCCATCTGGATCTTCAGGAGAGAAGTTCTATGACAACTCCGCTGGCGCTTACTCGGTAGACGCCGCAGTTCACGGCTCGGTATCCAAAAATATTGGGACATATAGCCTCACGTGGACTAAAGCTGGCAAGAACGCCGACAGCACTCCGCTCATGATGTTCGCTCTGCCTCATCATGTTCAGTCATTCGATGCCCACACCAAGGGACGGCAGATAAGTATTCAACTGCGGACGACTACAAAAGGCAATGCAACAGCGGTAATCGGAGAGAGTTGGACAATGGTAGAAGATGACCTCCCAACGGCAATGGGATTTGCACCTTGGTCCCCTTCGGATGGCGACGTCACAGCGCTTTCACGCAAAGCTCAACAAGTAATCTTGGACGTGGCTCCAACGGAGCTTGGACAAGACATAAGTGCCCAGTCAGATCTCAACAGCATGTACTTCAGCGGCAAGGCCTTAAGCAAGTTTGCTGTCTTAGTATACACTGTCAGCAAATTGGGGCATAACTCGTCGATGGCAGCCGCGGCTCTGGACTCTTTGAAACAATCGTTTGCGCGATTTGCTACCAACAAGCAAAAGCTACCACTGGTTTATGACAATGTATGGAAGGGCTTAGTGTCGTCGGCCAGCTACGGAGGCGATTCGGGCGCCGATTTTGGGAACACTTACTACAATGACCATCATTTTCACTATGGATATTTCATCCATACGGCAGCAATTATTGGATATCTCGACAAGTCCTGGCTCTCGGCCAACAGGGATTGGGTGAATACGCTTGTCCGTGATGCAGGAAACTCAGCTAGGAACGATCCTCTGTTTCCATTTTCACGAGGATTCGACTGGTACAACGGTCATTCATGGGCCAAGGGTCTCTTCGAATCTGGAGACGGAAAAGACCAGGAGTCGACGTCTGAAGATGCCATGTTTGCTTATGCTTTGAAAATGTGGGGTAGAACGATTGGGGATGCCAGCATGGAAGCGCGAGGTAATTTGATGCTGGGGATTCTCCGGCGGTCTTTCCACAACTACTTTCTCATGGAGAAAGACAACAAAAACCAACCGCCCAACTTCATTGCAAACAAAGTAACTGGAATTGTACGTGCTTATGCTCAGGTCATGGAAGAAAGTTGCCAGAGGCTAATCTCTATCTTACATCGTTACAGCTTTTTGAAAACAAAGTTGATCATTCCACATATTTTGGCAACAACCTGGAATATATTCAAGGGTATACCTAACTCATTCTTGCTGGCCCCCTTTATGTATCATGCTCTAACGTTTACCAGGATTCATATGCTTCCTCTTCTCCCGTGCTCCCCATATATACGCAACAAGAATTTCGTGTCGGAGGAGTGGAAAGCCCTCTTTGCAGACGGTGCTACGGCGCCGGCGAGCAAAGTACCTGGAGGATGGAGAGGAGTGCTGTATGCCAACCTCGCGATCATCGATCCGGTAGCGGCATGGAAATTCTTCTCCCACCCCAACTTCGACTACAGCTACATCGACGGCGGAGCATCGCGAACTTGGTATCTGGCCTTTGCTGCAGGTGAGTTGAGCTAGCAACTGAAGGCTGTCAGGAACCCTATGTGGCTAATATTGCTCTATAGGGCTAGGTGGTGCACCGTCGTGAAGGAACATAGAGGACAAATGAAGTTCTCATGAGATCGTCGTAGGACGTATGTACATAGATATGTGTTCATGCTATCATGTCAAATTTCGGTTAGTTGGTTAGTTCGAGCTTTCAATCTTTCAATCTTCAATGTTATTTTTGTGGTCAGACCGTCAGAGAGATGACAGGTGCGTTTGTGGAAGTATTATCACCTGATGCAGCTTCACCAAAGGAGGTTAGCCCAAACGAGTACCTAGTCGACTCCAAGCAGTTCGTAGCAAGATACCTCTAAGCTTCTTACTCTATGTACACCCAGAAGAGTCTTGAGTCTTGAACTCTTGATTCAGCGTGAACACTACATATACTGGCAATGAAATGGAATGAAGTTATCAATTAAGGTAAGTACTTGACTTAAAATAGGATGGAATGCTCCACTTGAATTAAGGTCATTTTGTGAAGTGATGATATTTAACTTGGTACCTACGACGATATCATCATATGTACTCCAGCCGTACATGGCACCAGCAAAGATCAACCGCTACCGGTACAGTGCTGCCGCTACACACAGAACATCAAGTATGACACGCCCGGAGACAAAAAGATATATATGATGATACGACACATCAAACCTCTGGTTAATTCTCGGCCTTCACAGTTCATCAATCTGCAGAGGTCAGGTCCACAGTCGTGATACTCCAAAAGATATTCCGCAAGCTCCGTCTTCTCGCTCCACAAAAGCTGTCTTTAATTGATATGGTACGGAGATAATTGGGTCGTGTTGCGCAGATAGTGTCATTCTGGCCCAGAGATGGACATTGAGATTGTGGCAGTGCACATCTTGGCACCGATTCGGACGAAGCCAAAAGACATCGAATAGATTATTTGAGGTGAAGAGAAGCCTTCAGGTCTTTCTTGGTCCGTGAAAATCCGGAGACTTCAGCAGCATCGAGAGAGGCGGTTTGAGAGAGGTGGCTGGCGAAATTGACAACGTTTGTACGGAGTTACTTCTGTGACTTGTCTCTGCATAGTCTGCAATATATGTTGCCGTATGTTGATGCGGCGCCAGGGTTGCTTCGTTTATAATTACCTTCTCTCCGTTTTCATCTTCTTCAACTCCGCGTTGTTGTTCACCAATTCTTTCTGCAACAACCCCTGAGTGGATGGAATCTTAACCGCCGTCTTGATCCTCAACCAATCTAGCTTCTATTCATTTGGAGGCTGTGCATTTAATCACTCTTAAACCTTTCCTTTGACATACGGTTTGCCTATCAAAGACTTCCGGGTATCCTTGCAACGGACCAGATACATTATCGTTCATTGGTTCAGACGTCCCTGGTCGAACTCTCCATTCATCAGTTTCCGCTCGACCCAAGGATCTCTTGCTACGTCTTCGTGTTCGTGTCTCTGGTCAAACAAAGTTCCGCAGTTGTGGTGGAATTCTTACCTTACTCGACTCGTTCTCTTGAAGACGAAAGCTGGTTCTATCTGAGATTAATCTTGCAAAATAATTTACAAAAATGAGTAGGTGCCGCGATTATTCTTTTCTTTGCTCTCTTAAACCACGTTCATTTCTTTTATCCCTTTCTCCGTCTACCAGCGCAGTTTAATGTAATTTACATTCCGTTGGGATTGTTCTCGAGCTACTCGCACTGCCGTTGGTTTTGCAATAGAGGATTGCCGGCTATTTACCGCGAGCCCTATAGTTGAAGCATTGAGTGCATTCCGCGAAGCCTGACATGGGCTAACTTTGGTTATCCTTTAAACCTCGTTTCGTGCAGCCGTACACGTGGATTATCTGTCCAACTTCCGAAGGACGGGCTCGTTGAAGAAGATGACGGGCAGTCGGGAGAACTCGCATCGGGAGAACTCAAATGGAGAGCCCACTGAACGGTCGAACTTAATCGGTTCCCAAGAGCCGACGAATCGAACTGGTCATCGTCATAAGCATAGCTTCTGGATTCGGTGGCCATCGCAAGCTGCCCATCTAACATGGGCAGTTGTTGCGCGCGAATATGCCAACGCTCTCCTCGTTTTTGTCCCTCTTGGGATTGCCTCTGGCTTACTTCAGTGGGACGCGGCCGCTGTTTTCACGCTTAATTTCTTTGCCATCATCCCGTTGGCTTCTCTGCTGAGTTTTGCTACGGAGGAATTGGCAGCGGTAATGGGCCAGGCACTTGGCGGGTTGATGAACGCCACTTTTGGAAACGCCGTGGAATTGATTGTGCGTCTGACCACACTTACTTCTGTTAAATGCATTAAGAGACCATGACTAACGTTGGACGGCGGCTATATAGGTCAGCATTATCGCCCTTAAGGACCGCCAAGTCCGCGTGGTTCAAGCCAGCATGCTGGGTAGCATTCTTTCGAACATACTGCTGGTTCTTGGTTGCTGCTTCTTTTTTGGCGGACTCCGGTATCCGGAGCAGTCATTCAACACAACTGTTGCCTCGACTATGTCGTCTCTGTTGACCATCGCGTCAGCATCACTAATCATCCCTGCAGCTCTCTCCGCGACCCTAGGGTCGAACTCGAAGGAAGTTTTATACTTGTCGCACGGCACTGCCATTATTCTACTATTAGTGTACATTCTGTACCTATATTTCCAGCTGAAGTCTCATTCCCACTTTTTCGAAGACGCTCAAGAAGCAGAAGAAGACGCGGAGGCTCAAGGAGGCGATATTCCGGAGGAAGAAGAGCATTTGCTTAGTCCAGTGGGTGCCACTGTCGTTTTGATTATCGTGACAGTCCTTGTTGCCGTCTGTGCGGACTATCTGGTTGGAAGCATCGACAGCATTGTACAGAAAACTGGAATGAGCAAAACGTTCATTGGTCTCGTTCTCATCCCAATCGTTGGAAACGCCGCGGAACATGTGACGGCTGTCGTTGTCTCTTGGAAAAATAAGATGGACCTCGCCATTGGCGTCGCAATTGGAAGCAGTCTGCAAATTGCGCTCTTCGTCACGCCGTTCCTGGTCATTCTTGGCTGGTTCATGGATGTCCCTATGACGCTCGACTTCCACGCTTTTGAGACTATTACTTTCTTTATTTCCGGTCTGGTCGTAACATTCCTCATTCAGGATGGGAAGTCGAACTACCTTGAGGGTGGGCTTTGCTTGGGAATGTATGTCACTCACAAACTGCCCTAATTACTTTCCTGTTTGTTAATGCTGACTGACTTCACCACACCTTCAGGTATATGATTCTGGCCATTGCATACTACGTCTACCCCGATGACCAGAATGTCGGTAGCTTTACGCCAGTTACCGGCAGCAGCTAAAATCATGACAGCCCTTCGAGACGCGGAATGAAGATCTCTTGATATCTTCGCATAGTAACCTGCTCTTTTGCCATTCGCAGTAACGGTTACAGTTGACGATCTTTCTATTATTTCCTTCTGTGATATTCTTTCCTTGATATACTTTTTGTATAACTACTATACCTTATACTCTCGAGAATGTCTTGGTGGTTGGTTGGTTTTTGATATACAAAACCTTTTGCCTATGTTCTGACTGGGGCCTGGTGCCTTTGGTTGATATCTATTTGAATTATCATACCACATACATGTAGCATCGGACGGAATCTTGAATGAGTTGAATCTTCTTGGTGTATTGTCTCTATTAGTCCTTATGCCGCAAAGCCATTCTATCATTTCTCCTATGATACTCCTGGATGTTGTCTTGGTCGAATGACTGACATCTGAGCCTTCTTCTCCACATTTCAGATGACTAAGCGGAGCGCATTGGAAAAAGGTTACTCCGCCCAGAATGCCTGCAACCGCCAAAAGCGAATCTCCAAATTCTTGACCACGATCACAAAGCAATTCAAGATGTCACCAAGAACTAGCCTTCTATCGACGAGGAAGGCATTGTCTATAGTGCTCCGTCAACCATCCGTGTCACCTGCTCAGACTTCCAACAACACTCTCAATGCTACACGACTCAGTTCGAATCCCGGCGTGAGCATCGGTCTTGTTCCGTCGGGGAAAACGCAACGGAGATTCAACTCGTCTAAGCCGGACTCAAAAGATCGATCCGATCAGAAGGAAGCGGAGCGCCATCCCACTGCAGAGAAGGGGGCGGAATTAGAAGAAGGCATCAGAAGATCGGAAGGAATTGCTGGGACTCCAGAAGAGGTGCATGGCTCTCCCATCTCGGAGGTGAGTTTGTGAAGCGTTTCATTTGCATTGTAACGCTACGGTGGTGAGGTTGGCTCACAGGCGGAGTTTTCTTGCAGGTCCTTAAACGAGATGAGAAGGCGAAGGAGTTTGCTCCCAAGGTGATGCAAGACCAAATGAACAAGGGACCCAATGGCACCCGATCGTTTTCGACTTCTGCGCGACTCCGACAGGGAGAACCGGAAAGTTCGCAGGGTGCACAGCAAAATCCCGATGACGCCTCAGTGGCTATGATTGCCGATATGATAAGTCAGGCTACAGAAGAGAAGGCTGAAGCGTTGGAATTGCCGGGACTCAAGTTTCATGCGCCTGAGCTTCCTCTACCCAAGACGGAGAACTTTCGTTCGAGATACGATGCGTTGTTGGAGCAATTTACCAAATTACTCATGATAGACGGCAAGCTTACTAGGGCGCAGAAGGTACGCTGCATATCCCATTTCATGCTGTGCATATAGCCTTCCTCTCGTAATAATATAGGGGAAAGGAGACTAATACGGAGTCTGTTGTTGTAGCATATGTCGTTCATATTGGACCATCTTCGAACTGCCCCTCCGCCTCAGATTAACCCTAAGCGCCGCCTTCTACCGGCCCCGCCAGCTCCTCAGCTGCCACTGAACCCCGTTCTTTATCTCGCTTTGGTGGTAGATTCAGTTGCTCCTTTGATAAAGATCAGGCAACAGAAAGGTATTATTGGTGGTGGTGCAGCCGTGCAGATTCCGATTCCTTTATCCGAAAGGCAGCGTCGAAGAATGGCAATTCGGTGGATCATCGATGCTTCGGATAGGCGTCGGGATACTTACTTTGGTCAAAGGGTTGCGAACGAACTGGTAGCCGTTGCTGAAGGCCGTAGCAACGTGTGGGATCGGAGGGAGCATGTGCACAAAATTGGTGTCGCGGGCCGTTCAAATCTGGGTTCTTTTGCTCGCTAGTGGTATCTCTCTTTTCTTAACTGTACAGTGCATTTTCTTGTTCGGCCAGCAGTGTATTACATTTGCTGCTTTCGCATCTATTTTTCAATGTCCCATCAGGCGTCATACTCCGTAGAATAATAGGCACTGGCCTTTATTGAACCCCAATTCCAAAGTACGATCGCCTGGGGTGATAACAATGAATTCCAGTCAAAGCCAGAGAAAGCCCGTCCGGAGTCACCAATTTCTTAACCAAGCATCGTGTAATGATCCAAGGTTGTCATCATCACCGCTGCTGCTGCAACCTGCTTGGCAACTTGATCCCGCCGCGCAACGACGGCTCTTGGCGAATCGGCATTTGAATCCCTCATCAACCCAGTACACTGTACAGCTCTCTTATACAGCTCGGATCCGAGAGTAATATTCTAGAAAAGAAGAGAACAACAACACAAAACAACCAATTAATGAGGAAAGCAACAAATCGCAACGTGTTTGCCATAGCGTGACGCAAGGCAGGGACCCGTCCGCCTCTTACGGTCTTACCGACAGCCTCACAACTACCGGCGTACCTTGCACTTTGATACCGCGGTACACAACTATATTAGTACTACTACTATACGACCGTGGCGCTCCCACAGGTACCAGGCATTGAACTCGCCGACTTCGACCCCGTCACACCCGTCGAACGCTCCCACCCATCCATCCCGTCATCTTCACGTACTGCTGGTTCTTCTCGAAGCCGTCCACGGCCAGTCGGGCCGCCCGAGCAGGAGGGTCGTTATCCCACTAGACAAACACGCAATAAGCTCAACTGGGTTGACCCGGTTGCAGACGAAGGAAGCTGGGTACCAGAAAGAGAAAAGAAAGGGCCGTCGTCGTCGTCGTCGTCGCCGTCGCCGTCGTCAGGGTCCCAGTGGAGGGAAAAGGAAAAGAACAAGAGGAAGAGGAGTAGTAGGGGGAGGAGCGGGAGTGGCTTCTTCTCGGATCGACTTGGGCTTTGGATCGAGGCTGTTCGTGCTTACGGGCAACGTTCCTGTGGGGGGAAGGAAAAGGAAAGGGAAAAGGAAGGCGACTATCAAACTGAGGACGACGGCAGCAGCTGCTGCTGCAAGATGAAGTTTGCTCATAGTATTCAGTTAAACGCGGTTCCGGAATGGAGCCCGTATTATATTGCTTATAGCAATTTGAAGAAACTGTGCGTGTTTACCAATTTGCTGTCTCTTTCTCTTCCCTGTATTCATTCCCCCTGATCTGGTGTGACATTACACAGAAGGGATTCCAGGCATCTGCCACCTGGATGTCCCTTAAGGACAAAGCTAGCATGATGCAGGGATCTCCTTCGCTAACGCTGTTCTCGCGTACAGGATCTATACTCTGGAGAAGCAGGCGATTCAACAAGACTCACGTGGACAGACTCCTGGGGATGTTGAATCTGCGCCTCTTTTGGATAATGATGTCGACGAAGACGCTATATTCCGGCGAGCTCTAGATGCAGAACTGGACAAAATATGCTCCTTCTACCAACCCAAGGAATCAGAAATCCTCAGCGAAGTCGACGAGGTCATCAAGGACCAACATTCGTACGCTTCCGATACAAATGGCGTCGATATGAACCCCGTCAGTGAGACGGTCGTCAAAGCTCGCAGGATGGGTTCTGGCGATAAACGGGGTAGACGTCCCAGCGCGGGCAGTGAGTCTGGCGAGGCCGATAGTGACGCCGAGGATGACCGATTGCAGTTTACCAATGGCCACCAGAGACGCCGATCTCGCGATGGAGATTCTGTCGCGGAAGATGGTGATTCGGGAGTCATGGCAGATTCTGCGATACTTGGATCTACCAGTCAATTTGGCAGTGGCCGCAGTGTTCAGAGGGACTACTTCCGGGATCCTGAATTTCTGAATCTATATAATGCGGGCGTGTCTTTGAAGGGACGGACTGTTGAAGCCTACGTCTCTCTCTGCGAACTCAAGTCGTATGTTCAGCTTAACAAGACTGGGTTCTCCAAGGCAATTAAGAAGTATGACAAGATCCTGAATCGGAGTTTGCGACGAGAGTATATGGACACGACGGTCTCCGAGGCTTACCCCTTTACGGATTCGGTCATGAAGCGCTTGGAGCAGAATATTCGCGGGATCGAGAAGGCATATGCCGGTATAGTCACCAAAGGGGATTTACAACTCGCGAGACGCGAACTTCGGTTGAACTTGCGAGAGCATGTTGTTTGGGAACGGAATACCGTATGGAGGGAGATGATTGGCATCGAGAGAAAGGCTCAGGCAGCCAATGTCGGTATTCGCAACACACTCCTGGGAGGTGATCAGGATCCCGTTGCTGCGCACCGGCAAGGCGACGAACTGGAGGATCAAGCTAAGGAGATCGCAACGCCTCTAGGCCGGTATAATCTCCCCAGGTGGCTTTACAGTCTGAGCTTTGTGTCGCTTGTGGGCATCTTGGTGGTTTTTGCTGTGTTGCTATCGATCCCGATCTTGGAGAAGCCGGAGCAGCAGAATTGTCTGGCGATGTTGGTTTTCGTGAGCTTGTTGTGGGCGACTGAGGTGATACCGCTTTTCGTCACGTCGCTGCTTATCCCTTTTCTCGTCGTTGTTCTCCGTATCATGAGATCCGAGACGAAACCGCATCACCGATTGGAGGCCAAGGAGGCGACTGGTGCCGTCTTCGCGGCGATGTGGACGCCGGTGATCATGCTCCTGCTGGGCGGTTTTGCCATTGCTGCGGCGCTGTCAAAATATGATATCGCAAGGCGGATGGCCACGTTCGTTCTGAGTAAAGCTGGGAACAAGCCGAAAGTGGTTCTACTTACGAATATGTTTGTTAGCATGTTCTTGAGTATGTGGATTAGCAATGTCGCTTCGCCGGTTCTTTGCTACTCAATCATCCAGGTAAGTACTGTCTAGCTATGCGTGACCGTCCTTCGGCTAATATCCTATGTGCTTAGCCGCTTCTACGGAACCTTCCATCCGACTCAAACTTCTGCAGGGCATTGATCCTGGGCATTGCTCTCGCTGCCAACATCGGGGGTGCTGCATCGCCCATTGCGTCGCCACAGAACATTATAGCACTCCAAAACATGTCTCCTAGTATAAGCTGGGGCACCTGGTTTTTCATTGCACTACCAGTTTGCATACTCACCATTCTGCTCATCTGGGCTCTGCTATTGGTTACGTTCAACCCTAGTCGTGGCACGACCATTATACCGATGCGATTCTCAAAGGAGAAGTTCTCCGGAGTACAGTATTTCATCACCATCGTTACCCTAGTCACTATCGGTCTATGGTGCGCCAGTCACCAACTTGAAGATACCTTTGGCGACATGGGTGTAATTGCAATTATACCGCTCGTACTCTTCTTTGGAACAGGCGTTCTGACAAAGGAAGACTTCAACAACTTTTTGTGGACCATCATCATCCTCGCGGCCGGTGGTCTCTGCCTTGGCAAAGCGGTCACATCCTCCGGACTTCTTCACGCCATTGCAAACGCCATCACGGAGCGGGTCGAGCACCTCAGTCTCTACGGCGTCTTGATTGTCTTTGCGGCCTTGATACTGGTCATTGCGACTTTCATCTCTCACACTGTTGCGGCGCTTATCATCCTTCCTCTTGTTCGGCAAGTTGGAGTTAGCATGGAGGATCCCCATCCCAACCTGCTCGTGATGGCGAGTGCATTAATGTGCTCTGTGGCAATGGGATTGCCGACGAGTGGATTTCCGAATATGAGTAAGTTGCGCATCTTGGAGCCGGGATCTCTTGGAAAGTGTCGTCTAACCATCTCTGTATAGCTGCTATTATGACCGAAGTGCCCCTAACGGGCCAGCGATATCTTACGGTGCGCCACTTCCTGACAAGGGGTATACCGTCGAGTCTCATTGCTTTTGGAGTTGTCGTTACAGTTGGATATGGGCTGATGTATACTGCTGGTTTATAAACGGTTATATTTATATTGTGTTACTTTCGGTTGCTTGTGGTCGGTTTTGTTTGTTCTGTTACCTATAGTACGCCTACATCGTGCCGTTGCTGCTATCCCGGTGCATTTTATATACGTTCATGCATACTTGAAACCTTCAATTGGTTTTATTACTACCATCAAATCATAGTGAACCTGTGAATATGCGATGGCATGATGGATGAGGATTAGAGTTGAACCTCGGTCCGTGTCTCCTCAAAGACCTGGCCGGCATCCACATCAATCGTCCTCAACATACAACAACACACTGCACACTACAGAGTACTGGACAGAACGAGAAAGAAAGAATAGTGCAACCACCGCAATCATGGCGCCATCCAACTCCAAGACGTCCATCCTCAACCACATGAACGAGCACCACCAAGACTCGCTCTCCCTCTACCTCCGCGTCTACAACAAAGTCCCAGCCAGCGAAGCCAAACACGCCCACCTCGAAGACGCCACACCCAACGACCTCATAATCACAACCAAAGACCCAACAACCCGCTACAGCGTCCCCTTCGACCCTCCCCTGGAGTCCACAGACGCCATCCACCTCCGCCCGCGCATAATCTCCATGCACAAAGCCTGCCTCTCCAGTCTCGGCCTCTCCGACATAGTCGTCAGAGAATACCGCCCCCCGAGCGGCTTCCTCGCCCTCGTCTTCGGCCTCTGCCTAAGCACCTTCATCACCACCTTCCGCCGCGGGAACTTCCTACCGGGATCATTGCTCTACGAAGCCCTGCATCTGGGCAGTGTTCCTGGGTTTGCGAACCTCTGCTACACCTATCAGCCGGTGTTCTTCCCCATTTTTGCGAGTATTCATTTGTCCGAGGCGGTTTTGTTGGCGTTCAAGAGGCTTAGGCCTTATCGGGTGCCGTTTTTGTCGAGGTTGTGGGTGCTCTGGTTTACGTCTAATGTTATTGAGGGTTTTGGGGCTTGGGTGAGGTTTGATTCAATTGTTAAGGAGGAGAAGGAGAGGGTCAAGGGGGAGTAAATGGTGTAGTGTACTCTGCTATCTATCATACTCTGCAGATAGTTAACACTCCATGCCCGAGGATAGCAGATAGCAATTATGTACAGTGTAAGGCAAAGAACGAACATATGGTCTTAAGCCAATCAGATTGAAGCGTCGTACAGAATACGGGGTAAAACGAAGTCACGTGCCACTAACCGAATCGGGCTAGCGCACTCAAAGTAGGGCACTTTTCTTTTAGCGAAGCCACAACCGCGAAATTCCACGACTGTCGACGACAAGCATTCAACACCCACGACACCCCAACGACCTTGTCCGCTGCGTTCCTGGTGAAGGGCTGCTGGATTCGAGGTGAGTTTTGTGCCTTTGCTTGCTGTCGTTGTCCCTTTTCCCAATTCTCCCAACTGTTGTGGTGGATGCGTTGTGTCTGTGTGTGGGTTCGATATGTCTCCGTTCGGTGCGCTCGCTTGGATTAAAAGAAAGGGAAAATTGGAAGGAGATAAAAGACTTGAACGAAGCCATCGGTTATTCTTCGTCTTCTTTTCTTTTACGTCGTCTCGAGAAGAAGTCGGTCGTTGTTCGCGAGCGCATTCGATTAATCCGGAAGACGTCGAATCGAAGAATACATGGAGAGAACATATAACGCTTGCAAATTTGTTCTATATAACAGCGTCCGATCCAACTAACTGTTTACGATTCGATCTCTATTAGTTCCCTCCATCAACCGCAAATATGGGTATTTCTCGTGACTCCCGCCATAAGCGTTCGGCGACCGGTGCGAAGAGGAGCTCCTACCGCAAGAAGAGGTATGACGGAGACCTGTGCAATTATGCTGTCTTTTTCGAATAGATGGGATGAAGAAAAAAAGAAAAAAAAAAAAAGAAATGGTGGAGGATATTATCATCAAAGTTCCATATCTTAACTAGATGTTTTCTTTTGCATACAGAGCCTTCGACAAGGGTCGTCAGCCCTCCGACACTCGTATCGGCACCAAGAGAATTCACTTGGTCCGTACCCGCGGCGGTAACCAAAAGTTCCGTGCCCTTCGTCTCGACTCGGGTAACTTCTCGTGGGGATCAGAGGGTGTCGCCCGCAAGACCCGTGTCATCCTTGTGGCGTACCACCCGTCCAACAACGAACTCATCCGTACCAACACCCTCACCAAGTCCGCTGTCGTCCAGATCGATGCTGCTCCTTTCCGACAGTGGTACGAGGCTCACTACGGTCAGCCCATTGGCCGGAGAAGGCAGCAGCAGCAGCAGAAGCCCGGCGAAGGCCCCGCTGAGGTGAAGCGAAGCAACAGCGTTGCCAAGAAGCAAGCTGCCCGCTACTCCGACCACGGCAAGGTTGAGTCGCCCATTGAGAGACAGTTTGAGTCTGGTCGTCTCTACGCCGTCATCGCCTCGCGCCCTGGCCAGAGCGGTCGTGTTGATGGTTACATTCTGGAGGGTGAGGAGTTGGCTTTCTACCAGCGTGCTATTAGGAAGTAAAAATATGCAACAAAAATATATCAGGGTTGTTGTTGTACAAGGGTGGTAATTGGAGTTTCATTTTTTTTCTCTTTTTTTGTTCAGCAAGTTATCATCTCTCTTCGCCAGAGTATTGTCACGATCTGGGCACAAATGTCTGTAGAGCGGTTATCATCGATTCAATGGGAAACGACCTTGATATGAGCATACTTAGCGTAGTCAGTGACATGCACATGACCCAATGAACCCTGTTGCTAACCCTACATCCATCGGCCATTTCCTCCATCATACATCCAACAACAACCATACAATTAACAACAACAACAACAACAACAACAACAATGTCCACCACGAAAGCCCGCATCACCATCATCTCAGACACCCATACAAACCCCCCAAACCCACCCCTCTCAACCTCCAACCCCTACAGACACCCACTCCCCAAATCCGACATCCTGCTACACGCCGGCGACATCACGCGCGTCGGCCGCAAACATGAACACGAACACATGCTCTCCATGCTCGCCGCCGCAGACGCGCCCCTGAAACTCGTCATCGCGGGCAACCACGACATAACCCTCGACGAGGAGTACTATGCGAGAATCGGGTATCTTCGCCATCGACGACCCGGGACGGATTTTGATGCTTATCCCGAGGATTCTGGGGGTCGAGGGAGGCGTACTGGTACTGGTACTGGTACTGAGGGTACTGAGGGTACTGAGGGTACTGAGGGTGAGGGTGAGGGTGAGGATCCGTGGAGGGAGGATACGCGGGAGATTAAAAGTCTCTACACGTCCCCGCGGGCGCGGGAGAAGGGGATATATTATCTCGAGGAGGGGGTGCATACATTTACGCTACAAAAGCCCGATACTGATACCACGGGGGGCAATGGCAATAGCAATGGCACCAAAACGGTAAAATTCACAGTCTACGCAAGCCCCTACACGCCCGAGTTCTGCAATTGGGCCTTCGCCTACGAACCCGATAAGGAGGATCGGTTTAATCCAGCTCCAACCACGACCACAACAACAACCACAGCCACAACAGCAACTCCACCATCTCAACCCACAAACCCCATCCCCAACTTCCCAAACGTCGACATAGTCCTAACCCACGGCCCGCCCCTGGGCATCTTCGACACAGTCCACCCGGCCGGATTCCGCGTGGGCTGTCCCCGACTCTGGGACGGCGTGAAGCGGGCTCGGCCGCGGTTGCACGTGTTCGGGCATATCCACGAGGGCTACGCGGGTGGGCGGTTTCGGTGGCGGGATCTGAGTGTCGATGCGGAGGGGGGTGTGGATCGGGATCGGGCGGGTGCGATGGAGCGGATTCGGGGGGATCCTGAGGAGGTTTTGGAGGGGAGGGGGGTGTTTTATGATGTTAGTGGTGATAGTGGTGACGCTGCGGGTAAGGGTAAGGGTAACGGGGTGAAAGGGAGGCCGTTGGTGTTTGGGGAGGAGACGGTTTTTTTGAATGCTAGTGTTGTTGATCTGGGGTATCATGCTAAGAATGCGCCGTGGGTGGTGGATTTGGATCTTCCTGTTCAAGAGGGAGGTTGATTGTAGGCAGTCTTGTCATTATAATGATATAATATCCCAGAAGGAATGTCATGAATTATGATCTGTATGGTTCGGTGTTCATTTCAATGTTGGTACAGTGCATCTGATTCACATATAGGCAAATATGCTAACTCAAACAAACAATCAATAAACAAAAAGGTAGCAAGCAACACACAAGAATATAGTCAAAACATAATGTCCAGACATTAGTGTTATAGGTATATGTAGTAGTAAATAGCAGGAAGATAGGTAAGGAGAATAGACGTCAAGCCAACATGCTGGATATCAAGAAAGCAAAAGAAAAAGATCATTAAAGGAAGGGAAAGAAAAAGTGTCATAAGAAGGAAATAAAATAAATAAAACGCCGACAGCAAAATGCAACATGTCACTCTTCATGGACAGTCGTTTCACCCCGGAAATCCAACCGGCTGCTCTTCCGTCCAACGCCCTTGAGGAGGCTAAATCGTCTAAACATAGATTCCTTCTTGTTGTTGTTGTTGACACCATTCCCGGATATCGCAGATGCAGCCGTAGAGGAGGTAGGAGCAGGAGATGGAGATGCAGCGGGAGGAGGAGATCTGAGCTGATTCTGGCGCGGGTCACCACCGCCAGCCAATTGGTTCAGCGCATCCAGGTTGGCTCGAGGAGTATTTTCGTGAGTACTGGTGCCGGACACGGACACACGGCCTTTCATCGAAGTTGCGGAGCTCAGCGACGTCGAAGGTCGGGGGTAGTCTCTCACAGACGGAATCGTGGACCATCCTCCGTGAGAACTTGTATTAGAGGGCTTGCGTTGATCATTATGATTACGATTAGGTTTAGTATTGCTTTCATGGCCATAATCACGCCCCGAGTTTCCGTTTAGTTGTGATAAATCGGTGGTGCTTCGCCGGTCGGGAATGTTACCGGGACCCATGTCATGCAAATCACTTCTGGATAGGCGTTTCTTATGGTAGGCAGCGGGAGCATTCTCCTCGGTAGAGTTATTGGTCGTGCTTTTTGGGAGAGAGATCGAGGAACGAGCGTTATGTGATGATGATTTGTTCCCTCCACCACTTCCTCCGAACCAACTCCTGCGCTTCGACTGTGCATCTGTCCTCGAATGGTCGGTCGTCCGACTATGAACAGTGGCGGTGTCATCCCCGTCGTGAGATGGAGCCTCCCCAGGTCTCGGAGTGGTAGACGCAGACGTATCGTAACCGTTTGTTTTCCCTTCTCCTTGCAATCTAGCAACGCCAGGCAATGCTTGAATTGTCCCAGTTGAGCTATGCACCGCGTGACTGGTTCGCTTGAAAGGATTCATGATACTTATTCGATGACCGACTGAGCGCTTGCCGTTTTTGTCCGTTCTAGGCGATCGCCGAGACGAGCGCTGCGATGAACGTCGCATCAATTCCTGCTCTGGACTAATGGCCCGTGATGTCGAATAAATTTGCTGTGCGTCTAAGGAGGACCCGGGACCTTGTTTAGGTGTGTCGGAGGAATCTTGGTTAGCCAGGACGAATGACTTAATCTCAGGCGCAAATACTTCTTCAAAGCAACGCATGATCTCGGCTTGTGTAGCCTGATATGCCGGACGACGGTACCATGACAGAGACAAAGCACGCTTGATTGCCAGAGCGTGATCGATCAGCGCTACGGCCATAGCATTCTTCATAGGGTCCATTGGCTCATCGATCTCCTCATGCATTTCCTCTCCTTCCTCCTCATCTTCCTCTGCCTTCGATTCCACGTCGACTTCTTCTTCTTGCTCATATTTCTTGGCCCGCGGACTTTCCAAGAAGTGACGGTATACGGCCATACAATTGACCGAAGAAGACTTGTACTCCAGCAACCTCTCCAGCATCTCGGTCAACGATTTCAAACTGGGATCCTCACCAGCGGCCGCACGTCTTTCCTGAGAAGCCAATTCGTGTGTCTTCCGCCAAACCCGCTCAATTGCCGTTTGCAGAGGCGACAGAGCAATATCCTGGACAGCAACGACCTCGCTTCTCCGAAGGATATTCGGAAAAGGCTCTGCAGTAGTGAACACGGTCTTCTCTGCGAACTGCTGGTCCAAGTTCATATCACCCTTGTGTCTCTTTGTCGTCACCGAGAAGAATTGAGGCTGAGAGTTCAACAAATGTTCTCGTACTGACAACGGGATTTTCGACCTCTGATACACTGGATGGCTGGTATCCGGATGGACATTAACTGCACCGATTTGCAGGTATTGACCTTCGTAATCGTGGATTTCACCAGAAGACAGAATCTGGGCCGCAGGATGTACCCGTTGCATCCGATCGACAAACGTCGCCATGCGCTCAGACGGGAAGCCTTCGAAGATGAACTGCTTATCCTGCAGAACAGGGGGAAAGCCAAGTCCTTTGTACACGACATGGAAGTACCTCGGACTCTGTTTGTCCTCCTTGGTTATCGTATCGTAGATCCTCGCCATAGAGCTTTGCGTTCTCGACAATTTGGAAAAGTCAATGGCATTATTCTCATATTGCTCTGCGAGCTCCTTATAGCGGGCAAGGGCATGAGCCCAAGCTTTCCCGTCCTCAAAATGCTGGATAATCGCGAAGTACAGAGACTCCTTCCGTTCGAAAGACGTCTGTTCCGGGAATGGGGGGTTTAGAAGAAGAGGAACCGACTTCGTAGTGTCCCAGTCGTAAAGGTCTGCATGGAATTGCAGTGCAAGTCCGGCTTCAGTAATATTGCCGGCTGAGACCTGTACTTCCGCCAGTTCGTGAACGTAGCGAATAAAGATATCTTCCCGGCCCATGTCCTTCATGTACTCCATAAGCCTCATTGTATGCACGCTGTCGGTCATAGAGCCGCTCTGGGAAGCAACCAAGAGATCAAGTAATTCGTCGACAGTCGCTATAAGGGCCCTGACGGCATCGGACAATTCCACGTCGAACTCGGAGCAGCCTTCGAAAAGTCCAAGCAACTCGCTTACAAAGAGCTTATGAACGATACTATCGTTCACATGCTTGGTCTTGAACAAGCTGTCAAGACTGGATATGAGTTCCGTCTCAATCATCGACAGGTCTTGATTCAAGTCCCATTCGCTCAAAATCATGGTCCTCAAAACACCCACCGCGACATGCCGCAAGCCTTCATGGACGCTGAGGCAGAGTTCGACAATAGGGGGTACCAAACCAGGGACGTATTGGACCTGGTACCCGCCAAGCTTCCTTGTGCCATATCGCAAATACTGATCCTCGGAAACCTCCCAACCAATAGCTTCCCAGGTGAAATGCAGCAGGTCTGCACTCTGCTCGCGCACATCTCCGGCGATCTTCCAAACGGCTCGTCTTTTCTGTTCTGGAAACGTCTCCAAAGCGAGCGTGTCACTGGAAACGACCTTAAGTAAAGTCGTGAAAAACATTTCCCACAACCTCATATCGAAATTGTCGGCCTCGTCCGGCGATGGAAGGAACTTTTTGGTCAGAATTGAAGAAATATACTCCAGGCTCTTCAATGTCGCACGGTGATTGTAGATGTGCACGCTGAGCCATTCTCCAGGATATGCTTCACAGTTGAGAATGGAGTTATGAGTCTCGAACAATTGCGAAATAAACGTGTGAAGGTCTAGTTCATTCAACATCGGGAACTTAGGGTTCGGTATCTTGCTAATTGCCGCCATAGTCGCCGACAGCTCCACAAGCGCTTCGTCGAACCTCTGCTTGCTCTTTGATTGTTTTACCTGGAACGGAAAAGACTTGCTGAAAAGCAGCGAGAGGTACTCGGTATCTTCCAAGCCTTCCGTTACAATCGCGCAGTATGAAGCCACGATCCTTGGCATGAACTCGTACAATTGCGGATCCGGCTCTTTCAGCAACTGAGCTACGATCGCACAGCACAACCGAACCTGATCGCGGTATTGGTCGGATACATCACCCGTTGCACCCCAATAGGGTGCCAGCCAGCTAATGCAGCTGGAAACTAGCCCTTGTCTTTCTTCGCCGGCGGCGAAGACATCTAGCTGCGTGTAATGTTGTATTAGTACTAATTTGTAAAGGACCAGCATGCCCTTCACATCCTTGCATGAATCAATGAAACTGAGAGCAATCATGATAACCTCGTCTTTGCTAAGGGCTTTTGTCAGCTCGGGAAGCCACGTGTGGAAGTGCTGAACAACAAGTGTCTTGCTACCGACCAGCGCTGGCGAGGGATCTTTCATGAGAGCCTGGATGCACTTGAATATGGTATGAAGATCTCTGTTAAAGGTCGACTGGACTTTTGTGACTCCAATACCTTCCTCCTTCGCTTGCTGTTGCTGTCTAGCATTGATAATGAAGGTCATGATGTACCGTCCCACTTTGAAAGCTGCGCGAAGATTCCGAGCCTGTCGGACATCAGTGGCGGCTTGAAGAAGATGCAAGTAACTCCTTATAAGACAGGGCGTCACGAAAGGAAAATAGAACTGATTCTCGGCATAGTAGTCCACAAGAGGTCCAATATTGAAACGACGATCGTGAATAATCCCAAGCACGGTAACCAGGTCGTTGAAAATCAAATCTTCGTATTCCTCATTACCAGCATTGTCAACCAGAATTCCAAAAAGCGCATCAAATACTCCGCTCAGTTGCTTGATAATTTCAATCTCAGGTACGAAGACCACTCTTTTGAGCGTCTCAAAAACTTCGGGTGTCGGTCTCTCTTTCCAGTTCAGTAAGCTTAGAATCACCTGATCCTGCGAATATTCGGTGCTGCAGAGGTACGTCTCCAGGCGCAAAGTAGCCACAGGCCCAGTCACCGCTTCGTCTTTGGCGACAGCATTCTTGCCAAGTGCGCTCCATGGAAGTGATAGATACGCGCCTTTACCGTTTTCGATGCTCGACGTTGACTTATCGTAGGCGTGCAGCAGCAAAGAATGACAGCCGTCTTTCATGAAAGCTTCCTGTTCCCATAACGGCATCCACGCAATAGCAAAGGGGAATTCAGGCGCATCGGCTATACTCATTACCAAGTGCGACCCAAGAACATCATCTTTGCGTATTTGGAGGCGAATTGTTTCGTTCCAAGGAGTTCCTCGGTCCGCCACCGTTGTCTGCCATGCCGTATGTGCCACGTTGTCGGATGACGGAAAGATACAACCTTCAATCCGTGCTCCGCTAGCAGTTCGAACTTCAAGAGTTAACTGCAAGTTCTGAAGACCTGACGAGAACGGCACAGGAACTTGGCCAGCGTGGGGGTGGGAGAGGAAAGCACCAGAGGGCAAAACGGCTTGTGAGAGAGTGAGGTATATGTCAGAGCGTGGTTTCTTCGGCGCTTCGGAGAAGCCAATTCTTCTAGTTTGCACGACGTCTTGCAGGACCGTAAGATTATTGCGAACGAGGGTATCTGAGTTGGAAGCAACGAAGGGATTAAGGTGAAGGTGCAGTCGAGACGCCCAGCGTGATCTCACATATTTATTGTTATTGCTTGGAAGCAGCGTACAAAGTAATGAATGAAAGCCGTCAATGTGATCGTCTCCGTCTTCACCTTCCCCAGCAGGTGTCCAGAGATTAACCACCTGTTCGGTGTCCCTGTCTTGCCTGAGGATCTGTGAAACCTCGAGAAGACCGACTCCTACCGTGCGATCGGAACTCACCGTCTTCGGAGAATGAAGTTCCGAACGACTCTCACTGCTAATAGAGCTTCCCGACGATTTTGGTGGACTTCTATGGTTGGAATGAGTTCTTTCCTGATTTTGCGAACTTCGAGACTTGGGCGCCCACATAACACTTCGTCGAGGCCTCGGGCCGTTCTTGGAAGGAGTATGTCCATTGGTGTTAGCCTTGCTTGCCGATGAGCTTGTCGTCGAGGACCTTGAGCGGGAGGCGGCGCTGGTAGACACAACTTCGGAAGCTCTGACTGTGACTGCAAGGTAGAGCTCTGCAATACCTGCAGAACTGCCGCCGATATCTTTCGCGCTGAGGTCGGTAAAGAGGGTTTTCAGTTTATTGCTCTGTCCCAAATTTGCAAATTTCTCCGGAGAGGGAATGTCGAGAATATAAGTCTCCGACAGGGGTTTAAGATTGCCGGTTTCCGATTTATAGCACAGGTATATAGCGAGCGTCACATGGCCAGACGCGTGTCCAGATACAGCGTTAACGTCAACCAACAGGTGATGAAGCACCGAAGCGTCAGAGAAGTGCTGTGTTGGCTGGTTTTCCAGCATGCTCATTTCGGATTGGAGCTTGGCTAATTCGATAGCGGAATCATCTCCTGTCAGCAGACGACCCCTCTGTCTGGGATCGCGCACGATGACCTCTCCACTGAGCATCTTGTTCGCACGCACTAGCTTCCATACAGCCTCCTGGCGTAGTGTATCCTTTTCCCGCGCAGTAAGCACATCGTGAAGCAACTGTCTCCGGGCAAGATCTAATTCCTGGACAATGTGGGACAGTTCCTCCAGAGCACCATATTGACGAGTCAGCAACAGTTCGTGGAGATTCGTGGAGTGCCATTCCCGCAAGCAGGATGCAATCTCGTCGACCAGCGGCTCAGACAGGGAGGTGGGAGTGTCATCGCCAATTTTGAGCATGGGGACCGGGGCGGGCGGCTTGGGAAAGTTCGGATCCCGGGTAGCGACAGGAGTATCGGGCTGAGACGAGGATTTATCTGTCTCATTATCCTGTTTGTGAATGAATATCTGAGAAGGCTTTCCCTTCTTCGCAATCACGACGTCTGAAACCTCGCACTCAGCCTGCGAAAGGGCCACGCTGCTCCTCTGATCCTCCTCGATGCCCTTACAATTTGTGGTGGCAGCAGTAGCAACGCTAGCAGTCCTGTGCAGCCCATCCGTCAGAGCCTTCTGGCCATTCTGGCAGCCGTCTCCATCGCCCAATACTTCTCGAATTTCAACACAGCTCCGGGGAAAGATACCCGAGAAAACTCTAGCCTCGAGGGTCTGGCCCTTAGTACTCGTGAGACCAGCGAGCAGGGATGGCGGAGCGACCAGATATCCTCGACACCATTCCCCATCCACGCCACCCTGCTCAATTATGTATAATTCATCTCCAAGTTCCAAAGGAAGATCGGCGGCGGAGGAGGGTTGGAACGGGTATATAGCGACAGCGAAAGCAATGCGGGGCAGAGGCCGCCAGGGCATATCTGCTTCTAGAAAGCCTTTCTTTCGGTTTCTCTATTATTTCTTCTTCGTCCAAGGTACCCCGCGGGGTCTCGTTCACCGGCCCGCGAGGGACTTGGGGGGGAGGCAAAAGAGTGAGAGTGCAACAGGTGGCGGACGAAGGGAGAAGAAAGGATAACGACAGCAAAGAGGTTGTTGCGGCCTTCGTTGGAGTTCCAAGTTCACTTGCGATTTGATTGACGCTTCATGTGGTTTCGGACTCGGAGTGAGACTGGTTTGATCAACGAATGAACGGCGAAACGAACGGAATGAAGCGAATCGGGGTCACGGGAAGCAAAAGAAGGTTGCTTCGGGAGTGAAGGAGAGAATACCGAATCGAATAGGACGCAGTATCAATAGAAACTGGCAAAAGGTTAGATTCATTTGCGATTGGGATATCAAAAACGGTCTTCGATCAGGGGAAACAAAATTGGGCGTTATGGAAGCCAATAAAATCAGAATAATGGATCGGGAACTAGAGGAACTGCCCCATAGAGTCAAAGGAGGATCCTATATGGAGCTTGGCTGCTTGGGGCTAGGTTTAGGAGCTATCGGCTATGGGCTCTGAGCCAAATAGCACGCTGAAGCAGGCTATGAGCAGAGCCCAGAGAGCCGATTGCAGCAAGAAGAAGAGCCATACTCCTCTGCCCTTCTGCCCCAGGACCTGGAGAGGGTCTCTTTTTTGCTTTTCAAAAGGAAGCTCAGGTGTTGGTTCGGGAAAAAGATATGATAGTGTGGAGAAAGCAAAAGTCAAGGAAGAACCATGGGTCAACTCTTGCGGACTCACTCACCGAGTGGTAGATCTGGTAGACTTCAGGGATATGAAGTTACGCAGTTGAGAGTAAGAGAGAGTAAGAGAGAGAGAGAGAGAGAGGGAGGGAGTACTCCGTATAAGAATAAAAGAAGAAGAGAATCAAGGATGAATGGATGGATGGATGGATGGACAATCGACACAAAAATTCAGACCGTCATCGCCTTAATGCTGTCTGTCTGTATGTGCCATCGAGTCTACATATTTATCCCTTCAGATCCAGAGTGTACGTTGTTCTGTCGTTTCAGGAATCGCCATCAAAGGTTGCCAATTCCTCTGCTGTGTTAACGTGGACAGCACATTATGCCGTTCATGCTGTGTTCTTTTCCTAGTAACGGAGAAGACATGTACGCAGCATGCTGCTGTTCAGAGTCCAGACAACTGTATGTGCAACCAATTCTGCAGGTAGTCAGATACTGCTGCTGGCACTGCCGCCTACGAAGTCTTTCGAATCTTTTTGAAGACCCCTGAATGCATATCTTCAAACCACGGCACAGGACAGTACTAGGGTACCACTTTTGCGGTTCTGGCTTCCTGGTGCCCTGTCGACTGTCGACCATCTAGCAGGATCAATCAAGATACTCCGGTTGCATGAAAAGATTATAAGGAAAAGCGCATATTTTTATCCCGAGCAATAAAAGAATCTGTAGAGAAAAGAGACTTGATTCAGATAGGTGAATGACAAACACTTCAAAAGAAGGGCATCCCGAGAGCCAATGCATAGAAGCAATCATGGTACGGAATACGTAGTCATTCTGATCATCATTGGCAAGGGAAGAAAGGCAGTATGATATCTCCATACTTCACCCCAGCTGCAACTGACCTTCGTAAACTGCCATGCTGATAACCCGCCCAACGTTATGCGATCCGCACGCCTGAACCACCTTCATCAACCCAAATACCTATCGGCTATGCACGGGTTGTCTGCATCGCCAAAGTACTTCTAAGCCAGCTTCTTCACTGTCCCCAGCAAATATGTGCCATGTCCCAACTCACTCGCATTGCACGCTGCGAGCACATTCTTAGCCACCAACCGGGAGTGACCCGAGTGACTACTAGCCCGTCCAGAACTGTTAGTCGGCGTGCTCGCACTCGCATCGGACTCCGCCGTTGGCCCGACGGACCCGTTGCGGCCGACTCCAGGAAGTCAAGTTGGCAGTAGCTGTCGGGAACTCAGCCTGTAGGAGTCGGCAAGTTTGCAACGACTCAACGAGTATAATACGAAATGGAACGTTCAACGAGTGCGGACTCCGGAGCCTCTCAGGTTATGGACCCACTGGACGTGATTCCGGATCACATGACGTCTCACCGCCCTGGAAAGCCACCAAATTGCCCACCTAAAGGCGACCATAGCAAAGCATGATAGCAACACTCCGTACATCCATCCTGCGATCCAGAGTCCTTCCATTCGTCTGTTTTTCCTTTTTCTAGTTAGATTTCACCGTCAACCAGGATATATTCGCTTCCATTATTATCATCGTTGGCTTGCTCCAAATACGTCGCCTCGTTGTATCATAGTTCGGAGTATTGTACGGAGTATATTTCTCCCAACTCGGTAACAGGTGCTATTCTGTACTCTGTATTCTTAGCCTGCGTGGTCTCCGAGGGTCTTCAACGGTCCATGGCCGAATTCGCTAACAACTCGCCTTTCTACCACTACTAGGCGTTTATGTCATATTTTCCAATTCAAAACTTGCCGCTCGAGTACCTTCATATACAAAACCTGTTCCCGGTCATACCAGCAAAAGTAGTGGCCGATCCCCGGCTTCCGGGTCATGCTCCATTTGGTCCTCCGAGTCTCCTGAATGATCTAGCTCCGGGTCATATACCACGATGAACAGTCGCGACCGCCCACGTCAGCCCTTCGATACTCCTCATAGGGAACATCGTCGAGGCGGAGACGCTCGTAATGGTGATTTTGCGGGCCCCGGACACGGTGTGATGTCGAGAGCGGATAAGTTTGAGGATGAGAAGAGAAGAATCACGCATAGTTGCTTCTCGAAGAAAGACGCAGATGGGATCGGTACGTGGACATCCCTCGCATCATGACATCCTCCACGGTCTCATGCGGTCTATGTTTCAATACCGGGGACAACTAGGACACATGGGCGCAAAAAAACAGGACATGATAGTCAGACTACCGGCAACCTAGCAGAATTTCAACGACTCAGAGCCTTAATTGATTACAGCTGACCTTTTCTCGCCCAGCAATTGAATCCTATATCACTCATGTCCGCGTCACCGAAGATGCTGCGTATCCGTCTACCCCTCCCCCGCCGAACTCGCCTCATGAGAACAAAAAGCGTCGCGTTATCATCGTTGCCGTGAGAAGATCTGGGAGAGTGCGCATGCATAAGGCTAGAGAGAACAACGATGGATCTTTCTCAATTGGGAAAACTTGGGTGCTAGACGATCTGTCTGCGATCATGTCATTTAGTGGTTGGGTACCGCAATCACCAACGGAACAACAACAAAAGCTGTGGGCTTCGGATGTCGGGTTTGCGGTTACCATACAGAAGATATACTACTGGCAAGCCGGAAGCGCCAAAGAAAAGGAGTTCTTCATCGGAAGTCTCCTGAAGATTTACAAGAAGTACACTGGTGGCAAGTCCCCGAATCTAATAGGATTCGATGAACGTGAATGGCGGTTGTTGGTTGGACCAGGCTCTCCACCTCCGGCCACGAAAGCACCCGACCACAACGTTCATGCGCCTGATACCCAGGTACCTTCTTCGAGACCGCCGGTAGCGCACAAGCCTCACAACCAACCACCGCTTGCGAGTCGTGTTCCAGGCCAGGAAGAACCTCGAGAAATTAGACGACGGCCACTGGAGGACCCATCTCTACGGGCACAACGGAGTCGCGACCAGGTACATCCGCCATCTACCAGTGATTCGGCCAAGGCTGTACCTCCACCATTCCGGCCTCAGCAGACGCCACCTTCTACCTCTTTTGATCAAGAAAGACCGTCACTATTTTCCTCCAATGAACGTGTTGCTGTACCCGAGCTTCTAGCGGCAGAGAGCAGGGCTCCTAAGCCTCCATCAGTGCCTGTGGAGCCAAGGAATCCCAACCCGTTACAGAAACAAAGACTATACGGAGACTTGGATAATGGTAGCCAGGCTAGTTTCCCGTCATTCTCTGATGCGAGAAGCATCTCCGAGTCACGTTCTTATTCTCGAGGCCAAGATATGCCTCCAAGTTCTCCTGTGTCTAAACGGACCAGGGACGTGTTTCCACCAAGCACTCCAATTTCGAGCAATGTCGAAAATATGACCGCGCCGCAAAGCCCAGCAAGCGGCTTTGGGCAATCATGGCGCAAAGAAAGTTTTGACAAGCTCTCGGTTTCCGAGTCTTACGAAAAACTGCATGACAACTCTACCCTGAACGGATCATTAACTGCAAGCTCTCCCGGACCACCGCTAACCCTTCGGCCGGGTTCGTCGAGAAGCAACATGCATACGACCCCATCCCCGATTTCAGAGAAGCTTGAGACGGCCAAACCCCCTACACCTCAGGAAGCCAAACCAGACGAACCCAATGTAGACGTTCCTCCGGTTTCTTCTCCCACCAGTGCGCCAATGTCGCCATTAGATGCTGGGGAAGAAGAAGAAGAAGAGAAAGAAGAACACCGTCCTGGCCTTGGGCCGATGGTGAAGAAGAAGCCAGGAAAAGACGTTGCGGGTGCTTTCCGAAAAGCTGCCACTGCTTATGGAGCGTTCAAACCAAGACCAGGGGGTGCTGGCGAGAGGCTATTAGCGTCGGCAACTAAGGAAAAGAACAACTCGGACGAGCCGGACGGCATTACGGGTGTCGTTCCTGCGCCGTCCCTCCGGCCCAATAACGATTCTAAGGGTCAAGTGCCTGAGACGCCTATTCAGGAAAAACCGTTTTCTTTCCCATCTCCGATTAAAGAGATACCGTCTTTTAAAGAGACACCACCTCAAGAGGTACCAACACCGACCGTTGAGATTACCCAGGCACCTAATGAAGACTTGGCTGCTGCCCTCCCAACTACTCCATCAGTTGAGGGCATTGAGGAACCCAGAGCTTCCCTAGGTGATACCTCGGATAGCAAGTCCGCGAAAGAAAGATCTGTCTCGCCGTCCCCTAACGGGCGTCGCCGCAGACGCCGAGAAGACAACATAGAAAGATATTGTCATTCGCTTGGGATCGATCCTAGTGTTCTCGAAGGACAGGGCGTTGAGTTTGACGATACATTGACAGACCTTGGCTGGTATGGACGATTAGGCGACGACAAACGTATTGAAGATCTTGAAGCAGATATTCGCCGAGAGATTGGCCGGGTGGAAGCCACCAGTTGGTTGGGAAATCTTGAACAGCAAGAAGGAAAGATCGACAATCTTGCAAGACTGGTCGACAAGACAATTGAGGAGTGCGAGGAACTGGATGGTCTTTTGACACTTTACTCGCACGAGCTTAATGTAAGTCATGGATACGTGCGGGTATATGTCTTGACATTCAACTTGCTAACACGTCTGTACAGACTCTCCACGATGACGTGGGCTATATCGAAACCCAGTCCCAAGGTCTACAAGTGCAAACTGCTAATCAGAAGCTTCTTAACAATGAGCTGCAAAACCTGCTGAGAACTCTGTCGATTTCTCCATCTTACTTGCGACCCTTGAAAGAGGCGTCGCTGCGCAGCCGTAGCGGTTTGCAGGAGACGGAGGCTGTTCTGTCAACGTTATATAAGGCTCTGCTGATGATTGACTCGGATATTTGGCAGAACAAGAAGCGGTTGGTGGATGCTGCAGGAGAACACTCGAGCGTTGGCGTATACGCTGATACGGAGATCGGGCAAATGCGTGCGATTAATGAGAAGAAGGAGGAATACCGATCCGAAGCCCGGTTTTTCTTGCAGCGGTTGAACCAATTCATGGCCGTCGCGTTCAAGATGGCAGAGCAGAAGATGGTAGAGGCTGCCGCCAATGGCCCCAGGGACCCCATGAAGCTTGATAATGCGGCGCGAGCATGGTTCCGACAGGAGCTGTGGATGTATAATCCCCTGATGTTGTTCGCTCGGGAAGTTAGCATGCCAGAATGGCACGGGATTATAAGTTTATATGAGCATCAAGCAAGAAGACCATTCCAGCATGACTTCCGAGAGAATACCCTCGCGTGGAAAAAAGCAACGAAACAAAGCACAGGCGACGAGCACGACATTCTGTTCACTCAACCAGAGAAAGAGAAGGAGGAGAGCATTTCCGTTGCAGCCCGCAAGCTAACGGTGAAACGAAGCAAGACCGTCAAGACCCCAGCGCTGTTCAGACTCGGATCCAGCGATGCGCAGAATGGTAAACTTGAGCCGTTTGAAGCATTCGCAGGCACGCTGCAGGAGACGCTCAATACGATGTCTGAGGAGCAGAATTTCGTGGTTCGGTTTTTCCACATGGACTCCATTGTCAACGCGGATTTTCCCGACCTCGTGGCTGCTGCGGCACCAGAGGAACGTACGCGCCCGGACTTTTCGGTGAAGCAATCGCACGACCCTGATCGGACAATGGCAAAGCATGTCGAGCACATAATGGACGAGCTCTATTCGTTTTGGCCGGCCGACATGGAGAATCTTGTCGATTGGGCTACGGCTACCGATCCTATGTAAGTTCTTGAAATGAAATTGATTTCATGTGACTGGAATATGCTAACATAAAGTCGCTGCACAGACAAGGTGTTGGTATCTTGCTTGCTCTGGAGAAGGCCCTTTCTGAGTTTGAGGAAACCAACCAAGAATTCATCATCCATTCTCTTCAAAGACTCCACAACCGTCTGGCGGGTATATTCAACCGGTTCGTTGACGAGCAAATCCGAGGAATCGAAGAGACAAAGGTGAAGGTCAACAAGAGGAAGGGAGTGATTTCGTTCATGAGGATCTTCCCCCACTTCTCGGCGGCAGTCGAAAGCATGGTCTCCGATCCTTCGCAGGACTTCTCCGATGTCCGGCTCAGCGTCAACGAAGCATACAATCGCATTAACCGGGCAATGTGGGAGTCGCTCAAGTTCATAGCTAAGGAAGCCCCCGGTCAGCACCCGAGTGCAGCAGCAGGAGGCGGTGGTGGTGGTGACCCAGAAGACAAGGAAATCTTGAACTACCACGTCCTCATAATCGAGAACATGAATCACTATCTCGAAGAAGTCGAGTGCAAAAACAACATTGTTCTCGAGAAATGGCGGAACCGGGCCCAGCAGGACTTCCGGGAGCATATGCTATTGTACATGGATGCGGTGATTCGTCGTCCACTCGGGAAGCTGCTGGATTTCCTGGAATCGGCGGAGTCTCTGATGGCGAGTGCGAGCACGCCGACTGAAGTTTCGGGACGGGCTAGTCACTCCCGGTCGGTGGCGAAGAAGGTGTTCGCGGCGTACGATGCGAGAGAGGTGCGACAGGGCGCGTCTTTATTGAAGAAGCGGGTTGAGAAGCACTTTGGCGATGCGGATGACCCAGCGCATAGCCGGAGCTTGGTGGTGAAGGTGGTGCAGGCGTGCGAACAGCGGTATGAAAGTATCTACAACCGCTGTCGACGGGTTATCAACACGGTATACGAAGGTCAATTGGAGCTGGGGTGGCGTATGGAGGATATCATCCCGGCACTCAGGAAATGATTGATGGTGTTGCATTTCCTTTTGCTTCCTTTCTTTCCTTTATTTCTTGGCTTTTTCCTTCTTCTGTGCGTGTTGTCGGACTGTTATATCTATTGGCGCTCAGGATACCATTTTCTTGAAGTGTTTGTCATTCACTCTTCATCTGTATTAAGTTCTTTTCTCTACTAATTTTTCTACAGCTCGGAATAATAATATGCATTCTTAATGATTCAGAGATTCCCAGACTTTTGGTTAAGAACATCAATACAGATGGACGACCACCATATCTGCAGAATTGGTTGCACATACTCCGTACAGCTGTCTGAAGACTCTGGACAGTGTCATGCCGCGCGCGTAGTCCCACAATTGAGAAAAGCGAAACACAAACTTCATCTTGAACACAACTGAGGAGCAGACAGCCACCTGTAGGTATCCGTTGACGCCAGAAGCAACATCATGCAAATCGGAATGATCTACGGACAACTTAACCGTATTAGTACAGCCCTATGCACGTGACGAGAGATTAGCCCTTATCAGGACGCCCAATTAAAAAGCTGAAATTACTGACCGCCTACTAGCGCCGTTCGAAAGCAAAAAAGAAAAAAATTCCTTTCCTGGCTTGCATCGACACGATTATTGAAATCAATCCACCATTGACCGTAATGGCTCCCTCGAAAAGCAAGAAGGGCGCTTCTGCGCCCCAGGAGAAGCAAAAGGTAAATGGCAGACAGTACCAGTTCGTACCTGAAAGCCGTCATCACGATAAACTAACAAATGTTTCATGCCAGCCCAGCAAGAACTCCCCAGCATCTCCCCCGGCACCTCTCGTTGCTTCAGTTGCCAATTTCCTTACCGAATTCGGATTTAATGCCACTAGCAAGGCATTCTCTAAGGAGCAGGCTGGCAAATCCAACGTTGAATCGCAGAATGCCCCGTCCCTGCTCGACATTTTCCGAACCTGGGAGAAGCAAGCGGGGTCTCCGAAAGCGAAACAAGACGCCAGTCCCAAGTCATCCCGAAGTTCTTCCAGCGACTCGAGCGACTCGAGCAGTTCGGAGAGTGACTCGGACGATTCCAGTGATTCCGACGTCGAAATGGAAGATGCTTCTAAGGCTGCTAAAGCTTCGAAGACGTCCAAGGCTAAGCCGAAAGATAAGAAGGGCTCGAAGCGATCGTCTTCTCCGTCTTCTTCTTCGTCGTCTTCTTCTTCTTCTCCTTCCTCTGGCTCTTCGAGCTCGAGTTCTGATAGTGATGCGGATGATGAGCATGAAGATGAGGCACCGAAATCTGCACCTGCGCCTTCGTCAGCTGCCAAGTCGGCCGGAGTAAAGAGGAAGGCCGAGCCCAGTCCTTCTTCGTCTGAGTCGTCTGGATCATCCGAGTCGTCATCTGAATCTGATAGCGACGCCCACAAGACAAAGAAGGCGAAGGTCGATTCGAAGAACAAAGCGACCAAAGACTCCAAGTCCTCTTCGTCGTCGTCATCAGAATCTGAATCTGGTTCGGACTCCGACTCGTCCTCTGACAGTGACGACTCGTCGTCATCCGACTCCTCATCTGGCTCATCGTCTAGTTCTAAGGGGGATACTAAGAAACCCGGAAAGAAGCCCGGGAAACCCCCTCAATCCGACTCCAGCAGCAGCGACTCGTCCGACTCTTCATCTTCCGACGACTCAGACTCTTCAAGCGACGATGAAAAGAAAGATTCCAGTTCATCATCTTCCCACAAATCATCCGCCGAGACATCAACCACCCTCCAGAACTCAGACTCCGACTCGCAAAAGCCAAAGCCAAAGCCAGCCAAGAAGGAATCCACGGAGGAGAAGAAGCCGAAACAGACAAAAGAAGCCCCTCCGCAACAAGCCAATCCAGCTTCTGAAAATAACAATAACAATAACAAGGACGCCATTAATACCCACGCTGGGGTTCACCCGTCGCGTCTTGCTGCTCTCAATGGACAGACCTACGACCATATCTCTAACTCGTACGTTCCTTATGAGTATGCGGAACGGGCGTACAAGGATCTGTCAGTCACTCGCGGTAAGGGCTTTACTAAGGAGAAGAACAAGAAGAAGCGTGGCTCGTACCGTGGAGGGACTATCGATATCTCTGGTGGGAAATCTTTCAAATTCGAGGACTAGATGAACATCCTTGGTTTCCGGTTGTTTCTTTCAATGAGGGTTAGGTATAAGAAAAAGTTATGCTAAAAGACTATAGTTTTATTTCTTATGTTATGTTTCTATGCTGTTTATTTTCCAGGCTTACTTACAAGCAAGGCGCTCGCGGAGCTGGGAGGCAAATAGTATTTTGGTTTGCGCTAATCCATGTTATGGCCTTGGCCTTTTATGTCAAGAGTTCTCATCGTTTTAATCTGAAGACTATTGTTACATTAATATTAGCAGTACATGGCATATGCAAAATGCAAGAGTACGATAGCATAACCCTAACGAACCCCCCGTCTCCTCCACGACAAATCCACCACCCACCTCCGATCCCATCCAGTCTCAGCCTCATACCCCTCCTCCGCCTGATCAAACGCCAACTCCCAAAACGGCCTCTGATCCCTCAACCTCGACACGGAACTAGTATCCTCAGGATCCGGGCGTTCATACCCCGACAACTCAACCACATCCCCACCATTACCACCTCTTCTGCTACCGTACCCAAACCCCGAACCGGGCCTCTCCAGATCCAGATCCAGATCCAAATCTAGCCCGAGATTCTCCGCATACCAATCCGCATTGGGTCCCGTTAGGTCATCCGTCGAGGCGAAGTCGAGCCGGAAGACGCCGTCTGAGATGCCGGCGTAGACGGTTGGGGAGGAAGGGGAGGGGGTTGAGAGGGCGTAGACTGCGCCTCGGTAGGAGCGGGTTGAGCGGGCGCGGCGGGCGGGGCGGTGGGCGGTTGGGTTTGGGGGTTGGTGGGAGAGGAAGAGGGTGAAGTCTTTGCGGGGGTGGTTTGGGGGGTTGGTGGTTGTGGTGGTGGTGGTGGTGTTGTTGTTGTTGTTGTTGTTGTTGCTGCTGCTGGGAGTGGGGATTTTCGCGTCTAGGTAGCTGTAACTGTGGTAGGAGGTTTGCATACGGAGGTCGAAGATCTTTAGGACTGCGTCGGCTCCGACGCCGACGAGGAAGCGGTCGTGGCCGAATGGTTGGATGCTGTAGACGGGGTTGTCGTCGGTTGAGTCTCTGTATGTCGTTTCGTATGGTCTACCTGTGCGTAGGTCATGGAGTCTGTCAATGGCAGATGTCAGCTTCTTGGGCGTGTTGAAAAATTTAATTTTTTCTGGTTGCATGGTATGTACATACCTCACTTGACGATCACCCCAGCCTGCGAGAAAGACGTCCCCCGGGGACCCTCCGCATCTGTGTGTATTGAGGGGTGCGATTGCCCTGACCTGGGCTTTCTGAGCGATACCAGTTCGGCTCTCAAGATCCAACGTGTCGACCCCGATCTGATGACATGGAGATAACCTATCAGGGAGGACGGTGAAGATAGACAGCGAGCTAGCCAAACCACCTGTTCCCACGGCGATGCGCTGGGGCGAGAGGAACGCAGAATACTTATGCCGTGTGACGCCTTCTTCCGAGACGATGGGGAGGTTCGTGAATGGCTGCACTTCGGCCTCCGGCGAGGTGGTATGGTACAACGCAACGGAGCCATTGTCGAGATGAGCAGCGAGGATGGGCTCTGAACAGTCGCTGATGTGAACGCGGTCGAGCCTCAACCCGTACGTCGCGAATTTCTGCTTATACTCGCAGGTTCCTTCGTCCGGTGATATGGCGATATGAGAAAGGTCTCCGCGGATGCGACCGAATATCAGATGCTCCTTGTCGGAATCCCTGCCAGAATGCCACGGTTTGAGCAACTGCACACCGCAGATATCGTCGTAGCTGCTGATATGGTCTAGGTCGTTGAAAACGAGCCACTTTTCTTGCTTATGCGACCCAGTGCGTTTAACCCGCATTGCCAGTTCATCGCCAGCGCCCCAGGCCAGCACTTCCTTCCGATCTGCCCACCGTTCGCCATCCCAGACCTCGTAGGAATCGATTGCTGGGCGATACCCAACCGTAGGATTATCACGTCTAACTGACTGGTGGGATCCTACTCTGATCGCGTCCCTGGGGGGTACAACGAACCGCCCAATCAGCGCATTCCGGTCCAGCGCTCGAGATCGGGAGGTTAGAGCGATCGCTGCGTCTTTCCAGTACGGAGGGGTTTCGATGGTCGGGAATTTGGTTTTTACGAAATTGCGGAAGACGTGCGAGTCATCCAGTAGCAGGATTTTGTAGAGACGTCGGCTGGTTTGCGCAAATGCTACCAAGGAGCTGAGGGTTGGTAGGTACTGCGCGATCTGGTAGATGATCTCGGATGGCAGTTGGGTGGCCATCTTGACTCCTTGAGGTTGCTTTGCTATAAAATATACTATTTATCGCGCAGATTTGGAGCCTAGCAGTCGTCAGTTCATGGCTCTTAGCATTATACCTGGCATGGAGAGACACGTACCAAACGAGGTCGTTGTTCAACCTGGCCACTGTGCCCAGTGTTTATGGCCAGTACCGGCGGAATCAAAGCAATTACGAGACGGCGATGCGTTCTCCAGCAGTGGCATGTTGACTATTGATTACTCATGGACATATTCTGCATTTTGAAGCCGGCATTCTGAGAGGACTTGAGGCTTTTCCTGCAAATTCTGAGGATGAGTGGGATGCCATGATGTCACTGCTTATCTCGATGATCTCTTATCTTATCTCTTGGTCTCGTGTCTACTTACTAGAATGGGATGGGATGGTCTACAGATATAAAGACGAGCTTCATCTCTCCATCATTCTGTCTGTTACTTCATTCCAGTAACCATTCACCATGGAGCTTCCGCTATTCACCACAATCTCAGTCGTCGCGCTGCTTCTTATCATTCTATACAAAAACATCATATACCCGGCATTTGTGTCTCCCCTTGCCAAAGTCCCCAATGCGCATTGGTCGGCTCCTTTCTCCTCTGCCTGGATTCTCTGGATCCGGTTCAAGAGTCGAGGAAATCGAACAATCCACGCGGCCCATGAGAAACATGGTCCTATCGTCAGGCTAGCGCCGTCAGAACTCTCCATCAATTGTGTCGATGCAGGAATCAAGACGGTCTACACAGGTGGTTTTGAGAAGCATGAGTGGTATCCTCGAGTATTTGCGTCATTGGGGTAAGAAAGGGACCCGACAGGAATATGGAATTCCAATGCTAATTTCTCTGACTTTAGAACCGTTAGCATGTTCACAATGACCGGCAATAAGGCCCATTCGACTCGCAAGCGCATGTTGTCAAACATTTACTCCAAATCCACCTTGCAGTCATCGCCGGATTTACGGGCAATATCTCATACCATACTGTTTGATCGTCTCCTCCCAATCCTCCACGAGGCGGCATCTTCCAGCAGGCCAATTGATATATACAATCTGGATCAAGGTTTAACTATGGACTTTGTCTCTGCATATCTCTTCGGGATTCCAGATGGGACCAACTTCTTACAAGACCAAAAAACCCGGCAGGAGATGCTTCATCTCTATCAGTGCAGGAAACCGTACGAATTTTACCACATGGAAGTTCCGAATTTGCTTGAATGGACGAAGCGCCTGGGAATTAGGCTGATACCGAAGTTTTGTGACTTCGCAAATTCAGTGCTTGACGAATGGAATTTGGATATGTGTGACAAAGCAGAGAAATCATCTTCGGAGACAAAGCCTGGAACCCAGCCAGTGGTCTACAAGCAGCTAAAGCAAGGACTTTCGAAACAGCTTCCGGCCAGTAAGGATGACCCAGATTCCTACACGGACGCTCTTAAGCAACAGAGACTCGATATTGCTTGCGAATTGTACGATCATCTTACCGCCGGCCACGAGACCAGTGCCGTGGTCCTGACATATCTCTTCTGGGAGCTCTCGAAGAACCCGGAATTGCGAAAAGAATTACGCAAAGAACTACAGACTTTGAACCCTCCGATTGTATTTCCAGGTTCATCCGCGTCCCATGAATTGCCATCACCAAAGTCCATCGACGCTCTACCATTGCTCGAAGCAATCGTGACAGAGACACTGCGTCTTCACGCTTCAATCCCCGGCATACAGCCCCGCGTGACTCCGTACCCATCTTGTACTCTGGCTGGCTATTCCAACATCCCTCCCAACACAAGGGTTAATGCGCAGGCCTACTCCCTTCACCGCAATCCTGAAGTCTTCCCAGATCCTGAAACATGGCAGCCCAGGCGGTGGCTCAAGGATCCCACTGGAAGCAACGACTCTAAGTTGGAAGAGATGAGGCGGTGGTTTTGGGCTTTCGGGAGTGGTGGAAGGATGTGTGTAGGGAGCAATTTGGCATTACAGGGTATATTTTGTGACTTCGGTCTCATTGTCTCTTGAGATTTCTGGTTGCTGATGTTTTGCTTGTCTACAGAGATGAAGCTGGTGATTGCTGCTGTTTATACCAATTTCGATACCACCGTTGTTGAGGACGATAACATGGAGGCTACCGATGCTTATACCGTGAAGCCCAAGGGAGAGAAATTGGTCCTTAGATTCGAACCCGCGCAGTAAATCTAGAGCGGCGAGGAAAGTGCGAACACACTTACCTCGGCTCGTGTACCTATAATAATATCCTCTTGCTGACGGAGATCCAGCATGAGAGCTGCAGCACGAAACCTTGTCATTAACCCTATACTTGTGGTACATATTGAGATATAGATCACTCATTGAGCCTACGATACATTTCAGTCCCACTGATTGCACTGCTATTCCATCTGTTTGGCGTCTGACGACTTCCAATATTCAAGACATCGACCAACTTGCTGCATTATGCGTGACCGCCGGCGCCTTGGTGATATCCCGGCTTAGGTGGCGAAGAATCACCCATCGTGCCCTAACACTGTGTGGCGTCAGAGTCAAACCTTCAAGTGTTGCCAATCATTCGGCAAATGGCAGCTACGAATTTACAGAGCAAACCTCACGGCCCTCAACAGTACCAGTGATGAGCGGCGCCATAACTTCTTGAAAGTACCAGTTAGGCCTCACAAGCAGGGAGGTCAAGGAGCATTTTGCACAACCCCAGCCTCTATTATTATGTTGTGTCATACTGCGCGAGAAGCGGGGGCTCCAACAAGATGCCAACTGGTTATGTCCGTTACTCACAAGCTGCAGCCCTATGTGTTGGATTCTGGATTCTTGGTGTTCATTTGGAGGTTTCATACTGACCAGGTTGACCGTTGATATTTTCTCTTGCCATTAGGCTATACGCCAGAGAAATAATACCTAAATGCACAATTGATGTTGACCATAGTTTGATAGTACCACGAACTCGTGCTGCTTCCATCCCCCATGAGCAAGAACATCAATATGTTACAGTATCGTCGCTAGTAGTTTTCGTTCAAACGAAATGACAAATCCCTAAGTTAACGCGTTATTCCCCCAAAACTCCAAGTAATAATATGCAGATTATGGCTGGTAAGCCCGACACAACAACATAGACCAGGCGTCAAATCATGATCGACACAGTAATGGCACCAAACCCAGTTTAACCAAGACGACCCTCCCTCTTCTTCGGCGGGACGACCTTCGGGTACATTCTCATGAGGTGGTAATTAATGCTGCTCTTCTTGGTCGTCTTCGGTTTCTGTTGATATCAAAGAAGCGAATTGTTAGCAAGCATGTCCGTCTAAGCACAGCACCCAAGCCGAAGCCCGATACACATCACCCCAACATATAGGTAATGCATTGCATTGCATTGCAATGGACATACCGGCGTATCCACACACTGCCTCAGTTGCTGCTCAAGAGCCGCGCATCCCTCCGAAGTGTGCCCAGCAGAAGCCCAACAATCTAGACGAACAGTCAACCAATTGACCAAAACCAATAGACAGATAAGTAGACAGATACACAGAATAACGTACTCAGCATCGAAGACATGATCACCACACACGGATTCCTCGTCTGTTCATTCGGACGGCGGATTCGGAGATGGGGCACCGTCTGCAGTCGGACGGGGTTGAGGCGGGTTGATCCTCCTTTTCCAGGCATGATGGTTCTGCTTTTCGATATCGTGTGTCTTCCTTTTCGTAGCAGCAGGAGGGTTATTTTATTTGGAATTTGGATCCGGAGACGTTGAGAAATTTGGTCGAAAATAATGTCCCAAACTCCGCGGAAGTGGCTGACTAAGCGCATTTTCCGGGGTTTTCTTAAAATGCCTAGATCGAGTCGAATTCGATCCATCATTCCACGAAGATTTAAATGCAGTTATGAGCGCGAAACACGTCTCGACTACGAAACTTAGCTATATACTCGCAAGGCACGCCATAACGACCAACAGATTTACATATACACGGCCTAATAGCTACCGTTGCTACTCTACAGAAAGACAAGATGCAGCAGCACCGAAGACCGACAATGATGGCAAGGAACGAACAGAGACCGCAAGTGACAATGACTCTAATAAGAATCCCGAAGAAGGCGGTGCAATGTCGCGACGGCTGTCCGAGATGACGGAAGAGATGATGCTGGAAGGAGGTCAGTCTGCGCGACGGAACATGGAGCAAGCCGGGTTTTCGGAGGATTTGAAGAAGCGCCTCGAGGAGAAACTGGCAGCGGTTTCTTTTAGGAATGAGTATCCGGCTGCTCATTCGTTTTTGGATATGCCGGTATGTTGGGGTTTCGTTTCGTGGTCTGAGATAGGCCGTTGTTGACAGGAAAATCTATAGGCCAGCGCAGGACAGGGGACCCAAGACATCGCCGGCGCATCGCCATGGTCGGGCACCGAAAGCCTCCACGACTCAGCCCTCCGCATGCTCGAGGATTCCAGCAAAAAGCCGATCCGCGGCCCCTACAAGATCCCGCAACCGACAAAACCACCAGTAGCCTACCAGCGCACCCCGGGACCCCCGAAATCACCAGGCCTCCGCATCGCCAAAGCCAAAGAGAAAACCTCCGCCTACGCACAGAGCCAGACGCCCGGACTGTCGCAGAAAGAACGCGACGCATTCCGACAAGAGATGCACGATAAGTACAAGCCCGCGGGCGCTGCGATGCCGCTATCAATCAGCGGCCTGTCATCACTAGCCAACGAACGCATCGAGGATGCCATGTCGAGCGGCCACTTCAAGGCCATCCCGAGAGGGAAGGGTGTTAACACCGAGAGCGATCAGAATGTGGGCAGCGGCGCGTTCATGGATACCACCGAGTTTCTTTTGAATAAGATGATCAAGCGCCAGGAGATCGTCCCGCCGTGGATCGAGAAGCAGCAGGAAGTTGTCAAAGAGGTCACGTCGTTCCGGGATCGTCTGCGGACTGCTTGGCGGAGGCACGCGGCGAGGCTCATCGCGAGCCAAGGCGGGTCATTGGAGTCGCAAATGCGACGCGCACAAGCCCACGCCGCCGCCGAAGCGAGACTAGCGGAACGGGCTAAGATCGAAGCGTCCTTCCAGGATGATCCCAATCCCACCGTTCCGACGGTGTCAGAGTCGATGTCCCAACTCAACCAAGAAGGTCGACTGGTTGGGAACAACAATCCATCATCAGAGGCACAGCAACAACAACATCAACAACCGGCTTACAGTGGTACTACCGACGACCACACCCTCCCACCCCTCCCACCCCTCCGAGATCCAAACTACGTCTCCATAGAACGCTCCTTCCACGAACTATCAATCAAAGAACTCAACAACCTCACCCGCTCGTACAACCTCCAAGCGCCCCAAGTCGCACAGAAAGCCTACCTCAACCTCGACCGCGAGCTAGAATCCTGCTACGCAGACGTAGCTCCTACTCTGGCCGAGGAGATTCGACGGCGAGCTACGGAGCGGGCTCGTGGTTCTTCGTCGTCGTCGTTTTTAGGTTCGAGTTCGCCCGGCGTTTTGGATTCGTTGGGCGTGACGCAGCCGGCGCGGGTTTATGATGAGGATAGCTCTAAGGGGTATGGGTTTAGGGAGTTTTTTAGGGATTTGTTTTCGAGGAAGGGTAGTTCGTGATTCTGATGCCTTTGAATAGGGTCTGGAATTGGGCTGTATATGTCTATAGGGTTTACGGTTTGGCGTACGGGCTGGATTCCGTTATTATCATGTACGTTTACTTCCATAGGCTTTGCCGATATATTGATACTCAACGAAGAAGCAATTCAAGCTCATTTGAACCTTCCAGCCAGAAGTGTCTATTAAACGACTGAAATATGAATATGGATAACAATAACTCCATCACTCCATACGCCAGGACCTTTCTTTCTTCGCCTTCAACCCGACCGAAAAAGCATGAACGAGAAAAACCATCCACCTCAGATCTTGCACTGAGTAGTGGATAACCGTGATTGAAAGCTCCATACCACTGAAGCACAACTCAACCATCAAGCCTCCGCCGAAAAGATCACCCCCTTAAAGTCACCACCACCACAATCCTCGACTTGAGGCCCCGACCTCGCCTTCTTCCAATCCTCCCAGATATAGCTCACAGCCCTCGCCGAGCAATGGGTCCGCCAAGTAATAACAACAACCGTAACAAACACCAAAAGATTAAGAAAAGGCTCAAGCCCAGGCTCGCTCACCTCCTGGTCAATAGAAACGAACATCATGAGCACATATAGCGCAAGGGAACAGGTAAATCCCACGGCGAGGGCGCCGGAGGCTGCGTACAAGCGGAATCGGTACCACTCCTTGGGGCGGGTGATTTGCGGGGATGGCGGCTGATGCTGCTGCTGCTGTTGCTCCGGCACCGGCTTCGGCTTCTTGGGCCGGAGGAACAAGGCGCGCAGGATGCCGCAGGATGAGGGTGGGTCGTATGCCAGCATGACGGGCAAGGCGTAGGCTGACAGGATGATGGGCATGAGGCAGTATGCGGCGACGAAGCAGGGCCAGTTCGAGAGGCCTTTCAAGGGGTTGTTGAGGGTGTTTATTCCATTTCCCAGAATCTGGGTAAGGAGGAGCTGGATCCGGTATGCTGTGTTTTGGGGGAAGAAGTCGTGTCTTGCTGTGTCCGTCGTTGCTGGCATCGTTGATGCCGTTGGAGGAATAGTGAGATTCCCTGCTCCTCCTGCTCCTGCTCCTGCTCCTGCTCCTGCTTCGAGACTGACACTCCTCCGCTTCAACGGGATTATGAACTGATGCCACGGGATCTTGGGCCAGTCGCCCTTGGGCCATCCGGCTTGTGCCATGTCTGAATCGCCAAAGGGTAATCTGGAGATGAGTTCGAAGTTTCCAACCCAGATCTGGTTGATGGCGTTGCCGGGTTTGAAGAAGTCGTGGGAGCGGACGTCGCGGACTGCGGAGACTTTGTTGCCCATACTTATTTTTATTTTTATTTTATTTTATTTTGCTTTCTCTAAATCCTTCGTGTGTTTCCTTGGTTCAGGGGCGAGTTTATGTTGAAGTGAAGACTGGTAGGCTAACCATTAACGAGTGACAATTGTTGGTCTTGATGTCAACTATGCAGCAGTTGGTGTTGACAGTAGGCGTCCTCTCGAGTATTACTTCATTCTTGCCAGCATATTCATGTTTCCTGTCCATCCTGCTGCCTGCAAGACTGAATCAAGTGGAAGGAAGGCTACATGGCAAGTACCATGCACATTGCAGTCAACTGGCCAGTAAGTCACGGGGAAACTAAGCCCTAGGGACCACCAAGTCGATAGGTATCAGGTACTGGCTGCTCGAACAGACTCAGGCATCACTGAAGTACCACTAAGTTACCAACCCTAACGAATGGACGTCAGGGACTCAAGACTTACAGACGATCGTCAGTGAAACCCAGAGTCGCCCATTTCACTGGCCAATAACCAACGTGAAGGATGTGCGTCTTCCTGCATGGCCGGGCGCTTAGCAGACCAACGGCGTATCGCCTTTGCTCTGCAGAAACCGTCACAATCACTGTGCCGGGCTCTACTGAGCACTGTACCGCTTCAAGGAGCCTGCTGCTCTCACATACAGCAAGCGGAATGATTGCTTTATATTTGCTGTGCTGCCCCTCTCCACGACGACGTGATTACTTGTTACACGTTTTGGAAACTCGTCTCCAATCAACGGTAGTGCATGGTGTCTAATAATCGCTGAAAGGACATGCTCCGTCCTAAGCACTGATACTTAACTGTCGATCTTTCTTCTTATTATATCTCTTCTCTTAAACAAACTCCTCTTTATAGCCGGTTTCCTTCCCCTGGACGATGACCGTGTTGCTGTCCTCTATCCCATCGTCCTCAGTGCTTGGTGCTAGTCTTCTTCCTGTTGCCGCTGCTGCCAGTATCGACAGCGCTTCCGAAGATCCTCCTGTGGATCAGTCGCTTTTGGCCGTCCAGGTTGGCGGTATTATCGCCGGATACGTGATCTTTGTTGCCATTCTTCAATTTCTTCTGCTCGTTGTCGGACGCCGTCTTCGAAGGAGAGTCTTGTCATCGTATTATCATACCTCGGACGTGGAATTGACGACAGCACCGAAGTCCTCTGCCAAGATGCATGGCAATGCGTCTCCTTCAATCAAACCGAACGGTTTCATGAAGTCGTGGAATAGCTTGACCAAGGGGGCCAAGTCCCACGTTTCCAATTCCAGCGATGTGACCTTTGACGAGTCGGTGCTGGCTTCCGATCGACAAAAGGCTCAAGAGCAAATGGAGGATCTTTACGCTGTGGTGATGGAGCACGATGCGAAGAAAGCTGCTGGAGTCAATGATTCTACCGACGATTTCCAGTCCTCCAGCAGCCCGCACTCCAGTAATAATAATCCTTTCGGCACGCCCGCGTCTCAGCGTGAGGGTTCGTTTGTTAGTCAGGAACAGAAGCAGGAACAGAAGCAGGAAATGAAGCCACCGGCAAGTCCGCGTCCGAAAACCCGCCTGTCCAAGTTATCCCCTCTTGCACTGTTCAGTTCGAATTCGCGCTCGTCGGAGGACACTGAGAGGAGTATCCGCTCCCCTCGCGGGCTCTCTTTTCGAAAACCGCCAATATCTCCTCCGGCGCCTTCTCCTAGTTACAGCGAAAACCACCAGCCGCCGACCCCGCGCGTTTATAACCCCAGACCTCCTCCGCAGGCACCACCCGCTCCAACCAGCCAAGGGAAACCCGGACGAGCCCGACCTGCTCCGTTGAACCTCGCTCCGGGGAGTCGTAACGGTTCTAGTACCAAACCCGCCACGTCCTCATTGCCATTCCGTGAAGCGTACCCACCGCAGAGTGCCCCAGCGACCAAGACCACGATTGTGGAACGGCCAGCGCATCTTGGCAATGGACCGCGAACTGGAGCACCGACGCCCTACAGTCCATATATGCCGTTTACGCCTGTGACACCGATCACACCAAGCCGGATGGTGACTAGAAATCAGCGAAAGCGGGAGGACAAGGGGAGTGGACTTCGAGTTTTGCAGGAGGATGATATGGTCAAGGAGGACAAGGACATGTGGGGATATTGATAGTTGATACTATCAACGGAGTATGTAGACGAGCACAACCGGGTTGTGCACTTTCGTTTCATGTAATGAATTTTTGTCTCCTTCTTGTCAAAGTTATCTTTCTTGGTATCTTCTTGGGAATTTTCGGAAATGCACCCGCGGTATGCGCAACCAGCCAGCGAATTACCACTACGCCTACTGCACAGTCTGCACTCTGCACAGTCCGCACAGCAGAATGGAGTATGATTCGGCGAACTTCAGCATGCCAACAGCAACAAGCACACCTTAAACGGATTTAGGACCCTGACATGCCGCGTAACCCCAACCGTGCTGCGCTGTCTTGTCTTGCAGGCGTCAGATCTCCGCACGGCGCCTCGGGCGCCAGAACCGACATTAATAAAGTCATTCCAGGGCGCCCGGTCGAACACACAGAGAAGAAAAGTCTGGGCATTTGTCCAACGATCCAACGATCCAATCGCAGACCGTCGGCGGAGGAGAAAGGAAGCGAGATCTGCAGACTATCAAAGCCTGTCGCCTTCTCGGATATCCGAATATTTTCTATTTTCTGTCATGTCCATCGTCCTGGCTAGTCACGGTTGGTGTTGGTTCAATCTGCTGCGCTGCGCAAAGCCATGGCTTCTTGGTTTTTCTTGTCTTCGCGGTGGTGGCTGCTTCTTCCTCACTCTATCTTTCTGTCCCTCTCCTCCTCTCTCTCTTAGGAGCGGGTTCTTTCTCGGGTTGTCTTGAGATTTTCTTTCTCTTTCATTCTCATTTCTTTCTTTCTTTCTTTCAAGCATTAAATACCGTCTATTATACGTTCGTTTAACCGTTTAAGAGAGTCTGATTTATTCTTCCGATAGGATACGGTAACGTCATATTGATAGTCGCATACTTCCATAACTATACACACTACTATCGGTATCTTATTACCACTTTGTCGTCATCCTCCTCCTCCAGTCCCTGATATATATGTATCATTGATACTCCTCCGATATGCCGTTGACCATCCTTTCACATGCGCAGCTGCGATCTCTGCTGTTGTCGCTGACCCAAGATGAGATAATTTCAATTCAAAAAGACCTTGCTGTAGCACTGCGCGAATACTCCCTGGGCAACCAAACCCACGGCTGCTCCGCTTCATACCAGCCACGACGGACCGTCATCACGCGGCTGAATGGCTGTTCCACGCTTTTCATGCCCGCTAGTACCGGGCGTACTCTTGGAATCAAGATGATCTCGTTGCAGGACGGAGACGTTGCGGGAAGCGCCGTGGAGGGTGGACTGGACGCCGCCCCCAATTCGACCGAGTCCGCAGCCAGAAACGGCAACGGAAACAGTACCGGAAACGGTGACGTGAGCCCCAAAGCCCCTCGGTCGTCTGGTCCGAGAGCTTCGTCGGCGTCGCTGTCGTCGGAACAAAGCGAGGGTGGTTCTCTTGCGTCGCAGGATGAATCGAGTAGCTCTCCCTCGGTGAGTGCTAACAATAATAATGCGTCTGGGTCGATCAATGAGCTGGGTTTGTCGGAGACGATGGGTGGGTGGCCCGCGCCAGGTACCCGGGATACCTCGCCCAAGGGCAGCGTGACGCTCGTCGACGAGGAGGGCTTGCCGTTTGGGTTGATCAATGCGTTGGAGTTGACGGCGTTCCGGACCGCATTGTCTACGACGATGCTGTTTAACAAGCGCAAGCGTGCGCGCACGCTTGTTGTCTTTGGTGCTGGACGACAAGCCTACTGGCATATCCGGCTTGCTCTGACCCTGCGGGGCGCGGATATCAAGCGGGTTTACATCTTTAATCGATCGTTTGATCGCGTTATGGATCTACTTAAGGATATCTACTCCCCCGCGAATTCCAGCTGGAGGGGCGACGTCAAATTCTCCGCCGTTAGTAGCGACTTCGTCGAATACGGACGTCTCCTCACGGAAGCCATTCGCAAGGCGGATGCTATCTTCTGCTGTACGCCGTCTATCGAACCGTTGTTCCCAGCCGATTTGTTGACATCCAAGGAGGGTCGCCGTAAAGGCCGCTTTGTGTGCGCCGTTGGCTCTTACAAGCCACACATGACCGAGCTGCATCCGGATATTCTCCGAGACGAGGTGAACCTGCAGGGCCATCCGCATAAACACTTTCAGAAACAGACCAGACCGTGCGGCGTCGTGGTGGTGGATAGCCTGGGAGCCGCAATGAAAGAAGCCGGCGAGATCATCCAGGCGGAGATCCAACCGCACCAGGTCGTGGAGCTGGGTGAGTTGTTGATGGTCCGGCAGGCGACGCGCAGAGAATCGATTACGTCCTCTGAGAATGCGCTGCAGGACGATAACCGAGAAAAGGAGGAGAAGAGTCTACGAAAATGGATTGAGGGCGGCAATGTCATGTTTAAGAGTGTTGGATTGGGATTGATGGATGTGGTGTCTGGGGGGCATTTGATAGATCTTGCCCGGGAGAGGGGAGTTGGGACGTTGGTGGAAGACTTTTAAGAGGTTGTTATAACTTATTTGCAGCGTTCATGAATGTCAACGGCTATTATTCGGAGTGCTGAGGCTCTCTCTGTACTGGTGCAGTTATTCTCCGTAGTCTGATAGTATGATCATGGCGTGTTGGCGGCGACGACGTTGCCGAAGTCACTGACTCACCAACAGGGAGGAGGTGAGGCTCTGCGCGTTGACATCAGAAGTAAACATCCAGGAATCAATCTCTCCCTATATATACCAGGTTGGCTACTACTCCTAATCCTGCAGACTTCACTCTCTCCGACGATGCCGTCTTCATCCTGCCATCTCCCCAATGGCCAGACCTTCCAAGTCACCCGCGTCTTTGGCGGGGTTAGTTTCCGATCGAATGATATGAATCTTCACCATTCTGCATTCCCACCGGGCTGGACCATTGTCATTTACACCCAGCATGACTCCAAGAAACCCGATCATGATGCTACGGGGGATAGTAAAGGGCCCTCAACCACGCCGAAAGAACCAGACGATGAAAGGGAAGGAGGCGCAGGAGGCGAAGAAGCGCAGGACGACAGCGACAGCGAGGACGACGCCTCTAGCAATACCTCGCGCTTCACCAGACCAACTCTACGGAACGACTGTCTCTACATCTCATACATCGTCAACCCCCCCAGCACCGAATTCAAACCCCCCAGTTCCCCCTCCCGACAGATCGCCATGATGCTCTGGGCCACCCTATGGTGGTACTTCCACGAACCCGAACCCGACCTGCACATCACCACGCCCGCATCATCCAAGACCCCAATCGCAGCCCGGCCGAAGGGCGAATGGCGCGTCAACATCAAGCGAGAAGGGATATTCAAAGGCCGGAATCTGCTGCAGAAGCTAGAGCGCATGGGCCTGGTTGCCAGCGAGGACTCGTGGGTCGGACTGGACCCCGTATCGGACGCGGCAGAGTGGTCGAATATGTTTGTCAGCCGTCGCAGTTTCTGGCAGCTGGATCCGCGCATTTTCCTGTTTACGTTGTCGCCCAAGTTTCCGCTGTCGCAGTCTCCCAGTCGCGAGGTCGCTTCTATGGGTCCCGGCGAGTCGACGCTGTATCATGCTACGGGCGGTCCGTTTACGTCTGGTAGTCATCTGCCGACTTACTTTCCTCCTCCGCCGACGCAGTATACGTTTACTGATGGGATTCGGCATCCGATTCGCCCTAAACCGCCGCGTCAGGGTCAGGTGTTTTATATCCGGTACATTCCCAGCGTGGATCAATATCTCTCCTTCCGTATTCCTTACCTACACCCTCGCACATCATCATCATCATCATCATCAACAACAACAACAACAACAACAACAACAACCCCGTCAGCACCCCCCTCCTCCTCCTCCACCTCCCAAAACACCCCAACCGCAACAACAACGCCAACACACACGCCCACCACCTCCCTCACCAACATCGAACAACGCCTCTTCCCCGCCCTCCCCTCAGACCTCCAAACCCTCCACAAATGGATGAACGACCCCCGCGTCGACGCCACCTGGGGCGAATCCGGCCCCCAATCCTCGCAGGAAGACTTCCTCCGCCGCAACCTCACAGACCGCCACAGCTTCCCCGTCATCGGCTGCTGGAACGGCCGCCCCTTCGGCTACTTCGAGATCTACTGGGCCAAGGAGGACCGGCTGGGGCGCGCGCTGGGGGGTAGCAATGTTGGCGATTACGATCGCGGGGTGCATGTGCTTGTTGGCGAGGAGGAGTATCGGGGGCCTCAGAGGGTACCGATTTGGCTTAGTGCGTTGGTGCATTTTTGTTGGTTGGCGGATTTGAGGACGGAGTGTGTTTTTTTGGAGCCTAGGGTTGATAATGTTAAGTATTTTTTTTTTTTTTTTTTTTTTTTTTTTTTTTTTTTTTTTTTTTTTTGGAGTTTTTTTTTTTTTTTTTTTTTTTTTTTTKGTTTTGGTTTGGTTTGAACTTTTTGGGTTCGTTTGGGGTTGGTTGGTTGGTTGTTCTGCTTGAGCTGAGCTAACATGCGTTTGACAGGATGATCAATTACCTCCAAAGCGTCGGCTTCTACAAAGAAGGCGAAATCAGCTTCCCGCATAAACAGTCCGCTTTGATGAAAATCAAGCGAGAGTTCTGGGAGGCTCCGGTGTTGTGATCGTGATCGTGATCGTGATCGTGATCGATCAATTAGGGTTAGGGTTATGCCATAGGGTTGTGGTTATGAGGAGGAGGAAGGAAAGGATAGGGTTGCTTGCGTGCAATGCACTATGATTATGACTTGACTCTCATGACTGTTGATGAATGATTGATGATGATAGTGATAGCATTTTGCTCTGTATCTTCTGCATTTGGTTGTTGCTTTTCTATGTCCCTGGGGTAGATAGACTACGGCCGCTAAAGTCGCCAGCACATAATTTCCAAATCCCAGTGTTTAAGCCTGTCAAGGTCACTGTAGTTTCAGGCCTCGATCTCGATGCTCAGCATCGGCAATCGTGAGTATGTATTTACTATGTGCAACAGGCAAAAAAGATCATGTATGACAATATAAACATTGATGTACGGTATGCCACGAGCAATGAGACGAAAAATCGATAAGAGAGTTGAAAAGAACAACTGGGGTATTCGTCTATTAGAATAGTATAGTACCGTCCGTGTAAAGCAAAAAAAAAAAAAAAAAAAAAAAAAAAAAAAAAAGAACGAGACAAAATAAGACTAAAACAAAACCCAACGCCGAGGCCATGCTATGCAGTATGACAAGAACAATCCAAGAAAATCTAACCGAAGGAAGCAAAGAATACAAAAGACTGAGGGTTGAGAGAGAGAGAGGATGACTTCAACCATGTTCATGGCCTCGTCCATATCATCCCATCCCAAAACGCACCCCAACCGACCCAGCAGCCGAAGCCAGAAACCTTGCAACAAGCCCTCTCCCACTCGCCGAAGAAGCGGAGAGCGACATCCTCACTTTCTTTTTCGGCTGCTGTTGTTGCTGCTGCTGCTGTTGTTGTCGTCGTTGAGAACCGCCAAAACGGTCCGAACGAACCGGACCCGGAAGACCAACGGCTAGACTGCGGGTGTCGTCAGTGCCGAACAGACGGTTCTTACTACTGTCGTGCTTGTACATGGAGACGATACTGTCGATGCTGGCGGGTGAGTCTCGGGGGCTTAGGAGGAGGCTTGAAGCGAGCGAATCTGGCGAGGTAGAGGGTGGGTAGGATAATTGGGGGAGGTCGGTGATGGAGGGTGGAGAGGTGTTATTAGACGAAGACCGGCTTCTGTGTCTGTGGGATGGTGAGGGTTGGATATCGTCGTAAGTCGTTTCTATGAGGAGACTCGTGTTTGGGGTGCTGTAGGTGCTGCTAGTGGCGGAGGCAACTCTGGTGTACCCATTAGGGTTGCTCGTGGGGGAATCGTTGATTTCGGCATAATCGCGAGTCTTGGTCTTGGCCCCGTGACGGAGACGATCTGTGAGGAGCTCCCCGGATATTTGCAGTTGACGCCTATGGATTGTTAATACGACTACGAAGCGGATAAGGGGATCTTATGTATGTTCGAGGACCCCTTGGAGGAACAAACTCGTCGGAATGATTTGACGAACGAGAGGTAGGTGGTGATGATGATAATGGTGAAGAAAGGGAAGTAGCATGTGATGTGAGAGGAGAGGGATAATCCCAGGGAATATCGTATGGTTGCACATACCATTCTGCCTGCGCGACATCATACTGGATTTCTTCACGAATCGGGGCAAGAAAGGGTTCCCAGGCCTGAAACAAGTCCTCCTCATTAATGCGGATATCCCAATCGAGCAAAAAGAGGAGTTGCCGCTCCATCAGATTGACGTCTTTGAGATTGAACCGAAAACCGTCGTAGCCCCTGACACGGGTATACCGGGACCAATTGATGTTCCTAGGACTTGACTCGTTGAGGTTCTTGGAGGCAAGAATGAGACAGGCAAGAAAGATGCGATGGGCGGTACAGCGCATGCCCTTGGAGTCTGACGGTAGACGCGAGCGCAGACGAATGAGATACACGGCCGTCGTTGCGAGAGTTGGCATGGGGACTTGTGAATGGAAGGCCACAGTAGCAATAAAGACCTTAAGCGACGGTATCGAAGGTGTCATGGAATTCGAAGCTGCAGCGCCTGTCGTGGTCAGGTCTGGGTCACAGATTATGACCTCTTCGGCTTTCTTAGCCAAGTAGTCGATCATATCCATCGTTGACTGGGGATAAAAGACAAGTTCCTCCAGAGCAGCCCTGTTGAGTTCGAGGTCGTCCATTTTGGTTTCTTGGTTTCGAAGTTCTGTTTGACTTGGTACTAGACAAGATGAAATAACAGTACAGATGCAACCAGTCACCGAAGGGGAGTAAGTACTGTTTATATCCCGGGAAACTGTAGACAAGAAAGACCAGTATTATGCTGACGTGGAATCGAGGAAGAAAAACAAAGGGACTCTATACAGTAGCTTTTTTCTTGCTCGTCTTCAGAACAATGGGCGAAAAAAAGAAGCAAAGAAACTGACAATGAGGTTCTAATAATGAAAACAAAGGCAATGTTCTGTCCAGCAGAAATAATTCAATAGACAAAAGAAAGTCGTCAAGTCAAGCAAACTGCCCGAACTTTTTGTTATGATGATGCTTCCAGGGACAGAGAGGAAGAGCAACGACGTCGAGGTTCGATGTCTATATATTTGTATAGACACCCTGTATGCATATGTCCCAAGCGGCCGACCAAGCGCCTGAGAGCATAACAGACTTTTGCCGGGTCTTTTACCGCGCGCCTTGAGCGCAGGCCGGTCAGGACCAAGTCTGAGGGAGATGTTCTCTAAATAGCAACGGTATACAGAGACCGCAACATCCAAAGACGGAGCTGCTCCAAGAGCAACTGGCATCCAATAATAACAGCGCAGAAATTGCATCTTGAGACCTGACGGAAAACAACCGAACGTGGGCAGGTGGAACGAATGACTGGGCCCAGAGATGCTCGAGTTGTGGTAAGTTTCACGGCATCAGGGATACTTTTAGTAGTACGGAGTACAGTTCGGACATGGAAGCGCCTGGGATGGCATTGTTGGCGCTAAAAGCTGCACAGGATTCATTTTTGTCGATAACCCAAGAAAAGCCATTAGATTTGCCGGCGACGAGAACCGTAGACGCCGTTGTCGATTGGACTGCTGGACGTCTGGATTGAAATCGCCAGAAGCGCCGGTAGATATTCAGGGAGCGTCACGTGAACAATACGCCTATCTCCAGGCGCGTAAACATAACTTCATTCCGTGCAAAGAAACCTCCTGCAAGGAAACGCCAAAAGGAAAGGGCTCGGAAGAAGTCAATCCGGATTCTGGAAGACATCAAGGAGTCAAGGTGCCTCTGACTTCACGGAATTCTCACCTTTCGTTGAACTCCAGAGGGTTTGCTTGGTCTACCGCTCGGCGTTCACACCAAGTTACAGGGAAGTCCATCCCTATGGAAAGAGAGGCATTCCTGTTACAACCAGAGTTCCCACGCTATTTGGCGTCCCGGGGCAAATCTTCGTTATCCTGACGCCGGATGTCGGACATTTTTCGTATTGAGCTCGGCGGAACGGTGAAGTAAGGGAAGACCATTGCAAACTCCTTGGGTTCCTCTATAGTTCACGACAAATAGGTCATGATATGATGTCTGGCGAATTCAGACCAAGTCCGTACTTGACTGTATGCTGCAGTATGCAATCGACCACTTGCGTACGATTTTTGGGAAAGACACAGTTCACTCAGTCACTGTCCTGTCAGTCCTGACTCCTGAGGTATGATAACACAAACTTCTCGCCAAGGGAACCGTCGACGATATGGCCAGGGATAATCAATTTGAAAAGTCAATATCAATAAAAATGGTGAAGTTCTCCTGCCATTGAACTTCCGAAATATTGAATGCGTCGCATGATTGCCGAGTCGAAAGAATCCGACCCGGAACGGGTTTCTGCCAGCTTTATCAGGCATCCACGGGGTAACACCGTCTTTTTTCTTTCCTCCTCAATTGGTCTCAACCAACCTTCCAATTCACCAATTCACCCCGATATCTACCGTATTGAATCCATCATGTCCTCCAAACCTGCCGCCACGACCAAGAAATCCTGCGGCTGCACGCGCAAGCTCAGCTTCCTCGCCATCTTCCTGGCCCTCTTCTCTGCACTGTACTCCTACCTCAATGCCCGCTTGGATCAATTCTACATTTTCGAGCCCGGTCAACTCCATACCCTGTCCCAGGATGCCATTAGAGCGCACGGCAACGACACCAAGGGAATTGTGAACTTTATTGTCGACGGATTGGCCCAGACGGAGAGTGGTAAATACGTGAACTTGGACCAGGAATGGGTGTTCAACAACGCCGGGGGTGCAATGGGTGCTATGTACGTTATCCATGCGAGTATCACGGAATACTTGATTATCTTCGGTAAGTCTAAGCTTCCCCCCGTGTGCGCCTTTTTTTATGAATTGTCAATTGACGCTTTGCGACTGTTTTTTCCAGGTACCACCATCGGCACCGAAGGACACACCGGTCGTCACACCGCCGATGACTACTTCAATATCATTCACGGCACCCAACTGGCGTTTGCTCCCGGAGACTTCGAGCCTGAGGTATACCCAGCGGGTAGCGTTCACCACTTGCGCCGAGGCGAGGTGAAACAGTACAGGATGGAATCGTCATGCTTTGCTCTCGAGTACGCCCGGGGTTGGATCCCACCGATGCTTTTCTTCGGGTACGCCGACGGACTGTCGAGTACTCTTGACTTCCCGACTTTGTGGGCCACGACCCGAGTTACGGGGAGGGAGATGATTTCGAATCTCCTTCAGTTGAAGCTGTGAAATGGGCCGCGGTTGAGGAGCTCGGTCTATGTATGGATATACTGTCTTGTAATATTATAAAGTCTTGTACAATTCTTATAGACACAAGAAGCATAATAGATTCTTGAGTCTTGAAGACATAGAATACTAATGCGTACAGCACTACTGTACATACTCCGTACTCCGTACTCCGTATGGATCACGTGCCACATCAACTTCAAATTTGTCCCGCTCAACTTCGTCGAGTCAAGCAACGTTCACCCACGGCATCAGCAACACCAGAAACCAGTTCAATCATGCCTCCATCACTTTGTTTCAGCTGCCAAAACAATAGGGCAGTCATAATCAGACCGAAGAACCGCCACAAACTATGCAGGACATGTTTCCTCGAAATCTTCGAAACCGAAGTCCACGAAACCATTACTTCAACCTCCCTATTCCACCCAGGCGAGCGCATCGCGGTAGGAGCCAGCGGCGGCAAAGACAGCACCGTACTAGCCTCGGTCCTCAAAACCCTCAACGAGCGCTACAACTATGGCATAGAACTCGTCCTCCTATCCATCGACGAAGGAATCAAAGGATACCGCGACGACAGTCTGGAGACGGTGAAGCGAAACTCGGTACAGTACAACATGCCGCTCGAGATAGTCGGGTACGGCGAGCTATACGGCTGGACGATGGACCAGGTTGTTGCGCAGATTGGTAAAAAGGGGAACTGTACGTACTGCGGGGTGTTTCGGCGACAGGCGCTCGACCGGGGCGCGGCTCGATTGGGGATAAAGCATGTCGTTACGGGCCATAACGCGGATGATGTGGCAGAGACGGTGATGATGAATCTGCTGAGGGGGGATTTGCCGCGTCTTTCTCGGGGCACGGATATCGTGACGGATTCCGCGGCGTCGGATAGTAAGCGGAGTAAGCCGCTTAAGTATGCGTATGAGAAGGAAATTGTTCTCTACGCGCATCATAAGAAGTTGGATTACTTTAGTACGGAGTGTATCTACTCGCCTGAGGCGTTTCGGGGTAGCGCGCGCACGTTGATCAAGGACCTGGAGAAGATTCGACCGAGTTCGATCCTCGACATCGTCAAGAGCGGAGAGGATTTGGCGATGCAAGTCCCCCAGCAGATCAGATCTAGCGGGAAGCAAGTACCCGCGGCGGCAGCGRCGGCGGGTTCGGCAGAAGACGAATCGGCCGGCGGCTGCGGGAGCCAAAACGGACGAACCAGCGGCGGCGAAATGGCAGAAATGGAAAAGAAACTTGCCGATGATGAAACAGCCGAGGGTAGGGAGGTCGAGATTAAGGGGTCCTCTACGTCTACGGGCGCTATCCCTCTCAAGAAAAGACCTCAGCAGAACGACAAGCAGGCCAAGCAGCTAAAGGTGCAAACCATGGGCAACTGCGAGCGATGCGGATACATGTCTAGCCAAAAGATATGCAAGGCCTGTTCATTGCTAGATGGACTAAACAGGAATCGACCCAAAACAGCTATTGAAGTGGGCGTTGGCGCCGAAGACGAAGAGAGCAGCACAACGTTGATGAGGCAGATGGAGCGTGTTCAGTTGACTACTTCGTAGTTATGACGAGGTGCTACTGGATAGAACGTGTTGTTCATTTCACACTAACTGCGCTTCAAGAACATTGCTCATGGCATGGCCGCCATGCTGTCTATGATAGTCTGTCCACGGCATTTCTCATAGTCGCAACGCGTCGGAGAGCCAGCAACTCAGCTGTCACAGATGAACAGCTCGTGCCATCAAGCCCTTTTCCCTGGCCAGCAGGAAACGCAAGGACGCTTTCCCCCGTCGACTCGACTCGTCTCCCTTAGGAGTACACTGTCCACGAGGGAATAACGATAGCAGTCTCGTCTCTCAAGCGCGAATCGCAGGGGAGACCTTCATCCACTCCGAAGACAGTTACTTCATACGAGATCGACCAGAATAACCGCCATGGTTCATGCATGTCAATGACTTCGTTGACCTTGACTTGCTCCGTACTGTACTGCTGTCAGTGCTATATACCAATGCTCGACTTAGTGAGACCCACAGGATAATAGAACGGCAATGGGTACTACCAACTTGACAATCTTATTTTACTTGTTGCTACTTCATACTTACCTGTCAACCGCACCAATTGATCTATTCCACACTTCACCTGTGTATGTAGTTCACGAAAAGCATGAGCAATTGCTCTCAGACCAAGAGGGATCAAGTATGATATGTCAATCAAAAATTTGATGCTGTCTCTGCTATGTATCAACGTCTATCATACCCATATATTTACATCCAGAAACTTCCTGCAATAATTGAAAGGACTCATTGAAGCTGAAAAAGCGTAAAGACGCAACATCAATAAAAAGACCCTCCAGACCGAAACGGGGACACTGGCAAGAGACTGAACATACATGATCGAGACGGCACGATATTGGAACACAACCACGACGTCTCCGAAGCATGATATGTACTGTACAAACCCGGTGGCTGTTGTCGTTGACATTTTTCGTAAACCATACCTATCTCGGGACCGCGGATAGCAGGACGAGAGTGATGCGTGTTGTGTCCAAATGACTCATTCGCCCTCGCCCTTCGCGAGCCCTAACTTGTTCAGTCCAGTCCAGTCCAGACGGTATGAGCCCCGGGCATTATTGCTTGAAACTGATTCTCACGTGGCGACGGAGAGAAAAGATGTTGGGATATCAACCTTCTGTTTTGTTCGTTCATCCAGCCCGGGATATCGGTTCGTAGGCCAGGTCTTATATCCCATCATACCAATCTGAACCTCTCGGTCCTCCTGCCCTACCTAACAGATTGGGTTCGATGGCAGCAGCCAGGAGTCTCGAATCGAATCACGCGTGACATAGAGAACGAAGAGTCGAACCAAGCAAAACCAAGTCAATCACAATCGCAACTTTTGTTTCGTTTCGCTCGCTCGCTCGAATCAGCCAAACCCAGACCATAAAGACGAAGTAGAAACGACAACTCCATAACCCAGCAAACCCATTCAAACTCCACACATTATGATATGCATCATAGCGACAATATATATGACTGACGAGACACAACAAACCCACCTCCCCTCCCCTCCCTCATCACCTCAATCCTAAAGCATCCTTTCCTTTCCTTTTCCTTCTTTCCTTCCTTTCACTCCTTACCACCCTGACCCCGACTCTCCCCCTCTCCCTCTCCCTCTCCCTCCCCCTCCCCCATAACAGGCATCTGAAGCCCAACCCGCTTAGCAGTAAGCCTAATCTTCTCCTCCTCATTCAACCGAATCCCGGGGTTATACCGCTCCAGAAGCGTTGCGTACATTCTCTGCGCTCGCGCATACTGCGCCAACTGCGCCGCCTCGGAGACGCGGATTGCTTGTTCGCGTTGTGCGAGGTCTTGGTCTGTCTGCTTTTGCTGTTGCTGCTGGTGTTGGTGCTGGTGTTGTGCTGCTTGTGCTTGGGCTCGGGTGGGAGTGCGGAAGACTTGACGGATTCGGTGGTGCAGTGGTGATGGGCGCGAGAGGAAGCGGCGGGGGAGTTCGCGTAGGATTGCGCGGTAGGTTGAGCGGGTTTGGTGGGTTATTGGGGATGGCATTTTTGGTTTTGGGCTTTTCTTTTTCTTTTTCTTTTTTCTTTCTTGTTCGTTCGTTCTTGGTGTTGGAGTTTTGGTCGATTGGATTGGACTGATACGATATGTCGGAGGTTTTTCGGGGTCATGTGACTTTGATAATCGGCAATTATCATATTCTGTCGGCTTCAAGGATTGGGAGTTTTTCTTTGCTTTGCTTTTGTTACAGTAGAGTTGACTTCACTATTGAACCTCTCTTCTAAGTTCTGGGCTTTTCTGACCGTCTATGAAGGGCTACCAGATACATTCTAGGCGCTGTGCGTTGCTTCTACGTTGTATCCGTAGTATGATATGACTCCTCGGTACTTCCTACTTGAATCCTCCTTAGGAACGCTCGGAAGACCCGAAGGTGAGAACTGAGAAAGTTGGACTGTCCAAGAGATGAATTCGGAATCCTGATTGGACTCGTCGTTGTCTTCCTAGAGGAAACTCTATGCGGCCATACTTATGGAGAGTCGCAGTCCCAGAACTTCGGCGGAATATCCCCGCATTGGTGAACCGAAGGCCTAACCCCTCGCGAGAGTCGCCTGGCGTCATTGATTGATCCGAACTATATAACAGACGGCTATATGTCTGTCTGGTATCCAATTCTTGATTCTGATCTTGAAGACATTGAGGAGACTCTTCTGCAGAGGATTTAGTCGAACTTCATTGAAGAATCGCCCAATATGAGCAAAATGCAAGCAGCGAACCGCGTGCGGAACGCCCTACTCACAACCGATTCCGGGATCTCCTTTGGACTATGGCAGATGCTCCCGGGCGCCAACCATGCTCGCATGATGGCCAGGCCGGGCTACGACTGGGTCTGCGTGGATACGGAACATGGGAATATTGCTGGTACGGTGGTTCCTTTCAGGAAAATATATTGATCATTGTTCAATTGCTAATTGTGTATGCTATTGCCATTTTCTTGACCTCATGCAGATTGGCAGATGCATGAAGCTGTGGGAGCAATCGCCGGGAGCGGTGTTAGTCCTATCGTAAGAATAGCTGCGAATGAGGGCTGGATGGTGAAGCGTGAGTTCCAATGGCGTTCGTTCAAGTAATACTCGCTGAACTCGCTGAACTCGTGCACAGGTGCACTGGACTCCGGAGCTCACGGGATCATCGTGCCTTTGATATACAGCGCCGATGACGCTCGGAGGTTGGTCGAGTCGGCCAAGTTCCCGCCAACTGGCCGAAGGGGCTTTGGGAGTCCCTTTGCTATGAACTCGACAGGCGGAGTTTCTGGAATTGAGTATCTGCAGCAGTCGAACGATGCTCTCCTGACTATAGTCCAGATTGAGACCAAAGAGGCTCTTGAGAATGTGCGTTTGATTTATTTACTTGATCGTACACCCCGTGACTGCTTTGGGGGGTTCCAAGAAGCTAAACATCGGACAAAACAGGTAGAGGAGATTGCAAAGGTCCCAGGCATTGATGTTTTGTTCGTCGGGCCTTGGGATTTAGGAAACAATATTGGTCGTCCCGTGCTTGGTGCTTTTCATGATGATCTCAATGCGGCCATTGAGCGCATCCGCAAGGCGGCTGTAGATAACGGCAAGAAGACTGGTATTTACTGCGCGGGCGGCGAGTTTGCGAAGAAGTACGCGGACCAGGGCTTTCATATGGTAAGTTATTATATGAGGAATTGTTACCTCTTTCTTTCGAGGAGTGGGTGAATTGGCTGACTCTTGTTTTGTGTTCTTTTCAGATTTCTGTTGTTGCTGACGTCCTCGCCCTTCCGACTTTCCTATCCAACGCATTGGATACGGCGAAGGGGTCCAAGAATTGACCCTGCTGATTGACGGCACAACCAGCTATATATAACCTACCATACACCCAAGAATATATAATACCAATTCATTGCTGAAAGCATATCATTGTTATCACGCACCCCGACAGAGTAACAGTTTAGCGAGTCTCGTTATCCACCTGATCCACCACCTTCTCAACCTCCTGCTCCGTAAATCTATGAAACAGCTTCTTCGGCTCAGACAGTGACAACTCCAAGTCCGAGTCCGTCTTCTCCGCAGCCCGAGACGGTTGGATATGTAGCACGGGAACGTCAAAGTCATAGACATCCCGCCAAGGTTTGTTCTCGGCCTTCATGATGTCCAGTTCGCGGTAGTCGAAGGGTTTCCGTTGGTTTAGTTGCGTTACGGTGTGCTTTGCGGTATCACAGAGGCCGCAATTGGCTCGCGTGAATAGCGTTACGCGGACGGCTTGACTGAGGAGGGTTTTTGTAGGGAACATGGTGGAAGCAGGGTAGTGTAGTGTAGTTGATTGTTTCCGAGGTTGAGATTTATTGAGAATTTGTCTGGTAGAATCTTCCAGTGGTTTTTGGATTTAAACGCTAAACCCAAATTGGGATTTAAACCTGGATATCCATCAGCCGTCGATTGAAGTTGGAAAAAATTTGAATTCTAATAACTTCCTCCTTGACAAAGATTACCAGCAAAATGACCTCCAAATGCGTCCATAAGGGCTGCGGGAAGGACTTTACCGACCCGGAAGAGCCCTGCGTCTATCATCCTGGACCTCCGATCTTCCACGAAGGACATAAGGGTAAGTAGTAGTAGTAAGGGACCCTGATGGTTAATCAGACCACACTACAAAAAAACTAATCTTGGATATATATATAGGCTGGAAATGCTGCAAACCACGCGTCCTGGGCTTCGACGAATTCCTCGCAATCCCACCTTGCACCGCAGGCAAGCACTCTACAGTCGATGATACACCGGTCCCAGAAAAACCAAAACCCGCGGCTACTGCTACTGAAACGCTCCCCGTGCGACCGGTACAGCCAGCTCCTTCATCTACAGCACCATCACCCGCCCAGGTAGCGGAGGAAAAAAAGAAGCAGGAAGAAAAGGCGGAGAAAGAGAAGAAGGAAGAGGAGGCTGCTGATTCCGACGACCCGTCCCTCGAGATCCCGCAGAATACTACATGCCGTCGACGAGGTTGTAACGAGTCGTATAATCCGGAGAAGGCGAGGAGTGAGGAGGTCTGTGTTCATCATCCCGGGCAGCCGATTTTTCACGAGGGTAGTAAGGGCTGGTCATGTTGTAAACGGCGGGTGTTGGAGTTTGATGAGTTCTTGAAGATTCCGGGGTGTAAGGAGAAGAAGAGGCATCTTTTTGTTGGGAAAGGGAAGCCGGCTGGGGAGGAGAAGGTTAAGTCTGTGAGGTGAGTCGACTTGTTTCCAGGTCCGTATCAACTGTCAACAGGGCTGACTCGCGTTCTACTTTTTGTCTGAACAGAAGCGACTTTTACCAAACAGCAACGTCTGTCAATGTGTCTCTGTACCTCAAGAAGATCGATAAGGAGAATGCCGTGGTGAATTTCTCCCCTACGTCCATTGACATGGACCTACCCACCACAGACAACAAGCGGTTCAAGGATACCTACAACCTCTTCGCGCCGATTGATCCTGAAAAATCCCAGTTCCGGGTGATGGGCACCAAGCTGGAATTGACGCTGGCAAAGGCAGATGGGACGAGCTGGCCGGTTCTGCGAAGCGACGATAAATGGACCGGAGAGAGGATTCAGATAGGAAAGGCAGGGAGGGCTTGATTGATGAAGTTACGGACAAATAAGATTCCTTCAGAACGACTGGTCTTCAAAGCGTATCGCAAGGAAAACTCTGTAGGCACATCCGAGAAGTGTTTTTGAAGAACAGCGGCACGATTACGGAGTGGAATACTGTCAGCTCGAATACGGAGCTCATATACAACGCACTCGAAATCCAAAAAAAAAAAAAATAGCATATCACGCCCCCTCCACAGCTAAAGCGCATGGAGCTCTTCATCGAGGAAAAGCCCTAGCCCAGCCATATATAGTAGGGATATAAGGGGACGAAGGTCGTTCTTCGAAGCTGGGAACGGAGGAAAACCCATTGATGTTTTAGACAACAAGAATATCCCTCAGCGAGCCGCTCTTTGAACGGAGCTCCGATTGTAGATTTACATATGGTCAATGTAAACCGCTACTGATGATGGAGAAAAAAAGAAGAAAAGAAAAAGGAAGAGAAGGACGGAAATCAGAGTTTTTGTAGAGGAATTCTAGTGGGGCGCGCTAGCCGTGTTGGGACGGCACGTGATACAATTTCCTGTGCTAGGGTTAGGGCTTAAAAGTCCGGTGACTGGGTTTGGCATAGCGTCGTGTGGGGCGCGCTAAGCCTTGTGAATATGTCACGTGAAAGTCACATGCCGGAAATAGACCGTTGAAACGGAAGCTGTCTCAACGAGAAACTGACCGTGTGTCAAACTGCCAGTTTAGCGACTGCGTATAGAGATAAATGCGAGATTGAGAGGATCTCGACGGTCGTCTCATCTTAGGTGGTGGAAGTCGAGGTCGAACCCGTACTGTACCAAAAAGGTCTCGGGGATGGTTCCATGACGCGCTAATTTCTTCCAATTTTCCAATAGAGGCTCATGGACACGAGACTTTCTCTCAATCCTCACTGTAACATCTTTAGAGACTCCTAAAGACTCGACAATTTTGTATGTGAGCAGCGTGAAGCGTTTAGATCTCCCCAAGGTTTGCTAACCTGGAACATGTGCGGATTTCCTTCCTTCCTGCCCACCCCCTGCCGCGGCTCCAGCTATATGTATACGACTCCGAAAAACTCGTCCCCCCTTTCCAACCCCCTTTTTCAACCGTTGGGGATGAATCTTTTTGGGCCATGCTGGACTCTCCGTTTCTATGCTCCTTACTTAAACACCAAATGTACGCGATGGGCTGACACTGGACCATCATCGTTTTAGTGTTTGACTTCGCGACTGCCTTTGTGCCTGCTCAACCTATACCTCCTGTCCGCTGTCCGCGAGTAGGAGGAAGACTTCCAGGACCTTCTTTTTGATTTCTTCCTATTTCAGAGCCAGTATGGCGCCATTCGGGACCACCGACGATTCTACCCTTGCATCTCTTAGATACATCCCGTTGTCGTACAATTATGCAGACTCCCAGGCTTCCGCATTGAGGCTCGTCCTGGCACTGAATCCTGACTGGAAGGGTCCGTCCAACAGGATCGAATTCATTCGGTTTACCGATGGCATTACGAATACTGTGTGTCTTTGAGGCTGTCTATATAATCCGGGCCGTCTGGTCCAATAATGCAGAGAGTGTGGTCTGGACTAACATCTTGCCTTCTGTTGTAGCTTCTTAAGATCGTCAATCGCAAACCTGGCCTGACCGATGATCAGGTAGATAGCGAGGCGATCCTGATGAGAGCCTATGGTCACCATACGGAAATTCTCATAGACCGCGAAAGTAAGACAACGATCCAACTATCATGCCCAGCAACCATCGTCATGGTGATCGATGCATTGCCTTTTTCTGCCCATTGCGACCTTTTGCTGAGTAGTTTCATTTCTTCATGATGATTTATAGAAGAAACAAAGTCCCACGCGCTTCTCGCCAGTCGTGGCCTGGCGCCCCCGCTTCTTGCTCGTTTCAGAAATGGCCTGCTCTACCGATTCATTCGTGGTTCGGTTTCGACTCCTCTGGACTTAGTCACGGCCCCCATTTGGCGTGGAGTCGCCCGACGATTAGGGCAATGGCATGCTGTTCTCCCCATCAGCGCAGCCGTTGGATCGGAACCTGCAACGAATGGGTCTACCTTTCATTCGATAGAGAATGGCTCGCAGAACGGTTCGGAAAACGGCTCGGGAGACCAAGCCAAGCCTGCCAATGGGCTTCCTCTGATTCATCCCAGACATCCTGGTCCCAACCTGTGGACTGTTCTTCAGAAATGGATTCTCGCCTTACCGGCCACTACAAAGGAGGAGCGTGCCAGAAGAATAAGTCTACAAAGAGAGTTAGAGTGGATTGTCAGTGAACTGGACGATGGCCAAGGAATTGGCGAAGACGGGGTACGTGTTAAGGCTCTACAACTTTTGTCGAACAGATTTAACCGGTTTCTTTTAGTTGGTTTTTGCCCATTGTGATCTTTTGAGCGGCAACGTCATTGTCAATCCACGACCTGACGTGCCAACCAAATCATCAGAAGATGAACCGGCAGTGGTGAGCTTCATCGACTACGAATATGCCACGCCATCTCCGGCAGCCTTCGACATTGCCAACCACTTCGCCGAATGGGGTGGTTTCAACTGCGACTACAACATGATGCCTACACGGGCTACCCGCCGGCAATTCCTGGCCGAATATGTCAGAAGTTACACCGAGCACTGCGGCATCCCGGAATCTTCTCGGCAGGGCATCGTGGACAAGTTGTTCGAGGATGTCGACCGGTTCCGTGGCATACCCGGGTTTTACTGGTACGGAAGCAGTCGTCGATGAATACATAACATGCCATCACCAAAGTGCTGAGGACGTTGGCTGACTTTGTTCCAGGGGTGTTTGGGCTCTCATTCAAGCGCAGATTTCGCAGATTGACTTCGACTACGCCTCGTACGCTGAGCAACGTCTCGGTGAGTACTCTGCCTGGAAGCGCGAAGCCGATAACAGTCGGGCTCAGGCGGGTGAGGAGATGCCATTACGGGAACGACGATGGGCTCAGGAAGCCTAATTTACCATCGTCACTCATTCCGTAATACGGAATATCATACGCCGCCTCACTTATGCCTGCTTTCTTTTCTTTCTTCAGCATAGCGACCTGCGAGGTAAGACTCGCCGGTTCGTCTGATGTCATTATTGAAGACATGCTCTTTCTTGGTACATATTCAGTTACTCGCTATCGTCGATCAATGTTGTATACATACATAGCCGCTTTATGTTGAGTTCTTGCTTGAGGGTTTCAACAGTTTATCTCTCAAGATCAACGTGGCATGGCTTTGGCTTTGAAGGGGAAACGTGTATTTCTCGGAAGTCGAGCACAGGGAATCAAGAGACTGGCCGGGAGCTTAGTTTCTTTGTTGATAGATTTCTTTTCTTTTCTTCTCCTGACCTTTTTCGACGTTGTCTTCAACAACTTGTGGGTTCAGTGTTCGGAGTATTGGGTGATTTCATTGCACTGGAGTGGTACTTAAACGCTAAGAAAATATATTGTTAATGGCTTTGCAATAGTTGTCACCTTCACTGTTCACACTCGAGACTCGACAAGATATTTATTTTTTTTTTAAGCAGTCAATTTCAAACTTTTAACTTGAAACCCGATGCACCAGTAGGTAACCAGTTGACACCAGAATTTTACAGCGTCGCCATGTCACGTGAAAGACGTTCAGCCTTTGAAAGCGCGTCTTCAAAAGGAAGAAGAGTTGGAACAACGCCAACATAGCAATTAACTAATCTGTAATACTTATTTATTAGCCTGGAATGCTAGGCCTCTTGTCCGGCTCAGATGTCCCAATCTGATTTCGGCAGTCTCTTAGCCAAGGTGCTCCCATCCGATGTGAAGATCACCGTCCGTCATATCTCCTCCACGCCCACACCATGCGCGGCCCTATTCGCGTCACCACCGGGCGAAAGCCCCGAAGCGACATTTTGTGAAAATCATTTTCTGACGGTATCCATTGGTGTTCGCGGCAGTGGCAATGGCAATGGCAACGACAATGACCATGGCAAACAAGGACAAGAAGGAAAACAAGAAAAAGAAGTCATTGTCTTCGGGCTCGAAGCATTGGTGTACAACACACCCCACCTCACGACCATATTCGTGAGCAAAGCAGACTCAACCGGGTATCTGCATCTACTGCAGACCGCACGCAAAGTCTCGCTCCTCAGACTGGTTTCCACCGCGTTTCTTTCGTACCTTGTTGAGACGCGACAGCGGGCGGGCGTCAGACTCGTACTGTCTCTATTCGCGCGCGCCCAGAACCAGTACCTGTTCCCCGGGAGCATCGACAATCCGGGGAAGCACGTGTTGGACGACCGCGGTTTGATCAAGTGGTGGTGTCGCGTGGTGGACCCGGTTCTGCGAGAGCGCCAACCCGAGTCGGTCCTGTCTCAGTCTCAGGATAAGGGGGAGTTTGATCAGAGCGTGGAGTCGACGAAGAACTCTGCGACGGCTTATCTGATCGTTCCTGGGTGTGATAGGTTGGAGACGAGGGGGTTTTTTCCCAGCACGGCTAGGTTCGGGGATGATAGGGATCGTCCGAGATGGGTTAATGGGTATCCGCTTCAGCAGTTGTGTGGGAAGCCGAATGCGCCTCCGCGGTGCTTGGTGCCGCGGCTGCCTGATGATCCCAAGACGCGGTTTCTTTCTGATTTGGATGAGGAGCTTCCTAAGCGGGATTTGGATGCCGGGGATGGTCCTAAAGAGAACGCGGGTCAATGGAAAAGTGTCAAGTCGCTGGATGGGTTCTGGGAGATGATGGCCTATCGACAGGAGTGCTCGGCTGGACGATTGGTCGGGTTCCTATGGCTGGTTGTGAATCCTCCGGGGCTTGTTAACTCCAATCGCATGGAAGAGCAGTCCACCAACGAAGCCAAGCGGCCATGTCAGGCTGCAACAGCTGAACAGCAAGGAACTACCTCTTCCCAAGCGCCGGGTTCGTCTTCAGACAACAATAATTGTCAACCGTTTTCTTGGCCAGAAGCCGGACGTGGACATGTGGTTCTAGGTGAATCAGACTACGGAACAGCAATCGATTTTCTTCTACAGCAAGAATTTGACACCTATGGATCTGCGACTGCCAGTAGCAAGGCATGGATTGATAAGGTAGCTTCTCTTGCTGAACGATCCTGCTGGGGCGAAACCGTCCTCGGAAGGGGTACGGTCCCGGTACCAGAGAGCATGACCAACCATCCGGAGACGACGAATAATTTACTGAACACAGGCCTGGTCCGGAAACGAAAGAAGCCGGCCGGAGAAGAACCTAACACGGCGGTTGGTAGCACTGGGGACAGCCAGGGTCAGGGCCAGGGCCAGGGTCAGGGCCAGTTGTCCCACGCTGCTACTGTTGGCATTCCGGAAGCTAGTCAGGAGGGTGTTTCTAGTCAGGACTCGGGGGTTAATGTGCTCAGCGGGAGCTTTATCAAGAAAAAGAAGAAGACCTGACGCGGTTTGCAACTTTACATGGGTGGTTCTGGTGATCTGGGTTTCGGAGTTTGAACGGGATGGATTAGGCCTACGGGAGGGCATTTGGAGTTTGGCAACTGGTGATATTCTGGGACTTGTCTCTTTGTCTATGGCATCGTGGCATTCTGTTTAATGTAATCAAGCACTTACTACTATCATATCGTTGTTGTACTGAAGATGAAGATAATGAAGGAATAACACGTATTCGCCTAATTCTGCAGGCATCAAAAACGATCCATCCGAGTGCAATTTTACCACCGCTATTTCGCCGGCTCAGCAAAGCCGCCGCTCTCTCTCTCTTCCTCACCACTTCCTGTCCTCCTTAGAATGTGGTCGTCGTTGAACGTGTCCGTGATCTCGCAGCTCTCCGTCCTCCACCGCCGCATTCGTCCATGCTGAAGCCAACATCGAAGCCGAACCCCGTTGATGCCGGACCATCATCGTTCATCGACCATGGCGGATCCTTCTCGCTGTCAATTGCTGTGGGATGGATCTGTCTGTTTTGGTATATTGGTCTGATGGCTGTTTGTGCGTTGGGGTATTATCAATTGTACGTTCTTGTCCTTCCTTATTCTTCCTCCTGTGAGTCTTTTCACATACATGACTACTAAGTGCTAATTCAATGGTATAGATGGAGGCATTACTACATCCGAAGACCTCGAAAGTCATACTCATCGACACTCTCCGATCAAGCCCCCCATGTAACCGCCATACGACCCGTCAAGGGCCTTGAACCGCATCTATACGATTGCCTAGTCTCGACTTTCCGCCAGGATTACCCGGCGGGGAAGCTGAGTCTACATTTGTGCGTGTCTACGAAGAAAGACCCGGCGTTTCCGATCCTGCAGAAGGTAGTGGCGGATTTCCCGCAGGCGGATGCACGGGTGTATGTTGAGGAGGAGGATCCGCTGTTTCAGGCGAATGAGGACGGTAGCGTTACGTATCCGATCGGGCCGAATCCGAAGATTAGGAACATGAGCCGCGCGTATCGGGAGGCGAGGGGGGATATTATTTGGATTATCGATTGCAATGTGTGGGTTGGGAAGGGGGTGTGTGGACGGATGGTGGATAGATTGTGCGGGTTTAGTGCCGAGGGAGGAGAAGAAGGCGAGAAGGGGCAGAAGTTCAAGTTTGTTCACCATCTGCCGCTTGTGGTGGATGTTGATGGGGAGTATTGGTCGAAGGAGGAGAGGCAGGCTTTGCTCGATACGTACACGAACGGGGCTGCGGAGGGATTGCAGAATGATTCCACGGTGATGACCAGACAGCATGGGGAACGGGGCAATGCCGGGATACTAGCGACTGGCGGAGGCCGTCTTGAGGAGCTATTTCTCTCGTCTGCGCATGCCAAGATGTATACCGCTATCAACACGGTGTTGATTGCTCCGTGTATAGTTGGGAAATCCAACATGTTCCGTCGGTCTCATCTGGACTACCTCACGACGCCATCTCCTTCGGAACCCCGTCCTCGTAATCCCGGAGTGGATTACTTCTTCGACAACATTTGCGAGGACCATCTCATCGGCGACCTCCTCTGGAGAAAGCGAGTCCCAGAAGAGGACGAACCGGGCGTGCGTCTAGGTAAACATGCCATGGTATTCGGAGACCTGGCCATCCAACCCACCGCAAACATGTCTGTACAGTCATACATCGCCCGCCGAGTCCGATGGCTACGCGTCCGCAAGTTCACCGTCCTCCTCGCCACAATGGTAGAGCCAGGCACGGAATCCTATGTATGTTCCCTATACGGCTCCTGGGCCGTAACAACCACCCTCGCAGACCTCGCAAAACGCTACGGCTTCGGATTCGCCAACTTCCTCACCACCTGGAAAGCCTTCACCGCCTCTTACATCCTCAGCATGCTCATCTGGATCCTCGTCGACTGGACACAATACATAATGCTCCACTCGGCGCGAACCGTCGAGCTCGACGACGAGACCCCGTCTTTTGCGCGGCCCATCCCGCCGGACAGGACGACGAGACGACCGTTCCTGCATTGGCTCGCTGCGTGGTGGGGGCGGGAGACGCTGGCTTTGCCGATCTGGCTCCGCGCGGTTTATGGGGGCGTTACGATTGCTTGGCGCGATCGGAGGTTTAGGGTCGGGTTTGATGCGAAGGTTAGGGAGATTGAGGCTGGGAGGTCGTTTACGGATGGGTCGAGGTTGGCTGTTCCTGTGGAGAGGTCTGGTCGGGATCGGGATGAGTTGGTTATAAAGCGGAAGTAGGAAGTCTTCGGTTGGTGTTTGACTTGTACATTGTACATTGTACCTACAGTGGCATATAGCTTTACTTCATATGTAATTATATTGATTAGTTGACCGTGGCATACTGGACATGACCTTATCCTATTCGCCTGTTTGAAACGAATCAAGTCAACTTGACTTCCCAGCCCCATCAACCTCCCCCTCCCCCTCAGCAGCACCTTCACCTCCAGGACCACCCCCAACAGGCCCCTCCAAACTCCCCCCCTTCTCACACCCAAGCAACCACTCCACCACAGCCCGACCCGGCGAAACAACCCCACCACCATCAGCCTCCTCCTCTCCCTGAGCCTCTTCCTGCTTTCCCTGCTCCCCCTTCCCCGCCTCCTCCGCCTCACCCGACCAAGCCGACCTCTCCGCAAGAAAGACAGCATCCAGACCCGCGTCGTTCTTAATGGATATGTCAGCGCCGGCTTCGACGAGAGCCTTTACGCATGGCAGATGCGTGTTCAGCGCTGCCCAGTGGAGAGGCGTGTTTCCGGAGTTGTTTCTGTGGTTGAGTATTGGGGTTGGTTTTTGGTTTGGGGATTGGGATTGGGATAGGGTTTTTAGGAGGTGGGATAGGATCTCTTCGTTCTGGTTAGCTCTTTATTCGCCTCTCACTTTCAATGTTCATATATGTATATGTATGTATATATATATATATAAGAACACAGAGGAACACAAGGCAAGGCAAGCAAAAAATAAGTAGGTATAGCTAAGGTAAATAGAACATAATCAATACTCACCAAAATTCCCATTCGCAGCCGGGAAGTGCAACAAACAACACCCCGTGCCGCCCTCGGACTCGGGCTCTGCGTCAACCGCCGAGGCCACGATGGCGGATTCCGGACAGCCGTGTTGTTGGCTTAGGTTGGCGAGGTCGGTTCTTAGGGCGTCGAGGTCGCCGGAGCGGGCGTCGTAGATTAGGTCGTCGATGGATTCGAAGGGGAGGGGGATTGGTGGTTGTGTTGTTTGTGTTGGTTGTGTTGGTGTTGGTTGTGGCATTTTGGTGGTGTGTGATAGTGGACAATACTGTGTGTGCGTCTGTCTGTCTGTCTGTCAATTTCTATGGATTGACTGATATGTGTTATTTAAATTGACTTCAATGCAACGGGTTCAATGACCGTTCTCGACGTCTGGATTGATGTCGGGGTGATATGTATGTCGCGAGTGACTTCTTGTTTATGTTCAAGTAACGGCTTTCTTCGCGCAAAGTTGAGATCCGCGTTGCTCAGAGTCACCGACTCCAGTCGGACCTGAAATAGTCCAGTCGATTGACGGCTTTGATTCAATGTCGAATCTCAGATGCCAACTAGGTCTGGTGCTTCTATCAAATCAATGTATGCCAGATCAGATATATATCAAGATTCAAGACCTTCTTGTTCAAATAGCGATTGGACCTGGACCAAGCATGTTAGTGAACCGATACTGTTAACAGATGTGGCATATACTCACCTATGTCAATCCAATTCCTACCAGTAGTATCTACCCAATTGATGTTGTCCTGTTCGATGCATGTCCAAATCTAAATCTGATATTCCTGAAAAGAAACTTTAAGTGAAACTTTCCGCGAATCACGTGCCTTGAGCCGGACGTATCGTAATATTACAATAAATTACAGTGACTGATGCAGATTGATCGGCGCAGTGCAGTAACAAACCGTGTTCCCTATTCTCCGATCCATAAGAGCACGAAGCAAAACGCCAAAGCGGAAGATAACAGAAGTTCCGCAGTATAGGAAAAAGAAAGCAAACCAATGGTATCATCAGTTCCCAGCACGCAACAAGCCAACCCATTCGTCTCAGACAAGACTGGTACCAAACCAAACCAAGCCCCAGCAACGAGCACAATCATCAATCAATCCCGCAACCAAGCGCGCCGCTTTTCCTCCTTCTTATCCCGCCGTTTATCCCTAAACGCTTTCAACTCCTTTTTACTGAGCTTTTTACCACTCCGCTCCGCCTTGAGACTCCTCCCATTGTGGCTATTCGCCGCGGCATCGACATCAAAGAACGCCCGCATCTGCCGGTGCGACTTATTCTCCTCGTTGTAGTTCTCCGGCGCTAGCGTCGACGGCTGCCACCTCCCCGTGAACCGGTTGAACGAGCCAGCAACTACGTACGAGCTGTTCGGGTCGATTCCCGGAAATCCCGCCTCGAAAGCTTCCGGGTTGTGTTGCTGCTCGTACTGCTGTGCGTAGGGGGCTGTGGGGTCGTAGTCGCCGTGGATGGCGGGGTTGTATCCGCCTGCTGCGGGTGCTCTGCTTGTTTCTTCGCTGGTGTTCATGCCGGGTGGTAGCGGTGGTGGTGGTGCTGTTGATGCTGATGCTGATGTTGATGTTGCCTCCGGCATGCGCGGGTTTTCCCACTGCGATATGCCGGTGAAGCGGTTGTAGAAGTAATATGCTAGTGCGTTGGCGTCCCAGACGGGCTCCCATCCATCGTCCTGAGTTTGACCTGGTGGTGCCTCGTTTGGAAGCGGTGGTGGGACTTCCTCGTCTGGTAATGGTGGTGCAGATGCTTCTTTTTCTTCTTCTTCTTCTTCTTCTTGTTGTTGCTCTCGTTCTTGCTCTTTTTCCTCTTTTTCTGCATCTGTCGGTACATTATTTTCCTTTAATTCTGCTCTGTCTTCTTCCCTGTCTTCTTCCTCTTTTTGCTTCCCCTCTTTCATGTCTTCTCTATTTACTTCTTCTTCGTGCTGCGGAGACTCAGACGCAGGCAAGTCATTAGCACCCTCGCCAGCGCTACCGGGCCGACGATCCGAGCTGGAAAGGACATTCGCAGCCATTCTGAATTAGCAGCTCTTCCTTTACGGACAAGGCAACGAGAGCAACTTTCAGATAACGGAGAATAAACTCGAATAAAAAACCTCAAGGATAAGCATCAGATAGTGCCTCTTCAGGCGCATTGCCAGGAAGAAAAGTACAAGGAAAGCTCTCGAATTGAGAAAACGATGATGGGGTTCCGTATTTAATTTATTTTCGGCGGCGCGAACCATTAGGTAGGTATTGCCCCAACTCACCGCCTTCGGTACGGTACCTCTTCCCATAAACAACCAATTGCTCAGACCTAACACAACACCAATCCTACAACTCTCCCAAGATGTCCTACCAAGCCTACCTAATCATCGAAACCGGCATCCCCTTTGACCACCACGCCATATTCATCGAAACACACGAAATAGGCCCCCAATCCGGCCACGTCTTCAATGTCATAGGCAACATCCAGAACGGCATGGTCTACGAAGAGAAATCCGTGAAAAACCCAGAAGACGCATCTGCGCTCTCCAGAAAGGAGAAACTGGGTAGCGTCGCCGTGGAGAATTACCCAAGACTTGTCGAGGTGTGCAAGGAGGTGCCTGTGCCGAAGAAGCAGTTTCAGGGTGCCAAGAGGTTGTACCCCGGGGAGCGGATTCGGAGGTGTCAGGAGTGGGCTGCGGAGGCTGTTGTGGCTCTTGGGGATGCGGGGGTTTTGGTGAAAGAGGGTTGAAGTGGTGTAGGGTTTGTTGGTTACTATGATATGTGTTGGCTTGTGGTGCACGTCTTATGAGATGGACAGGCTTTATTTTTATGATACCCAAGCTTGTTCGATAATGGAGGACTTTCAGGATGAATTTTAACGAGACATGAATTATGGACCATGGACTTTGCTATTATAGAGAGGGTTAAGAATGGCCTTGTGTATAATTTCAGACCGTCTAATGTCTACAGCTTGCTTTGTGCAGGCTTATCGCTGTACAAGGACCTCGTCCGGTCAATCGACTCCAGAGCCTCCTTCTCCATCCGAGATAGCAATTGTGCGCATGTCGGGATATCGTGAATTAGGCCAATGACCTGTCCCGCAGTCCAGACCTGTTTGAGAATTCAATTAGCCTCTATGCGAATGACAGAAACAGAAGATGCAGCAGCAAGCCAGCGACGTACCCCGTAATCAGCGTCCCCATTCAAGAACACCTGCCGACCTCTCTGGCCGCTGACGAAAGGCGCAATATCCTTGAAATCACCAGAAGTCGACTCCTTCTCCACCTTCAAAGCATCCAGAGATGCCTTATTCTTGAAGAGCCTGGTGGTATTCTTCCACCTCCTCAACACAAGCGCAGTATCGGTCTCCTGGGAATCCACAATCTTCTGCTTTATGCCATGATGAATAGGCGACTCCACGGTACTCATAAACCGAGTACCCATATTAACACCCTCCGCACCCAGAGCCAACGCGGCAGCCAAACCATAGCCATCCGCAAACCCGCCAGACGCAATGAAGGGGATCTTCAGATCCTGTCTCCCGCGGCTTAGGAGAATGAAGTTCGTCAGATCATTCTCCCCAACGTGACCCGCGCACTCGAACCCGTCAATAGAGAGGAAATCCACGCCCAGCTTCGCGGCGGACTTTGCATGTCTGATCGTCGTGCACTTGTGCAGGATGGTCGTGTTGGCCTTCTTCAGCTGCGCGATTATCGGACCCGGGTTGTTTCCGGCTGTTTCGACGATCCGGACGCCCTCGTCGATGATTGCTTGTGCGTATGCGCCGTAGTCTGGGGGCACCATGGCGGGGAGGATGGTGATGTTTACGGCGAAGGGGTTGTTGGTCATGGAGCGGCATCTGCGAATTTCTTTTCGGAGGTCATCCGGCGTTGGTTGGGTGAGGGCTGTCAGCTTGAGTTGAAGTCAGTAACGATGCTTTTCATATATCCGCCGGTGCTATGCTGGGTGGTTGTTTTCTGCTGTCTCACAATTCCAAGTCCACCGGCGTTGCTGACTGCCGATGCGAGTTCTGCGTATCCAACCCATTGCATGCCACCCTGCACCACGGGTACTGTATCGCGTAGAAATCCCTGGTCAGTATGGTACTGTCGGAGAGTAAGTAAGTTATGGTCATAGGCAACTTACCTGTGATGCCCAGCTTTCTGGTCAAGGCAGTGCTGAATGGCATTTTGTTGTTTCGTTTTGGGTCGCACAACAGAGGCACAGAAAGTCAAGAGAAAGAATTTGATGAAGGAGAATTTCCTCCAGAGCAAGTCTGGGAAAAGACGGCCGCATATGAAGTGCAAATGCTACATGTCGCACACTTGCGGGGAGAAAGCCGAGGTACGATGCGGCTTGGAATCGGCACTCCGTAGAGAAAGAACCCGACCGAGTCATCAAGTCATTAATTATTCACAAAGAGAGGAAGCCAAGTGCATGAATAATGCTCGAAGTCTCTGGCACTGCATTGTCGCTTAAGATATACTGCAGTACGGAGTAAAATACGAAGGATGCTACGATTTTCTATCATGCATACGGAGTATGGCGTACGACTGTTGGACCTCGGGCTCATTGTCCTACTCGGAGAGGGGAATAAAAAGCCCGGTATGATACATTAAGATTCGCCAGATGCAATATGAATACCTTGACCTGACATTCCAATTGTAGCTGTAAACGATTTGAGGAATAAGAGAAATGATATTTTCCAAATGGCGGCTTTCAAGATTGCCGTATGGTAGATACCTCTTCGTTAATCACCCGCAAGTCAACGTAGTTCGTTTCCGAGACTCCGTGACACCAGTCCATTGGATAGACCGGCTTTTTGGAGCATTGCACCGTGCAGTGGACGGGCATATATGATGACGGCCTTGGATAAATTCAAGACCAGCAATAATGGAATCTCCAGAGAGCACGTAGCAGTCCAAAAGAACTGCTCAATAAACCCTGCAATCAAATACCAACCATCACATATAAACCGCTTAGATGTTTCCCTGATATGAAACCCTTGACTCTCATGGAAAGAAAGAAATGGGCGATTAACGACGGGCAAGAATCCTTCTCAGAGTCTTGTAACCACCTCTGCGGTCGCGACAGAAAGCCGAAACCAAATTGAGGCGCTGCTAAAGCACACCAACCCATGCCAAACAAGCGAAGAAAGTTAACGCTGTACGGCCTAGGGGAGGATGCCAGCAAAAGACTCCATCTTGGATGAAAGGAAGAAAGACCGAAAAAGGAAAAAGAAAAGTCGAATTTGTGTGGCCCGGAAGAAGGATGTTCCCGGTGGGTAATACATTCGCTGTGATTGGTCGGCGCGACGGAAAGCCCTGTGACTTCACGCTAAACCCGAGGTTGTCCGCGCCGGGATTCCGAACTGGAAGAAGTGGAAAGGAAGGGCCTTCGATTTCTCGATCGATCTGATCTTTTTTCAGTTTTCTAAATCTACACGCATTGTTCTCTCGTTTCCTCACGCTGTCGTCGTTGCTGAGTGTATCAGACCGGTCGCTTCATCATGCTCTCTCAGAAGGTTGCTCAACAGTCGCTGAGACGCTGTACGTATTGCATTGAAGAGCTAGGGAGGAAAGAAAGGGCCTTTGCTGACTTCATCCACAGTTGCCGTCCAGCAGCCCTACGCCATGCGGTGGTCTATGATGAACTCTGCGACTCCTGCAAATGTCGCGATGGGCCGAACTATGCTGCAGACGAGGTTAGTATCTCGAAAATAGCTTGCTTGGTTGCCGCTGTTGCGCGATTCCGCCGCTGTGAACTACATATATATAACTGGAGCCTCTACGTCATGTCCGGAACTTACGCATTCTCTTGCGAACGATAACTAACGCCCTTTTGCTGCAAATAGACAAGTCGTTTCTCCCTCCAAGGCCTCCGACCCGACCAAGCTCCTGCCTCAACAACGCTTGAACCGCCCCGTTTCTCCTCACATTAGCATCTACCGCCCGCAAATCACCTGGTACCTCTCTGGTGCGCACCGTATCACCGGTGTCGCCTTGTCGGGTCTTCTCTACGTCTGGTCGATTGCGTATCTTGCTGGTCCGACGCTCGGCTTCAGCCTCGGCTCGGCAACTTTGGCTGCCGGTGCTGCCGCCCTTCCGCTCGCCGTCAAGGTCTTTCTCAAGAGCGCCCTGGCGTTCCCCTTCACGCTTCACAGCTTTAACGGTGTTCGTCACCTTGTTTGGGACCTCGGAAGGGGCTTCGGCAACATGCAGGTCATCAAGAGTGGCTGGACTGTCGTCGCTTTGAGCGTCCTCAGCTCTTTGTACCTTGCTTTCATTTGATTGATTTCATTTGTTTCACTGTGGGACATTGGTTGATATATTGTTTATTTTCTTTGTGGAATATATAGTTCTTATAGATTGGCAGTTGATTACCCTGGAGTTGAATTTATCATATTTTCAATGTTGTATTTCATAGGTCTGCCAGATATTCGAGGCATGTTGACTGCTGGCTTATTCTTTTGCTCAATGTATGATTGTATTCTGTACGAGGGAAGTGCTAAGTCCCTTCCGTTACTCAGTATTAGTAGTTACGCGCGCATATCCCAACGTAACTAGGGCTCAATGTTGCTGCTTTCATTATTGAGGAGGAACAAACATATCGTCCAGGGGCACAAGATCTGCGTCACATCAAGCTACATACTACCTTAGGCGGCTGTGGGACATGACAGTCGTAGGAGGTCAACGAGGAATTGAGTCCCACGGGCTCTGTACAGACTTCGTTCATAAAGAGTTGTGATTGACAATGTCCAACTACAGTAGAATGATTGCAGGCTTCATGAGTGTCATAACTACTATCATTTGAAGCACCGCTGTTATAAAGTAGCTGGAAATTATGGGGTTGGATAAGTCAAGTCACAATCACAGGGACGAAAGAAAACATTTCGTGTATGACACTCTGAATGACCTCCTGGGCCCTGGCTCCAACCACGAAGATGCGACCCTATTTCAGATGCTTTTTGCTTGCCGCATCTGTCACACCATGAAATCGAGAATATAGAACCATCCGCTTAAAGACCAAACTAATCCGTAGATCGGCATTGAAAGAAACGGATCCAGTTTTTCCTCATACATACAATCCAAGTCCAAAGACCCTGTGGCCATCAACATGATCCCAAAACAAAAGCAACCCGAAAAGAACATCATGATAATGATCGAAATGCAAAAGACAAGAATGTACGATATCGCCACAACATTCCGGTTCCCTATCAGCGAACTGAGACGGAAGAAACAAGTCTTCCTGGGCTTCGAGCCAGAAGACCATGTCACCTGTCTGTCTCTGTATAGTATATACGGTACGTATATGTACCGGTTTCAGTTCCAGGAATTAGCGAGAGCAATCGGACTCATCAGGTGCGTCGAGATAGGTTGGGAAATTATAAAAATCAAAACCGAGCAGGCATCGGGCGACGATGCAATCACGGCCATCACCACACACGGTATTTCGGTGAATTTGACCTTTCCGCAGGATATGGATCGGGAGGTTTTTATAGATAGGGGGCTTCTTCAGGTTCGGAAGAAGTGTCCACCGAAAGTTGCATGAACATGAACATGTTTGGACGATAGTCGTGGCCCTGAGTTCTCTTTCAGAGCACCTGGCGCGATTTTGGATGGCATGGGGTTGAGAACCCAGTGTTAAGAGGCCTGGCTGTATCTTCTTCACACTGGACATGTAAGACCTACATATCGAAGGCCTTCTTCGTGTACCGCTCTTGATGCAGAAATGATACCCCTTCGTTGAGTTGATGCAGTTGTATTTCCAAGTGCAATCACCCGGATCACAAGACTTGGATTCCTCTTTCGACGCTTGTACAACCCCTAAATCAAGAGAGGCATGTCACCAGCAAACAACATGTCATCCACGAAGAGGAGACACGCCGCAAACAGACTTGCTTCGAGCAAGTATATAGCTTGACATTTGAGTCAACACAATGGTTGAACCAAAGAGACCATAGGAAGTCACTCATGAGATTCCACCAGATGCGAGGTAGCTGCTTCAAACCATATAGAACTCTGACGAGAGTTATTTAAAGTAGGTGGCCAAGAGCCACTGACTACCAGACGGGATCTGAATCGAAGAAAATACCTCTCCGTTAAAATCCTTTCTTTCTTTTGTCGATGCACGTTCTCTTAGTATGACGGAGGCGCCTGGGAATAGATCTGCACGCATGACGATTTTGAGCATATCATAGTACCATTTCCGAAAGCTCGTGATAGGAAGCAGCAAAGGAAACCCATGCTGGCTAAATGGGCAGCTCACAAGCTCGTAGGTATATCCCCAAATGTCTCGGTCATAAAGCAAATGGATATGGAAGAAGATAGTCTTGGAGACGAAATCCGTCGATGGTCTTGTCACCTGTGGCTTCATGCAACAAGAAGCGTATACTCCCACAGCACGCTCCGTCTGCTTCTCGCCTTAGCCACTTGGGATTCTTATGGAGTATTGAGTATTGACTTGATCGCTGCGTTCCTGAATGGACTGGTAGAAAAGAAGTCGACGGCATCGGCAGCATCATAACAGTCTAAGGTTTATGGGTCCATTCGAAATCTACCTTTCCGAATTGGGACTAGCGTGAAATGCCCGAAATTCTCCAGTCGAAGATGAATTCAGACTACCGGCTGCTCTTACTTCAATTTCCTCGTATTCTTAGACAAAATCCACTGCCATCATGGCTTCTAATATCTCCATTCGAGCGGTAAAGCCCGCTTCATGTCCCTCCTGTCGCTTTTTCGCTCGTCCCAGCTCGACCGGACCCGCAACGGTTCTCCTCCGACGCGGATTCTCTACATCTACACCAGCATTGGAGCAGTCACCAGAGTCTAACGAGGAAAAACCGCGATGGTCTTATACGCCGCCAACGGCAAAGGCGCCGTTCAGTTTGCGATTTAACTCAAAAAGACCCGCGTTCCCGGTCAATTCGGATCCGAAAGTTCTCGACGATTTCTACATCCGCATGCTAGGAAAAGACGGCGACAAGGTTCTGTCGGAGGAAGTAAAATGGCTAGCGGTCACACATAAGAGCTTTGATCAGGGACGGAGAGGTTTCAATGACCGTTTGGCTTACCTAGGTGAGGATGAATCCGGTCTCGAGTCTCCCAGATGTGGTCGGGTGTATGATATTGACTCGGCTTAGGGAAACGGATTGTGCAATTACAGACCTCTTTGGCTTTAGTGCAAGGTGGAGGAAGTGCGAAGAAACCGGTCACTCCAGACGTCTACGGGCGTACACCCTTCACGCACCCGGCGTTAGATGGATTGGACAATCTATCATCCAACACCAAAGGTTTCCTCACGAGCAAGTGGAAGCTTGCTGACCTTGCTCGCTCATACGAACTACAGAATGTCGTCAGATGGAGTCCGAGAGTGGTAAGTGATGCGTTCAATTGCTTATGTGGTTCTCCGTGCTGACAACTATGGAAATACGCAGCCCGAAGATGTCTCCTTTTCCGGACGCGGTCTCGTCCTTGCCCATACGATGTACGCGATTGTTGGCGCTATTGCACTTGAAAGAGGAGGGCTTGTTGCCAACCAAGTGGCGCAGAAACGAATATTAGAACCCTTAGGATTGAAAACGGCTTCTTAATATTGGGAAGTTTTGAGACAAGAGCATTTTCAAGGCGTTAATCACTTCTATCTCTTATTTCTTTAGGATGCCTCTGAGAGCATCTTGTTGCCCGTCGAAATTTCCCTTCATCTACTGTATATGTATGATACTGCTGTTGTCGATTGGTGTTTGGACAAATTTATTAAAATACCACCGGGGGCCTGTCCCTGCTTTTCCCCTCACGGATAGCCTCGTTCATGAGACACTAAAAAGGAGAGTTGAAGACACTCGAATGGTGTCAAAACAATTTGCGATCCCTCTGACACCGGCCGAGTAACAGTAGCAAAAACACGGCCAGCTCTTATGAGACCCTCGAATAACGATTCATAGTCTCCGCACCACTGTATCGCAAAGTCAGCAATGGACATAGTAGAACAACTACTGACAGAATGCCAGAATAGCTGCTGTTACTGCCTTGCACTGTCTATTGGGAGCGTTGATTGAAGAAGAAAAGAAGAAAAAGAAGAAGAGAAAAGGAAAAAAGAAAAAAGAAAAATAAAATTTCCGGTGGAGCACTGGACCTACTACGCTAGTCCGCATTGGGTTAGTGGCATAATCCTCCAAATCGGGCCAGATCGAACAATCGACGGTGAGGTTCAACGACTACATATTCAATTATACCTCCCGTTTTGTCTTGCTTATTCTATTTCTCTTAATATACAGGGGCATTTGGATTCTGCTGCGGTTGTGCTCGTGGAATAGAATGTCGTCTACGTCCTTCCAATGTTGAACCTGAAACCAGTACTCGCTT
>HG983342.1:122420-190321 GCA_900006255.1 Xeromyces bisporus
TAATCATTATTTCTGCTACTACGGCCGCCACTTCTAATCATGGCATCGGCAGTCTTTTTCCTGGACCTGAAGGGCAAGGTATAATTGCGGCGACTCCTTTGTGGCATCCTCCACCGAACTGGCGAACTGGCGACATACGCTGACAGCTATACGCTCTCCCGCTGTAGACCCTCCTGGCCCGCAACTACCGTGGTGACATTCCTATGTCCGCCGTCGAGCAATTCCCGATACTCCTTAGCGAAGCGGAAGAAGAAAGCTCTGCTGTGCCTCCTTGCTTCTCTCATGAAGGGATCAATGTATGTCGTCCCTCTTTGCATGCGATTCGGATATCCACCTGCAGTTCCCCGCATTCCCCCTTAATCGACTTGAACGGAGACGGCTACAATTCCTCATACGTCTCTTTGTGCCCTTCCAACTCGCTGAGACTTGCTGCGACTTCTCTAGTACCTCTACATCCGCCATAGCAACCTCTACATCCTTGCATTGACCAAGAGAAATACAAATGCCACCGAAATCCTACTGTTCCTCCACAAAATCGTGGAGGTATTCACCGAATACTTCAAGGTACTGGAGGAGGAAAGTATCCGTGATAATTTTGTCATTATCTATGAATTACTGGACGAAATGATGGATTTTGGCTATCCCCAGACGACGGAGAGCAAGATACTTCAAGAGTAAGCCAGATAATTGTCTCTATTGAACACTACGGGGAGATAGTGCCAGTTGGGTCTAACGCTGCCGTTCTTCTGCCACGATCACCAGGTATATCACGCAAGAGTCCCACAAATTGGAGGTACAAGCACGGCCGCCCATTGCTGTCACAAATGCAGTCTCCTGGCGAAGTGAAGGTATCCGATATCGCAAAAACGAGGTCTTCCTTGATGTTGTCGAATCCTTGAACCTCCTCGTATCTTCGAACGGAAACGTCCTGCGATCAGAGATTCTAGGCGCAATAAAGATGAAGTGCTACCTGAGTGGAATGCCAGAACTTCGTTTGGGTCTGAATGACAAAGTCATGTTTGAGGCGACTGGCCGAGCTACGAGAGGCAAGGCTGTTGAAATGGAGGATGTCAAGTTCCACCAATGCGTACGGCTTTCCAGGTTTGAAAACGACCGGACGATTAGCTTTATACCCCCGGACGGTGAATTCGAGCTTATGAGCTACCGTCTGAACACGACGGTAAAGCCACTGATATGGGTTGAGTGTCTCGTGGAATCACACTCGGGTTCGCGAATCGAATACATGCTGAAGGTAACAAACACTATCGCCCCATTTTGTGGAACATACATAGTTAGGACCATAGCTGATGCTAATAATGCACGAAAAGGCCAAAGCACAATTCAAACGCCGAAGTACCGCAAATAACGTCGAGATCTTAGTACCAGTGCCAGAAGACGCAGATTCACCAAGATTCCGAACCAACGTCGGAACCGTCCACTACGCACCAGAAAAGTCAGCCATTGTCTGGAAGATCAAGCAGTTTGGCGGCGGGAAGGAGTTCCTCATGCGTGCCGAACTCGGTCTACCATCAGTCAAGGGCGACGACGAGCACGGCGGTGGAATGACTGGAGGTTTCGGAGGTAGCATGGGCGGCACGGGTCAAATGGGCAAGGCTAAGCGTCCCATTAATGTCAAATTCGAGATTCCGTACTTTACCACGAGTGGCATTCAAGTGCGCTATTTAAAGATTACTGAACCGAAGGTATGCAGCTTGCTTTTAGCCTTTTTTTTTTTTTTTTTTTTTGTTATGGGACTTTTGCTCCGAACGGCTCCTGCTGACTCTTCGTTCGTCCAGCTACAATACCCTTCCCTTCCGTGGGTTCGATACATTACGCAGTCTGGTGACATTGCCGTTCGAATGCCAGATGTACACGGCAATGATGTCTTGAGGCATATCCGTTAGGTACTATACGCACTATAATACATAGATATAGCATGTTTTTGTTCTTATAAATACGATGTATGGTTTAAGGATTTATACCGGGTTTGGTACATCAATGTAGTCTTCATCAGCGATACATGTAGGTACAGAGTTCGTCTACTTCCGACGCTGAGTACAGCTACACAATGCGGCATGTAGAGCATTGAAGTGATTGACTGCAATTGACTCGAGGATTGATGTAGAATTTATGCTGTTAACTCGAAAGAAAATGGGTTAAGATTATGCCACCTTTTCCACCTGCAAAAGAGCCATCCATGTATGATGTATGCATTTGCTTGGATCAAGGAGAACAACATAACAACGTAGTTTTAGAAAACAAAACACAACCAATCGAAGACTGCTTTTTCTCTGCTTTTGTATCATTCATTGACAGTAAATTAATGGAACCAGAAGCCAGCTCCAAATGCCATCATTGCCATGCATGGGTATCGTGCAACGTTTTTGTAAACCCAGAAACGCCAGAGCCATAAGGCAAGTAAATATCAAAAAATAAGAAGTCAAGGAAAGAAAAAAACGTTCGTCGACTCAAGAAATGTACAAATAAAGAAAAAAAGGAGAGCAACGCAGCCATTCAATCACGAAGTGTCCGAGTTCGATTCATACGCACCATTCGCCGCAGAGTTATCCTGGCGCTCGACCGGTGGAAGAGGAAAGCCATCGCCCTGGCCCGATTTCGCCGCTTTCGAGAACGCTTCTCTCGCCAGCATAGTATTCAGGACGGCACAATTATACGCCGCCTCCCCGGGGGGCGTAACGACGAAGATGTAGGTATTATCGGTGAAACGACCAAGGAAGACATTAAACTGGGGGGTTCTGGTATGCATCACCAAGAAGCCGGCTGAAGCGGGCGTCGTATGCGTGTTCCTGGCGGCACAATGTTTGAAGGCCTTCATGATGTTCGAGAGGCGTTCGTGTCGGTCGTATATGGGGTTCAAGTTGCCAATATCGGAGGAGACAGATGTCACGGTGAGGAAGGTGGAGCGCTCGAAAAGGATTACTTCCTCCGCGTCGATCTTCCTGGCGAATGCGCTTAGGAATCGTTCGATGATTGTTAGGTTCGGGATGAGTCTGTGTACTATCCCGGCCCAGGCTCTGTACAGCGATTGATCCCATATGCTGCTTCCGAAGGTGTCTATTGCGAAATCCTCCGAGCGGCTTCTGATTAAGGCTGATCGTTCTTCGTAGATTCTCTGGCGATGCTCGGCTTGGATAAGATCTAACTTGTGGATTAGACAGAAGACGAAGGCGTTGGGACTGAACTCCTTCAGAGCGTCGATTATGGCATTGTAAGTGTCGAGATCGTGCTCGACCTCGCGAGACTCGATGTCGAATACGTAAATCAACACTGCCACGTCCGAGAAGATGTTCCCACGTTGCGAAGCCAGGTACGTCTCCATGAAGGCATCTTGTCTGTTAAGTTCACATCAATCAGCATAACAGAGCTCAAAGCAAAGCCATGGGAGCTGGGTAGGCATATATAACTCACCCACCGCAATCCCACAGGTTTAGCGTCAGGTTACCCATGAACTTGACATGACTGTGCTCCACGTCGATTGTAGCTCCAAGACGACGTACATCCTTGGCGACGTAGTTGCTGAAGATAATTGAGCGCATAGACGACTTTCCGGAGCCGCTCTTGCCCATAAGGAGGACCTTTCTCTTCCTCTTCCGGACGTCCATGATGTCAAGCTAGGTAGGTCTCCAACCCCGCCCGCGGATGGATTAGTAGGAGTACTAATAGTAGGTTACGGATGGGGAGACAGAGAGGTTGGTGTTGGTGAGATAAACATTGGGGACTTGATTCTAATATCTCGAGGCATTCACCCTGTCCCCTGGTGAAAAGGCATTGAGGTATTTTGAGGAGCTGTACGGAGTATCATAAGGTCGAGCTCCCTTTGAAGCCGGTTGCGAGTCATGTGACCATTCATTTCAGGCATAAATCTTATCTTGCGCACCGCGGCCTCACTTCCAAGTTCCAACCGGTGGTGGTTGTGGACTCGTCGTATGTATATCATATTCCCGTGCGGAGCGGCGCAAGAGGGTCTGAGGAGGCTGGTCAAAGCCTTCAGGCCTTTCAGCTATATACGAAACGTTCGCTCGTCTGATCAGATCTTCATGCATCGTCCATTATTAACATTCGCAATGCAGCGTGGGACGACACAATCACTAATGAACACAGGACAGTTACTTCATCCGATGCAACTACAGCCGATTCAAGATCCTGCGAATATGACCTCTATAGCGGCTGCCGTGCGAGATGGATTTGCAGCAAGAGGAGCGAGTGATACCTCTTCGCTGGACCTTCGCCTACAAATCCAAAGATGACGGCTATAGGCCCGGGTCTGTATGCAGGAGGACCTCTAAATTAGGAAGCTCAAGATGTTCCACTTTTCTGATGGCTTTTTCATGTCACGTTCCAATTTGGATTGCATCAGCTCGACGGTGTGGATGCCTTCTGTAACTGTCAATACGGTAAAGCGCACAACAGAGACGGGACCCTCGCTTGGCCTTTCCTTCTGTACATGTTGTTTTGCTGGCGACGACAGTGTTTTCACAGTGTGGTCGGGGGTCCCGCCTTTGTTCTGGGATGGCTGTTACAGAATGCACTTATGCCATCGAGTTGGTGGAATTCAAATTGAAATGTGCCGTAAAAGCCATCAGTAGGGTGTCGTGATGGTCGTCATTCGGTAATGTCTGGCCTTCAGGAATTATTGGCAATGGAATTGCAACTCTCTTGCCAAAGTCACCTTTGCGATGCCCATGTCCAACTCACGTCTTAACATCGCTCGCGCGAACTGCTTGGTTTACAATGGAGCGCTGAAGTTTACATGATACCCATCACAATAAAAAAGAGCTGTCTATGTATATGTCACTATGCTACTCATATAAGTATGATACATTTTCTAACCTCATTAGCCTCCCAAAAAACCTCAGCACTCACTGACATCATGCCATTTGCTCTTAGAATTTGCTCGGAATAAAGTTGAGTACATATGAGAATAAATCACAAGGGGATATCACATAAGATGATTGACGACAAGAAGAAAAAGGATTGTTGGATGGTCATAAATATCATGATTAAAAAAGGGAACAGAAAGGGTGGAAAGACACTGGCAAGGTATGCTACATCAGAGAATGCAAAGGAAATTGAGGAGTTAAGGAATACTCATGACGACAACGATGTCTTTAGAAAACAGTGCCATCAGAACGTATCATAATCGGGGGTTCTTTGGTATTTGGTCTCGCGACAGCTGCGACCTCACGGCCACCCTGACAATTCTGTTAGAATCAAGCTCATCAAGTGGTAAAGATGGACACTTATACGAACCTTCCACGTGCCAGCTTCAAGCATCTGCGGCAAAGATAACCGGTCCTCCTGTTTCAGTCCAAGCTGAGAATTGACTTCCTCGAGAAGTTCGTCTAAGAAGCCGACTGTGACAGCCCTCCATTCGACAATCACATCGTCGTCGGCGCGAAAGAGGGGAACCACTTCAACGTTCGGCTGTCCTTTAATTTGGGCGTTTTCCTTATAAGCTGCCAGGCCACGCTGCCTGTCGGGCTCCTTAAGGGTTAATAGCTCCAAGTCGATTAACAAGCCACCGTTCCGGTATTCAGGTAGACCCGTTAATAGTTCGTTACCTGAGAAGTAAATATGCATTAATTTTGACATTGGCACCATTATCGAGTAACAGAGCCACTGAGTGAGCTTGTGGAATGGAACGATGCTCTGCCATGGTTGTGCAGGGGGTGACTTGGGTAAGTCAGAGCACACCCAAGCGTCTCCAATCGACACACCGTCAACCTGCGTCCTAGACGGTGGCCAGACGGAGGAGAAACCATCCACCAGAACCCCCCAAAGGGTCGTTATCGGGACTATGGGAACGGACGACGCAAGTGTGGCAGGATGGGAGAGAAGGTAATCTGGACGGTCCTCATTAGCATGTCGACAAAAGGCCATGGGCATGTGATGCTCATGTGATCGCGATTATGCCTTACCTAACATATTTCCCGGTCTTGCGTCAACGCCGAAAAATTCCTGGTTATTTAATGCGTCCGAAAGTCTTGTCAGTAGCCCTGCGCGGCCCTCAAGACCCTCCAGCGGATTTTCATCCGAATGCTGCATCCCTTTCGCTAACGCCTCCACTGTGACCTTCTTCAAGCCGGCACCGTCCACCTGGCATGGTTCCGTAGGATCACTGCTAAAAAGCCCGCTCTTGAACATTTCCAAGCTGGCAACGGCCAGCCCCTCACTTCGCACGAAGTACTTATTGGACTCCTTAGATTTATATGTCCACTTGTTTCCTGCACCTGCGTCGAGTAGGACCGAGACGACAAAAAGGTCGATAAGACGTCGAGTGCGTTCCTGAGCGTCAATTGAACTAGGCCATGAATTGAGCAATTGGTCAATCCGCGGTCGTCCTCCGACATCGAAGTGCTGCCATCGTCCGTGAGGCGGAATTGATTCGTAGTCGGGAGCGTAATCTCTCTTTTCGCATAGCGAGAATTGGTTAGTCGGCACAATTACACACCGCGGGGTCAACGAGACTGCCTACCTTTATAATGGATACAACGTAAGATGCAGTTTCTTTAAATTTGGACATGTCCACATTAAAATGGTTTAGTTGGTTCTGTTTTGCCTTTGCCAGGACGAACTTGCACTGCTCGCGCACAGCATGGATGCTCCGCAGGTATGCCGCGGGGTCCAGCGCCGGATCGGGGGGTCTCGAGATTGGGATTTCTGGAATCGATGCTGGTTGACCCGCACTGCCTCTGAAACCAGGAGACCATCTTAGTGAGGTGGTTGAATTCCGCGCACTGTTGGATGAAACGACGGATTCATGGTCATCCTTGTCACTGTGGATTGAGTGTTTCGAGTCCTTGCGCTTGAAGATACCCATACTGACGACACAACGAACAGGCGAAGATACAACGGACGAAATGCGCAATGAGACAGAAATCTACCGTTCTCTGACAGGGTTGGTGCAGGATAGGAGAAGGAAAGAGAAAAGAAGCAAGTTAGAGAAAGCTCTCCCTAAGACTTGGATAGTCTCGCCTCTGGAACTGGAGGAGTTCTGAACGTGATCCCATATTAGGTTTAGCGTGCAGAGAACCAAATATTACATGTTTAACTTTACACGGCATCGTCAATATTACAACTGACTCCATAGGCATATTTTTGTAAATTGTCTGCAGCATCTTGGATATTCTTGGATATATTATTGACCCCGACTACCGCCACTTTGGAGTATTTCCTCCGTACGGAAAGTTGAGACGGCCGACATGTCAGTTCGCACTCTGAAAACTGCTGCTCTCAGTGGCAACTGCCAAGGGCCAACCACAATCACCGCGTAGTCGACAATGGTAGCACGGAAACCTCAGCTACCGTAGCACGATGGATCCCGTTATTTTCCTTCAAAGTCAAGTATGTATGGGATGACACTTATGACACACTAGTAAGAAGCCACCCGGTCCACTCCGCTCGACATTGGAGCGTGCGAAGGCAAAAAATAGTCGCCGGTTCCAAATTTTCACAAATTTAATCGGGACGGCGGAAATCGGTTGGCTCTGTCATTGGCTTTCCTGGAATGTTTAGGTCAGGTACGGTCCGTGGAAGAGCACCGACTCTCCGAGAAGCACTCATTTATAGAACTTATTTTATTGCAGATTTGCAGACTCCAGCTCAATTTTTCTCCGAGGAATTGAGCAATAATAATGAAGACTCTGAAAGTTGACCCAGACAACGCCTTCTGATTCAGCAACTGGTCCGTTCAGTACTCCGTAGTGGGCCATTGCTTTGGGGAGAAAAATGTGACAGATGTTGCGCATATCCGATGTCCATGACTTCGGGCATTACACAGCATGAATCTCTGTCACAACCAAATGCTTCGTTGCCTTGGTACGTATCAGATGTAGGTGCTCCAGTCTCCTTACCATGGACGGCAAGTATGTGGTTATCGTACCAGTACTATCATATATAGTATGTTTCAGTCAGTCAGCGGTCGTCTGATCTTCGGAGGCAATCAACAATGACTTGTTCTTGTAGTACCTTGCAGATGATAAGCGCTGTAATGTCTACATGTACACCGTGTGAACTGTACATTACATGGACTGATATGGAAGGTCGATTCTCTCGCCTAGGGTTCTGCAATAACTTGACATGTTCTAAATAAACAATAAGGTTAATTGGCCGCTCGCAAGTTGGCCGCAAAATGCGATACTATTGATATGGAGCAATCCAGGTTCTAGATTTCGTAGGATTCAATAATAAAATCGAAGACCGCAAATCAAGAGATCGCTGAATACAAGCTCAGGGGCTTCCACTCTACTGGCATGAATCTTTGCAAGAGACGATCAAATTTTTTTTGTTTATTTAACTTTTAACTCTGTATTTGATGGAATTATTTGTTTGTTTACTTAACTCCGTATGGAGTTACCACAAAGCAGAAGATAAACGCGGAATAATTCCTCGTGCCAAGACAAGACCTAACGGTTAGGGCTGTACAACATCACGTGGCTGATAGCTGATAAGGAAAAGCCCCGCGTTTCCCCGCGGAGGTGGGCTGTCAAGGGGATGATGGATCGCGAGAGTATCCAATGTGTCAAGAGGCTTTTTAAGAAATTTATCATCCATAGATACTACTACGAAGAGGTCTGGAGAATAAATAATAACACATAACAATCCCTGGTCATACCCCGAAGCCAATTCCATCTACACCTCCGTTGCATTGCTACGAAAATGTACCTCCGTTCAGGTCACGCAGATCCCCGAATACCCGTGCTCCAACAATTCATCCGCGAAAACTCCTTGGGCATCCTAACAACGGCGATCCAATCGCCGCATTACCCCCTCATCCAATGCAGTCACATTCCTTTCGTCCTCGACGTCCCGGAAACCGAGTCCACGAATGAAACACCTTCCAACGGAATCTTACGGGGCCATGTCGCGAAGATGAATCCGCAAGCGAAGGCGCTGATGGACGCATTAGCCGCCGCTCGTGAGCAAGGACAAAGCGACAGCACCCTAGAATTACCGGATGAGGTCTTGGTGCTCTTCAACGGACCGTACGATTCCTACGTTACTCCCAAGTTCTATGTCGAGACCAAACCGAGTTCCGGGAAAGTCGTGCCTACGTGGAATTACTCCGCCGTGCAGGCATACGGGAAGGTCCGCGTCTTTTGTGACTCCAAGTCTGAGGAGACGGGTAACTTTCTGCAGACGCAGATTCAGGATTTGACTCGGCAGTCGGAGACTTCGATTATGGGACACACGGGAGAAGCAGGAAGACCTCCTGCGTGGGAAGTGTCGGATGCACCGGCCTCGTATGTCGAGTTGCTGAAGAAGAATATCATTGGCATTGAGATTAAGATTGATCGCTTGCAAGGGAAGTTCAAGATGAGTCAGGAAATGGGCGAGGGTGATCGCAAGGGTGTGATTGAGGGGTTTGATAGTCTGGGAACTGATGTTGGCAAAGGCATTTCGCAAACTGTTAAGGAACGGGCTGAAATGAAAGATTTACAAGAATAGTCGTTGCAGAGCAGCAGATGAATCCCATTGTACAGTTGCCATTCCATCATTTTCCCCAGAGCATCGATTAATGAGTCGGATGACGACTCACTGAACGCACGACGGAGTATATTGCCAGACATGTCTCACCGCCTCTAGATACACCGCTCTCATGACACGATCGTCCGATGCTCTTTTAAGTGGATGGTCCTTTGTTCACAAGCTTTGAACTTGCAGCCAAAGTTGTTACTGCTGGGCTTGGAGTAGCAGGAGTACTAGTGCCTAGACCTCCTCAATAATGACTCGTTTGATCTCCATCGTGTCTCCCTGCGTCGCTTGTCGATGCTCGATTCCGGCATTTGCTAAGATTGAGAGTTGACGCCACCCCAGACCGTCAGACGTCAATCGCGAATTCGCGATGCCTACGTACTTATCGAGTGGGCAACTATCAATCGGTGCAAAAGGTTGAATTGGAGCGATTTGCTATTTGCCCTCCCGTCCGCACTCCAAAATGTTTACAGCGAATCCAGGTCACGACTCACTGGGGATGGTTTAACTGCTTCCACATCTGAACTCCGGGAAACTTCTTGATGAGCACTGCGGATGCTGTGTCGAGCATCGACAAGCCGTCCAGCAAGACACGGCGCAGATCATACGAGACGTTGAGGAAGACCATTTGATCTGCGAGTTGAATTCTCAGGGTCGTAGCTCTTGGCTGCCATCCGGAATATTCATGAAAGAGCTTCCAAGTCAACTTGTCTCTGGCCAAAGCATGTTTGAACGACAGTCCACAGAATAAATACACGTGCGCCTATTAGGAAACGGTCACACTAGCGTGTACTGGACCTGTCACTGTCTTATCTCACTCCCTTTCCTTGGAGGCTACTGCTTCAATATGCAAGCTTTTGTGAAGACGACAAAGGCATGTGGAATCGACAGCAGTCCGGAGTCTTGACTTGTCTGGCCTAGAGCAGAACTACAACTCTGTCTATGGACACGAAGTTGTAATTGCCTCATTCTGCGGGAAATTGAATTGCCACCACTTCCTTCCTAATTTTACTGAGTCCTGGACTCCTGGTTGGATATACATACTGAAGTATCGAGAAATCCAAGTTTCGAGTTCAGCTGGTCCTGGCTGAGAGGTGCTCGAAATTGGTGGGTAATAGAATATCAACAACTATATATGCACGAGGGAGGTCGGTCGCCACTTGCATCGTGCAGAGTACTGTCCATTAATGTTACACCGCTCTGAATTGAACTATCATATAGATGAGCGACACGCCTTGCAATTCGGTTGTTTCATCGTGTCAATTCATAAACGTGACTGATCCGTTCCTTTTCTATCTTGACCTCAACATTGATTACAAGTTGACCAAGTTCGCAGATACCTCTCATAGTTTTGCGAGCATCCCATCATCTCGGAGAAAGGTGACATGGCTTGGCTTAATATCCTTAATTGACCGGCACCTACCCTAACGGTCAGCTACTTTCATCCATACGTCAACTGTGCATGTGTTGGGATATGCTTCAGAGTGCCAGGAAGGATCATACCCCATGAACTTCATCGTATGACAGAATTCTTTGCGAATGAGATTGACGGCGAGATCCACACCAGCTTCTCCATCATACTAAGGCTTGCGTATCAGTGAAACAGGCCGCGAGCACCGGTTGATTCATAAAGAATGGGAAGGAAGAGATCCTACCGCAAGGCCCCATATTGGAATTCTGCCAGCAAAACATATTGACGCACCGAGGGCGATGGCTTTGAATAAATCAGAACCTCGGCGTATACCTCCGTCGATTGCAAGAGGTATCTTCCCATGAGCAATTGGTGCGCACTCCCGAAGAGCGTCGAGAGTGGCCGGCTGGCCATCGAGCTGACGACCGCCATGGTTGGAGATGACCACGCCGTCTACGCCATAATCAATTGCGAGTTGGACATCGTCGGCCGTACTTACTACAAATTGCAAAATATCAATAATTGGACAAATATCGCCTAGAAAATGTCCGGAGCGTGCACGAACCTCCTTTGAGCCAGATCTCCATCGATGTATTTTCACGCAGCCATTTGATATTTCTGTCCCATCGGATCGATTCATCTAAAATGTTAATCTTGGAGGAAGTGCTCTTGCAGAAAGTTAGGGGGACCTACCGTATCCCTTCGAATAAGCCGGCATTATCCCACCGGACGCCGCATTTTGAAGATTGGGAAGACTGAGATCCTCGGGAAACGAAAAATCGTTTCGTGCCTCGCTGAGCCGATTCCCGAGTATCGGAACATCGACACTGACGAATAAAGCCTTATAACCAGCCCCTGCTTTGACAGTCAGTTTGAGTAAGCCCAGACATTGGCCGATGTGTACTTTCCTTCTGCACGCTTGATAATCCGACGCGTTATTTCGATGTCCTTAAAGAAGGTTACTTGCATCGCATAGGGATTCCCCAATCCCTGATTGATAACCTCCTCCAGATCAGTGGAGGACCACGTTGACAAGCACATAGGGATCCCTTGTTTTGCCGCTGCACGGGACGTTCCAGATTCACCATGTGCATGTGCAAGCTTATGCGCCGCTGCCGGAGCAAACCCAAATGGAAATGCTATTTTTGTCCCGAATATCTCGGTCGTTGTGTCAAGCTCTTCTACATCGCGAAGGACTCGTGGCCGGAGCTTGTATCGATCGTACGCTGCTTCGTTATCGCGCAATCTTGAAGGATCCTTTGATTAGCAGTACGAACAATAGCAAAGGGTTGCGATCATGGCGGCTATGCCCTAGTTCTTTTCGTCAGTGACATACGTTGACATCTCGTCGGCTCCTTCATTGTAATATTCTGCGAGCGTCAAGGCATTGGAGGTTAGTTCAGGAGCAGTCTGTGGTAGGGTCATCGCTTGCTACTGTACTGTGCACTCACGTCGGTAGACCCGTGGCAGTTTCTTACTTGCTTCGTTCACCAGGTCTTTAATTGTGAGAATCATAGTGTTGTTAGCAGTCAAATTGACCTTGCACTTCAATCAGAGTTCCAGCTGCTTTTCCCTTTCCACGCCGTGTTGGCAGACTGGTAGATGTAGACTTCGTTGATGTTATCAATCAATATCATTGAATATCGACCCGCCGCCCGGAACTTCAAACAAGTTCAAATCATTGAATTACAATATCTCTGTCAATATTTGCTGCGCTGCGACCTGGCAGTATGACCAGCTGTACTAGAGTCTAGAATCAACATATGCTACGAAGCTTTATCACCAACCCATTACAATCTCCAGTCGTCTAGACGCATTCCCTTAAGCATTGGAGCTCTAACTTCGTACCTAAAGGATCCATCACTGCATATACAACGCCATTACGATGCTAGATAAGCAGATATCGGACGAATTATAGATGTTCAGAGAACGTTACTGAACGTACTAGGTACATGCTCCTTATTGTCTTCATATCCGTAGATATCGTATCAAGAATTTCGAAAGCAAGATACAACAGCAGTCACCCTGCATGATGCATTGTGCCCTTATCTTATCTCACTGATGTGTGGGGGAGATCTACAGTGGGGCTTGCATGGAGTTCTATTTTTAGTTTGGGGAGAGTTGTCGGAATTGATTTGAACTTTCCGTATCTTTAGAAGACTGATGAGCTAAATATACACATATGCGCAAGTATTGGTATTCATTTATATTTCTGGTCGATTTGGTATTTGTTATTCCCGAAGGTAGCGTGTGAAAACCTGTCTAGTTCTTTATAGCGTGATCCTTTGGAGTTGGTATCAAAAGGAGTCCGTTACGTTCCTTAGTGCGCCATTGGATCGCCTTCATGATATTGTACAGCACGGTTAACGTGGGCATTGGCACCCCTTTCGCGCAGCCTTCCTTCAGCGGCTCACCAAGGATGTATTCATACTCACAGTAACGGCCCTGTTCCCAGGTCAACAATGAGACAAACGACCACATGAACGTAGAGGTTAAATCTGCGTATAACTCACCTTCCGAATATCCACCTGCATACTAGGCATGTTGTAATTAAGGACTGGGTCCATAGAAATAGTCTTATCAACCAAATCAGCCGGCAAATCATACCCGCAGGCTTTTGCTGCAGCTCGAATCTCTTCCATAGCGGGTCGAACCAAGCTCTCAACCATCCCCTCAGCAAGCTGCACCCGACCAGTGTCAAGATCAGTGATAGCACAAGTCGAATTTAGACAGGCATTGTACAGCAGCTTCCTCCATCGCGTCCAGCCGACGTCGACTTGGTATTCCGAGGTGCACTTGCCGCTCGCACCGTAGATATCCGCGAACTCCTTTGCGGCACTGGCCTGCTGTTCTGTGTCTAAGGCGGGGTTGGAGAATGCGCCGATTAGCACCTTGTCCTCATCAATTTGGACTATCCTTCCGGTGCCGACTTCGTGGGAGCCGCAGAAGCTGACGCCGGATAGGACAATGTTTTGGGGGAAGGCTGAGATGATTGGCTTCTCGATGTTGAGTCCGTTCTGGATGAGGACGATCACTGAATAGCCCGGTGTTACGGCGGGTTTGATGAGGTCCGGTAGCGTGGGAGGGACATCGGGTATGTTTTTTGTTGTACAGACGATGAATTTGTATGGAGTTGTTCCCTCTTTGCTTACATCGGGGATGGTGTTGCAAACTGCCAAAGACAAGCGATCATCAGTGGGGTGCAGAAAGTGGGGGAAGTGGCTAATTACCATTATCTGGGCGAAACGACTCTACCACGCCATGGTCGACAGATTGAATATGAAGACCATGGCTTTTGACATGTTCATAATTCGACCGAAGGACCGCCGTCACTGTCGCCTTTCCTCCGCTTTGTAGGTTGAGAGCCGAGATGGCCCCAATGCCGCCACAGCCCACCAACAAGACATTCGCCTTTGACATGATCGAGGAGAGTAGAAGGAATTAGCAAGAAGACCAAATTCGCTTACCAAGGGAGCTTTGGAATGGCTTCCACTACTTCAGGCGCTGACATATTTATAGCTTGCACAGGGCACACCGCACAAGGTTGTTGAAAGCGACCTTCCTATGCCAGGAGAGCCCCGCGTTCTTGCATAATTGTAACAGTCCTGCAAGGACCTGCATGCTGATAAGGCCGATGAAACGGACAGGGTCATAGTCTTAATTTCAGTCCCCACGTAAGACTCATTGACAACAGATTAATCCAAGTGATGATGTGTGATTATTATGCTGATAGGCGTAACAACTCTGAATGATAACAACGGTTCTCCTCCGGAGACAATAATGTCGTGGTAAGACTGTCCTGCCGACACCCGGTATGTAGTATGATAAGACCATTCTTGGCCATTGGTGAATCTGGATAGACTTCGTCGGATCCCACTACCAGCGCAAAACAGCGTGTTGCCCATCGGAGACTTGGAGATGTGCACTGAGCATTGGTCATTGCACATAGCAGGTTGCTAGCGTGCAAATTAGGCCTGATACGTATGCTACCATTAGGTAGTGGACAGTTAAAACGAAGTTGCGCTCTTTCAGTATAATCCTCGGGGTCGTTGGAAGCCCACATGTTTCTATTATTCCTTCAGATGGCAACTTCGTGCTGAAAATGGAATTGAAGTAAAGAGGCCCAGTTCTCCGCATAATCGCAGAAGTTGCGAACGGTAAGCTTCAACATCAGCGTTCATCCGCTCGGTTCGATCGTCTCTGGATTATGGTCTGCGGACGAGGAGTACCTGATTTTAAGCATTTCAGAGTTCTCAACAGGGGTCGTTTGCGAAATGCGTGACTTAGTATGAAGCTCAATGAGCTTATGACCCGGACGGCCACCTATAGCTTGGAGTCTCGTCACTTCATAAGATGCGGTTGATCAAACCTTGCGCTATCGCAGACAAGGACTCCTGATATCTTTCCTTGATACTTGACCGCAAACGGCTTGAGAACACACGTAAAAACTCATAATCCGGGGTCCATCGGTGACCCTGGAACGCCCTGCATGAGTCAATCCACGGGCATAATTCTGGCCCAACATGAGTGCGAATTCCCGCCGCTACTGATCGAGGTGTAATGGTAGCCAAGGCCTCGTAAGCCTCCTTCTCATACCGGACCGCGAATGGGAGACGCTGAACTGAAGCTCCCGCGTGAAACGCGCGTGTCCGTCTCGAGTGGCCTTGGCGGAGCATAATTGACTTCTAAAAGAGTCACCATATTCACTTCCTTCACCGGTTGCGTAAGGAACAGGGCAACGCGAGGCAGCGAGGTACTGCCCAGCAAGGTTTGGAGACGTAAGCCAGAGCGTCCATCTGAGGTGACATTAATCGAGGCCACCGTGCCATTTCGGCACCTCCACGCTCAACAGACTTGTACTCCTTAGAAAGGTTTCTTGCCTCGACTCTGAAAATTTCCATCATCATCTTGTGAGAGGCCTTGTTCCCGGCGGGAGAGTGCGTCTGGCATGATGGGTAACATACTTGTCTCTTAATCATTGCCGCCAAATATCGCGAGCTCTTGTGATGATTGATCCGATAGTGAAGTAAGGCCGCTAAGGCGCACTCATGGAGTCATGGGCTCTGCTTCCCACGTCTTCGAGCAATTCAAGATCGCAAGCGGATTTTTATCGTGTATGTTGTTCGGCAAAAACACCCCAAGCGAGTGTAACTACAGCATACACGATAAAGAACTGCTCGCAAATATTATTGCTTGAAGAAGTGGCAGCGTCGAAACATGAAGTTGCGAAACATGCCGCCGGAGGATGAGCTAAAAATAGAATTCATAAGGTTTGCACGTGACGGCCATCAGGCACTAGCCACATGGGGAAATTGAAGGACGCTATGTGCCTGTACTCGCGACACCTCATTAATCTCATTTCCTCCGTACTGCACACTGAACATGATATTCTCTCTCTGGAGCATTAACGCTTAGCTTGGATAGCCACTACTTGTCTATGCGTTGATCTGGCTTGAAATATTGCGATATTCGGCCCTCTGGGCAGCATGTGGTGAGATCATGAGCAACCTGCGGCCTCTACGATTCGAATCCTAATAAACCGAAACGCCTCCAGATTGAATACTGAAGATTCCTGATTTCTTTTTCTCACTATGGATGACTTGAGTGGCTTGAGTTGGTCTCCCAACTCAAATGAGTCCCCCAAGAAACCGCCTCCGATGAGCTCTGGTGCACCGTTTGCCAATGCGCGAATAGGGGGTATCTCGGGCAGAACCACTCCAGCCTCAGTTTCCTCCGGTCCTTCGTTTCCGCCGTCCAAGCCAGCAACTCCGGCTGTTGACAGCTTCGCAAATCTCGTCTCGTTTAACTCGTCAAATAACAACAAGAATTTGTCTCTCCAAGAGCAGCAGAAGAAGCTTCAGGAGGAGAGGGCGAGCAAAGAAGCAGAAAAGAAGAACCAATTCGAGGCACAGTACGGAGCACAGAACTCGGCATTTTGGGATACCTTGGAAAAGGGAGGGAATGCCCACGGAGGGGGTGGGCCTTTTAGAAATGGAGACACTACTACAGGGACCACGCGTACGACAACACAATCCGACGACGATGACCTACTTGCCGCTTTCAATGCCTCAGCACCCGTCGATGCTTCAACTCACTTCCCTGTTCCTTCATCCAGTCCTTCTCCCGGTCTTGGGAGGACTTCGTCCAATAAGGCTTCGAACGGAACTAGTGCATTGCCTCAGAAGGATGGAATGGCGTTACTTGATGACGACGACGACCCATTTGGCCTTGGACAGTTAAAACAAACTCCACAAACTTCAGCTCCAGTTACCCAGTCCGTAGCCAACGATGATGATGACTTCCTTGGGCTACTTGGAAAGCCAGTTTCGGAAATTCCCCGAGCAGAACCGCAAGCGAAACCTGAAGAGTCCTCCAGCGACGATGAACGCAGTCCATCGCCAGTGAGGCCCGTGGACGCTGTTGATAGGTCGATCGCGCAACTAGTCGATATGGGATTTCCTGCGGATAAAGCAAGGCAAGCTTTGCTTACAACTGAATCTGGAACTGATGTTCAGGCAGCTGTTGGATGGCTACTTGCCCAGGCACACACCGAATCGCGGCAGAAGACCAGGGGAAGAACAACTGATAGCAACGATTATCGTGGTCGTGGTGAGCGGCGGGTGGAACGTAATGTGAGGCAGGATCGTGAGGTTCCTCCGTGGATGAGGGAGCAAATGCAGCATACACCTCGAGAGACTGGCAGTCGGGTTCCCTCTGCGGATAGGGATCCTGCCCAAATTGCTGCTGGCTTTGGCAACAATATATTGAAAACAGCGAATTCTTTGTGGAAAACTGGGAGTAAAAAGGTTAACCAGGTTGTTAACGATTTGAATGAGCCTTATGATCCAAATCAACCACGATGGATGAGAGACGCTTCTGTTTCAAGAAGCCAGTCACGGCCACGGCAATATAGAGAGCGCGAACAAGCTCCTAGTGCGTCACGGGAAACGCAGGAAGGGCTCACTAACGAGGCTCTGCTGCTGGAACCACAACCACCCAAACCCCCTCGACAACCTACTCAGCAGTTGAGTGGAGACAAACCTAGTTCTAGCCACAGTAGTCTTCGAAGTCAGACATCACCAGTCACCGAAAGGCGAATACCGCAATTCCATCCAACACTGCAAAGCAGGCCTCATCCAAAATACTCTAAATCTCGCTTGACCAAGACTGCAGTTGAAGAACAATCTGCTCACGCGTACGTGAGCCCGGCCAGAAGGAGGAGGCCGGCCCCGCAACCTGCGGCACAACCTGCGGCACAACTTGCTGCAGCTGAAGCGAACCATATTGACCTATTGCAATCTTCCGCACCATCACCCAGCCCTAAGACTAAACCTCCTACTGTACCAGTCCAGCGTACGCGACCATCGCCACCAACCAACACCATACCTGCACGACCGAAGGCACCTCCCCGAAGCGTTCCCCAATTGTCACAAGCGGACTTGTCGGTAACACATCAACAGCGGGAGAAAGGATCAGACGCATACAAGCGAGGTGATTATGCTGCAGCTCACGAGGCCTTTACAGCTGCGCTTACCAGGCTACCTGATCAGCACCCTATCTCGATCATCATTCATAGCAACCGCGCCATGACGGCGCTGAGAATTGGAGAACCAAAAACCGCTGTGGGCGACGCCGACTCCATGCTATCTGTGATTGGACCTTCAAAAGGACAGGCAGAGACAATTGACCTCAGCAACGGGGAACCTGCAAAACCCATGAAGGACTTTTTTGGCAAGGCCCTCATGCGCAAAGCGGAAGCACTGGAGCAATTGGAACGATGGGCAGATGCAGCGAAGCTCTGGCAACAGGCGGTAGAAGCGGGCTACGGCGGAGGCACGAGCATTCAAGGCCGCGATAGGTGCGAGAAAGCTGCCGGTATTGGCAAACCTACGCCTAAGGCTCCAGCTGCGGTTAAAAGACCTGCGCCAACAAAGGTCCCTACGCCATCTGCTGCAAATTCGGCCGCCGTCAGTCGTCTACGGGAAGCTACTCGAGCGGCCGATCGTGTTGATGAAGAAAGGTTCGCGCTAACTGAAAACGTGAATGCACGGCTGGCAGCGTGGAAGAGCGGCAAGCAGGATAACCTGCGTGCGTTGCTAGCCAGTTTGGATACTGTCTTGTGGCCCGAGGCAGGGTGGAAGAAGGTGAATATGTCGGAGCTCATCATGCCCAACAAGGTCAAGATTCAATACATGAGGGGAATAGGAAAGGTGCATCCTGATAAAGTATGTTCTGCAGTTTTCAATCTCATATACCTGACTCCTGTGGTAGAGCTGGTTGCTAATGACTTCACACTAGATTCCTACCGACGCAACCACCGAACAGCGCATGATTGCAGGTGCAGTGTTCGGTGCTCTGAACGAAGCCTGGGATAAATTCAAGAAAGAAAACAACCTCTAGAAAACTCAAGCACTCCTGATTCAAGCCGTCCTCCTTCGGGTTCGTCATTTGACTCGCTTTTTACCAAGTTACCCAATACCTTTCCAATTGGCTCGCTGTGCTGTTATATTGCTTTTTCTATGCCATCTATTTTTCGTTAATTTTACATTCTAAGTCTTCAATATGCCTCATTCTGAGATTCCCCGAGAAGGCACGGTTGATACGTTATTGAATCAAGTCGTGTCTTCCTATCAATATTGTTCGAGGCGTGTATTTGTATACTACTGATATTCGCTATAGACAGTGAGTTGCGGACGTCTACTAGTTAACGTCTGTGAGAAGTAAGGCGCTTTCCCATAATGACATAGGCCTTCAATGTTCCCGATCCAAATCCATCCGGAGTATATGCAGTGTAATCGATCAATGCTATGTAGGAATATCAAACATCGAGTAGATCTTCAAGTCTCCAAAGGCCAAATCCAAATTGTCAAGACCTGAAAAAGCAAAATTCTGCGTCGTGATCCGTTAAACCGTTGATCAATGAAGCGCACGTCTCATACTTCGCTAACTTCCGGTTGTATTTCAGAAACATTCTCTTCCTTTCGCGATTCCTCATCCTTCTTTCGCTCTTCCTTCGCCTCACGCTTCATCTGCTTCTTGCTCTTTGGCTTCTCAACACGTGAAGAATCCACCGTTGCGTCTTTGCGCGACGATGTCGGCCAAGCCTGACGACATTTCAACTCATCCTCCTCAGACCACTCTCGAGGCAAGACCGCGAAAATAAGATAAGAGGTATGCGTTTTCATATCCAATTCCGAACGATGCGTCACACGCCCCAGGTTATGTGACGAGATAGGGGCGGAGGCAACGTCTGTACTTTCTTCCTTTTCTTCAGCCGCCGGTACGTCCTCATTCATTCCCACATCGTCCTGCGCGGGTTTCGGTGCATTTTCGTCACCGTCACCCTTACCTCCGTTCGGCTGGCTGTATTGTTCGCGGAACCATCTCGCGCGTTCTTCGACAGCGCGCAGTTTCGAGATGGCTTCGTCCACGGACTTGGGGAATACGACTGCTCCGCGCACACCCTCCGTATCTAGGCCATATACCTCTCGTTTCACATCGATACGACGATGCTGTACTTCGACCATGGATATCCCTAACCAACCTAGTTGACGCAAAGCGCTGATAGTCCGCTGCACCTGCTCCAGACACGGCGAGAACGTACAGACATGGACAGCAGATGACGGGTCAAGGGGGGACTCGGAGCCGGAAGAGGGTCGGCGCACTAGATGCTTAAGAGCCAACCAAGGCGCAGGTAGGTCGAGGAAAACCGCGTTGGCTTTCGGCGACGTGCCGGTTTTCGGGTCCCCAAGTAGGAAGCCGTCTTCGTAGACATCGCGATGGGTCGTCTGCACGATGCTGTCCAGTCCATGCTGCTTGATCTCTTCTTGGATTTTCCCTGCGCGTTGTTGGTGGAATTCGAAACTGCATACCTTGCCTAGTCGTCTTCGTCGCTTCGTTGACGGTTCGTACTCGGGGTATCCGTTGAAAACCGCCCGTGCTGCCGCGTGCGTAAAGGACCCGCTTCCCGCACCCGCCTCGACCACCGTGCACCCGGGCCTCGCTCGTAATCTCTCCAAAATATAGCTGTAATCGGGCGAGTAGACGACCTGCGTCCGGTGCGGGAGCGACGTAGTCCACAATTCGGGAGTAGGATAGAGAAGGTGAAGAAAGCCACTAGAGGCAGCAACGGGGGTTTTCGTGGTGGAAGATGATGGCTTTTCGTCCTCGTCTAGTTCGTCCGCTTTGCGCTTCTGGGTCTTTTTCTCCTTGCGGCCACGAGAGCCTGTGTCGACCTTGGACGCGATGACTTGCGATCCCCACGGTTGGTTGATGAGCGTGCTGTGTGGAAACGAGCCGAATCGCGTGTTGACGACTTTTCCTTCGTTGTAGCCTAGGTTCTCGTCGTCGTGGGTTCGGAGGACTGTCGGGATGGTCATGTCTCTGCGGAGGAAGAGAAGGGAGAGGTCTTCGGGCTGCGACAGCAGGCCTGGGGTGAGGAATGGGGAAGGCATCTTTAGAGAAACTTCCCCGGGGGGCCTTGCTGTGCTGTGGTTTTGCTTCCAAGAAGCTGGTATAGAGATATGCGTGCGCAAAAGTCAACAGTCCTGCGAAATGTACGGCTTCAAATCATTCCAGCTTCAGGAAAACTTGATGTCCATTTCCTAAAACGGAAATGCCCGTAGTAGGGCTTAGGGCATAGGGCCTGACGGTGACATGCCCCGCATGGACCAATCGCATTGGAGTTTTGCAGAGGTTCAACCTTAGTTGAGTCACCTTCTTTGGGCTCCTCTCCGCCGTTCTTCTTTGTTTGCTCCCTCACTCCCTCCTTTATGCTCCTTTTCTTTTCTCGACTGTCCTTTTCTTCTCCGTCTAGATACCGGTTGCCATTGACTACGCTCAGATCTGTCTCTTCCAAGTCCATGGCCGCCACACGCCAGCAGCCGCCGTGGCGGCAACCAACGCTGCATCCGGAGAGCAGCTCCCGCCTACCACCTCTGAAGATCTGGAACTCCTTGACTCGAGCAAAGTCGCCCTTTATCCCAATCGACCCGGAAGGGAAGAAGGTCACCTGGTACGCTTGCGGGCCGACGGTTTACGACGATGCGCATCTGGGCCACGCCAGGAACTATGTCAGCACGGATATCATCCGTCGTATAATGCGCGATTACTTCAAATTCGATGTCAAGTTTGTTATGAATATTACGGATGTTGATGATAAGGTTTATTTTATTTCATTTCCTCTTGTGGCTTTGTTTATGTCTGTCGCTTTTGTAGTTTGTCCATTTGCAACAGCTGATTCGGTTCTATTGCTGTTGTTTGTGTAGATTATCCTTCGAGCGAGACAGCAGTATATATTTCGTGAATTCGTCTCTACGCATCCTAAAATCGACGCGGAGGTTCTGCACGTGGCTAAACATGCATATACCGCTTATTTAAACAAGAACTTGAAACTATTAGACCCCGAGCTGCCGCCGTCGCAATACCAATATGAAGTCGAGAAGGTTTATGCCATCGTCCTGAATGGAGGGCCGTTACCCGGAAATGAAAAGCCAGGCGACGATGAAGCTAAAGTTAAAATGCACATTAAAACCGTGGCGGTAGCGGCAGAGGCGATAGCGCGAGCAGAGATTGCAGACAAAATCGCAGATACGTCGGATTATGCCGAATCGTTTTATGACAGCGTGCAGGACGTCCTTTTGCCTTATCTGGATTCATTGAAGAGCTCGACTATCGACGGAGAGAATCACGCGATTTTCACCGGGTTGACAAAGACATACGAGGAGAGGTTTATGAGAGACATGCGGGATCTCAATGTCCTTGACCCGAGTGAAGTAACCAGAGTAACCGAGTATGGAAACGAGATTGCCGATTTCGTGGAGAGAATCGTCCAAAATAAGTTCGGCTATGTTACAGCTGACGGGTCTGTCTACTTTGACATCCAAGCATTTGAGAATGCGGGGTATCCATATGCGAGATTGGAGCCTTGGAGTCGCTCTGACAGAAGCCTGCTGGCGGAAGGCGAAGGCGCATTGATTAACAAAACCACGGAGAAGCGATCGCCGTCCGATTTCGCGCTATGGAAGGCTTCGAAACCAGGGGAGCCCAGCTGGTCGAGCTCATGGGGCAAGGGACGTCCGGGGTGGCACATTGAATGCTCCGCAATGGCTTCGGCAAGGCTAGGTCAACATATGGATATTCACTCTGGTGGAGTTGACCTCGCATTTCCTCATCACGATAATGAGCTTGCTCAGAGCGAAGCATACTGGGCACACGACCACGCTCACGATCAGTGGGTAAACTATTTCCTGCACATGGGACACCTTTCCATCCAAGGGTCGAAGATGTCCAAATCTCTTAAAAACTTTACTTCCATCCGCGAAGCGCTAGACAGAAAGGACTGGACCCCCAGGAGTCTCCGTATTGTATTTCTACTGGGCAGTTGGAAGGACGGTATCGAAATCGGGGAAGACCTCATCAACGCGGGAAGTGCCTGGGAGGAGAAGGTGAATAACTTTTTCGTGAAAATGAAGGACCCGTCGGCACTCGAGGGCACCGGAACCGGCTCACACGATTCGCTCTCTGCTGCCCTGGAGGATGCAAAGAAAGCTGTTTATGAAAGTCTCTGCGACTCGTTTAACACATGGGGGGCTATGCATGCAATCTCAGAGCTCATCACCAAGTATAACAGCGCCGATAAGACACAAGTGAACCCGAAAGACGTGGAAGCCATCGCAAAGTGGATCACCTCGATGGTCAATATCTTCGGTCTCAATGGCTCTGCTCCTGCAGAACCTACGGAAATCGGGTGGTCAGGCGTCGACGTCCCCAGCGAAGCTAAGCCATATGTGTACCCACTAGCTGCCATTCGCGACTCTCTCCGACAAGCCGCGCGCGGGAAAACCGGGATATCGACAGAGAAGGTTACTGAAATTGTCCACCGCGAGTCCGTGCCAGAGGAGATCTCGGAGCCGTCTAAGCCCTACGCAGCGGCCCTATCTCAATTCCGCGCAAAGGTAACCTCCATCGAGCAATCCGACAATATCAATAAGGAGATCCTCGCTCTTTGCGACCGAGTTCGCGACGTCGACCTCTTCGACCTCGGCATCTACCTCGAAGATCGAGAAAACCGGCCAGCACTCGTCCGCCCCATCACGCGAGAACTGATCCAAGCACGCGAGGAGAAGGCTGCACGGGAACACCAGAAACAGGTAGAGAAGGAGAGAAAGGAGCAAGAGGCGCTGCAGAGATTGGAGAAGGGCAAATTGAGTCACCTGGATATGTTCCGGACTAAGGAGTTCAGCGCGTGGGATGAGGAAGGCATTCCGACCCGCGATGCTTCTGGTGAGGAGATCAACAAGAACCGGACGAAGAAGCTACGGAAGGACTGGGAGAGGCAGAAGAAGCTACATGAGACTTGGCTTGCGAGTCAAATTGGGTCGAAATAGGGTCTCTGCGCAAGGATTTGGGAATTGACAGCGATAATAATAAGGATCTACTTGGGTTGTGATGCGATCATATTTAGAATACAATTTGACTGGACGCATGCATGCCATGTACTGGACATCCTAAATTCGTAGACATATACCTACATATGTATGGAATTTCTCCTGACAGATGCTCACGTCTATTCCTTCCCAAAGCAGTTAGGACTCCCCGCATTGTCTCCGCAATATCTGGGCACGTGACCTACAGATCTGATCTAAAGTCTAGACGTCATCGAAGCAATTTTATTTCCGCATCAAGATTTGTGCGTCGAATTCAGTCCTCCCAAGCATTATCGTTGAAAGCCCTGATCAGAAAAACAAGCAATGTTCCCTCAAATGGGGAATATAGACGTGGAAGCCCTAAGCGGCATCTGCGGGTGAGTCATCTAATCCATTCAATCATTGTAAAGCACAGTAACTCAGCAAAACCCCTGTCCAAACCTAACCAAACCAAACTTAACCAACTAACCAACCAACCAACCAGATCAATCTCCATCGCCTGCTGGGTCGTCGTCTTCTCACCCCAGATAATCGAAAACTTCCGCCGCGGCTCCGCAGATGGCCTCTCGCTCCTCTTCCTCATCATCTGGCTCGCCGGGGATGTCTTCAACATCCTCGGCGCCGTCCTGCAGGGCGTGCTGCCCACCATGACGATCTTGGCTGTGTACTATACGCTTGCGGATATTGTTCTTTTGGTGCAGTGTTTTTATTATCGCGGGTTTTCGTTTAGGGAGGAGGGTGTCTGTCGGAGTGCGGGTCAGAGTACGGGTTCTGGGATGAATGGGGTTGAGGATGAGGATGAGGATGACACGGACGATGAGACGGCCAGTGCCGATACGGCGGTTCCGGTGAATAAGAACAGGAGAAATGTGACGGAGCGGACTGCTTTGTTGGGTGCGGGTGGGCAGAATGGGTATTCTGGTACTGGTACTGGTTTTGGGTCTGGTGCTAGATCTGCTTCGTATGCTCCGCATGCGCATGCGCATACGCATACGCACAATCACAATCACGCCCAACATACGGATAACCGGAGACTCTCCACAACCTCCTTCATCCACTCATCCATCGACGGCACGCATTTATCCCCCGCAACGCCCTTCGTCAACGACCCCCCCTCACCAGGCACGCCGCAAACCCACCCCATCAAACCAAACCGCGTCTCAACCCTCCACTCCCTTCTCTTCAACACAACAGCCATCCTCCTCGTCTGCGCAGCGGGTGTTCTGGGGTGGTACTTTAGCGTCTCGACAGACCACCACCACAATGACAACAACGACGGCAGCGGTAACGGTAACGGAAATCCGACAACGACACCACTACCCACCTTCGACCCCCTCGGTCAGGTGTTCGGCTACCTCTGCGCAGTTCTGTATCTGGGCTCCCGACTTCCGCAGATATTGTTGAATTTCCGGCGCAAGTCGACGGAGGGGGTTTCGTTGCTGTTCTTCCTTTTTGCGTGTTTGGGGAATCTGTCGTATGTTTTGTCGATTTTGGCTTTTGTGCCTGTTTGTTCGGGTGATGATGGTGGTTGTAGACCCGGGGAAGCCCGGGGGTTGTATGGGAGGTATATTCTGGTGAACTTGTCGTGGTTGGTTGGGAGTTTGGGGACTTTGGTGTTGGATTTGGTGATTTTTGGGCAGTTCTTTTTGTATCAAAGTCGGGGTGTTGGTTTGGAGGGTGGTGCATGATTTCGAGTGGACAATGGTTCATTGATATTTATTCGAATAGATACCTAACTATTAACTTATCGGACTAATACAGAATAACACCTCTGTTGCGATAGATAATAACATGCAAATCAATCATAACTCCTCCTTATGCATGGCATGAACCTCGTAATATCAATCCAAGTGACAGTCATTGAAATAAACCGAAGCCAGACTCTAATCCTCACTAGGAGGACGAGCCTGAACCTTCTCCTTCTCAACCTCAGCCCAATTCGTACTCAGCGCAGTCCCCTGACTCTCCGTATAACTCTTCACCATAGCCCGACGAGTATCAGGATCCGCACCGGCATACAGCTTCTTAAAGAACGAATCAACCGGATCCCCGCCATTATAGTCAGAATCGCCAGACTCAGCACCATCAGACTCGTCACCGCCGTCACCGGGTACATTCTCTTTATTATTATCATTATTATCTTTTGCCTTCTTCTTCCCCTTGGACTCCCGGTGTGGCTTCTTGGTGAGGTCCGTGGCGATCTTGTCCCAGTCCTTGGCCCCGCTGCGGGAGGAGGTTGGGTATGCCGCTGTCGCTGGCGCTGGAATGGGTTCAGTAGGGGGGCCTGCAGTGGTGGTGGTGGGTGTCGAGGTAGGCTGTTTGTTAGGGGTTGATGTCGCTTCGAGAGCGTTCCATTTCTGGCCTTGCGTCTTCTTGCGCAGGATTACTTCGATTTTGGTGGACATTACGGATACTTTGGAGGATGAGGGTTCGATTGGTGCGAAGAGGGGGTCTAGAGTGAAGGCGTATTCTGCTCCGGTTGGGAGGGGGAATTGGACGCTCACCTGGTTGCTTTGTTAGTTGTCTTCATGTTATGGAAGTGAGTGGGGAGACGCGATGACATACGTATTCATCTTTGAGATCGGACTCGACTTTGTCCTTAGCAATTCCTTTCGCGTACAGCGTCACGACGACATTATCATGGGACTGATACCATTCATGTCGGACTTTGGTAGGCGTAAGTGTCGGTGTCGGTGCCGGTGCCGGTGCCGGCGCAGGAGCAGGAGCAGAAGACGGAGCATTTTTCGACACGTCCTTAGCCCCAGACTCCCCCGTCTTCCCAACCGTCTTCAACTGCCCTTTCAACTCATCAACGCGCGCCGCACCAGGATACTCCTCCACCCTAACAACCCCCCTCTCATCACCCTCCGCCAACCCCTTCAACTTCCCCTGAACCTTGAGCATCCAAATATTCAACTCCTGCTCATACTGACCCCTCGAAAACTGCGAGTTGCCCGCCGTCTTCTTCCCACCACCACCAGCGGCTSSWGCTGCAGCTGCCATGGCCTCCTCGGACCTATCCCTGCCACTCTTCTCTTTGTCTTCCTCATCGCTGGCTTTTGTCTTCTCCTTCACGATCTCGAAGATGTGTTTCGCATCGCCGTACCGCTCGAGTTGGAACAGTGCTACGCCCCGTCTTAGTTGCGCGGAGAGGATGAGTTCGCGTCTGCCGCGGTCTCGGGAGATGATTAATGCGCTTTCGGCATCGTGGAGGGCCGCGTGGGAGTTTGGGCCGCCGTCTGCTGGCTTTAGGCGGGCATTGGCGGTTGAGCGTTTGATGTAGTAGGTTGGGGCCTGGGGGTTTGCGGATAGTGCTTGGGTGAAGTGGTGGATTGCGGAGGGATAGTCGGAGCTGGACAGGGCTTTGTCGCCTTCGGTTGCGGAGTTCATGTTGAGGTGCTGAGGTTATGCTGGACAAGGGAAGGATTACTGGAAGACTGCTTTATTTATGATGATGACTTTAGGTACTGGAGGTTGTTTCTGTTTGTTCTGTTTGTTTTCGGTTTCGACGACTTTCTTTCGCGTGAAGCTTCCACTGCCGCACGTGACCTGATACTGTCTTCTCTGGACAGACAATAGCATAGGCTGAGAGGTTCATATGTACAAGGTACACCCATTCTTTCAGACCATTACTCCGTACAAGTTGAGTACTAAACGATTGAAAACGAAGAGTACCACAGGGACAACCCCAGGATCGAGAAGTCGAAATGGTAGACGCTTTTCCCGCTTCTAGAGAAGCTCCTCGTTACCAAAAACCCTACCGTACAGCCCCAAGGCCCGCATAGGCCAGTAGAACTTATAGTTGGGATACGAAATCATGCTGTAATGGTCCGTTAGCCACTGGCGTCCATAGAATTCTCAAAACAACAATAATGTGCTCACCAAGATTGATTGAAGACTCCCTCAATAGACTCTTGCAGCCATTCGCCGTTCGGCTGCTGTCGCGATATGAGCACCTTCATGGCCTTCTGCAGCGGCTCCTTATGCGGGTATCCCGCTTCCATGAGTGCAAGAGTTGCCCAAGCGGTTTGCACGACCTGGGACTTCTCATGTTGAGTATAGACCTTGTTTGCTGAGCTTAGGTAGGATTCACCCCATCCACCGTCTTCCTTCTGCTTCGAGAGGAGAAAATCACATCCACGCCGGGAATACTCGCTGGTCTCGTAGGTCTCGCCAATACTGGCCAAACTTTCAAGAGCAAACATGGCAGCATATGTAAAGCATATACCCCAGGACCCGTACCAGCTTCCATCCGGGCGTTGTACGCGTTTGATATACTCGACAGCCCTTTCTTTCGTTGCTCTTATGTCGTCGGCACGGTAGTCGGGATAGAATTTGCTGAACAGGCCTAGCGCGGTGACACTCGCCGTGGTGCATTCGGGGTAGTCGTAGCCAATCATGATCCCACCGAAGACCTGGGCCGCGTTGAGCATCTCAATCTTCGGCGAAGCCCGAGTGGTTTCATATTCGGTAAAACCACCAGAAGGGTTCTGCATCAAAAGTAAGCAATCCACGCTGTCCTTCAACCGCTCATCCGAAATCAGCTTTGGATAGTTGTGCATCTCCTGGAGCTGAATGGTAGACCTAAGACCCTCGGCCGTGCAGTCGCTGACGGTATAGCCCTGAGTTTTGTTGCTAAAGGGCCACGCACCCTTTCTGTGCTGACGGTAACATTTTTCTTGGTTCGGCACATTTTCTCGAAGTTGATGATCATCAAGGAATTCCAATGCTTTGGTCAATACGGGTCTCCATTTAGGGTCGTCGGCGAACCCGGCAACAGCAATGGCTTGCGTAATAAAAGCAGTATCCCACACTTGAACACCGTTGGTGCCGTTCATCAGCATACCCTCATTCTTCACCCACATATAGTCGTCCAGGCGCTCTCGATGACGACGGACTGTGTAGCTGTCGGGTCCATCGTGAACATAGCACGCGATCATGTTCATCGGATTACTCACCGGCCCCAAGCCGGCATAATCAGTATTCTCGTCTTCCATTTGAATTAATTCCCATGTCCATTCTTCCGCGCGTTTCACAATCGCTGTAAAACGCAGCAGGGGGCACCAGATAACGACTAGTAAAAACATGACCAAATTGAGCAGCCAAGTCTTTGGGTAATAATTGTCAGCTTCGTGTGTTGAACTGCGATGAGAGCTAAAGCTGATGGACTCGTAAGGTTGAGTATAAATCTCTTCTCGAAGCTGTTTGGTAAGGTCGTCCAACGGATGGGCAAACTTCTTGGACCAAAGGTACGACATTGGCAGAACAACCTGGCGCACATGTATCCACCAGCGCCAAGGGGCAATGGGAGCCCAATCGGGAAGAAGCCTATATCGAGTTAAATCCAAAGACCAGACAACGGTCAGATACAGATGAGACATACCAAAGCTCCGGTGGAACCGGATCGACACAACTCCAATCCATGACACCGAGGACGCTGAGCCAAAACTTAGCCCAGTGAGGACCGTACAACGCACCGCCGAATTTGTGCAAGAGCCCACGAGCCTTGATCATACGGGGTTCGTCCTCATTGACTCCGAGAAGTCGCAACGCGACGTAGTTCATACATGTGCCAAACACCGAGCTGTGAGCCTCAATATGTAGACCCCAGCCGCCATCCTCGCGGTTCTGGCGAGCAAAGAGATATCTCTTGATCTCAACAGCATACTCCGGAGGAATCGGAGTCTCAGTCACGTAATACGTAATGATGAGCCCCGGGATCAGAAACATTGGACCCCCGTACTCGCAGGCCCAATTTCCGGGAGGTAGCTGCAATTTCGAAAAGAAATGCAACCCATTCTCTGCAGCTTGCAGCGGTGTTTTGGCAGCTGGTAAAATCGGAAGGCCCTAACAAAGGACTGATATCAACAACGGTGCATTCTTCGATTTAGCGAAACTGGGATCAAAACCTACAGTTTCTAGACCAAGATGGTATTTGTCCGCGACGGATTGAGGCCATGAGAGGTGTTCCAGGTCGTTTTCCAGATATCGCCAAATCTGGCGGCCCTGATCATCTACCAATCGCCATCTTGCGTAGTCAGTTTTGGCGTCACCGTTGGCGTCGGTAGTTAAATGGCCATTGGCTGCTGTCCTCCAGGGACCGATTGGACTCGGCATGTTCAATGGTTGGAAATATTGATTTCGGCTTCCATCTGTCGAGTACATGTAAGGAACCGAGAACGGTGCGAGATACTCCGTAGCCTCAAGGTCCTCATGCGTCTCACGTGATTGGCTGTGTTATACTAACCTGAACGGGTAACAGGAAAATACAGACACGAACCTCCATCGTATCCTGTCTTCTTCTCTTGCAACTCATCCACTCTTTCAGAAGAAACCACTTTCTTTCAGAAGACAAAGCCAGTGACGATGGCAGACCTTTCTGGCACTGAGAATCGGCATCTCTCAAAACCACTTCCAGAACGTGACAACAATGACAACCAAATTCCCAGCAAAGACATCAAAACATCCATCCACGACATTGTGAAGACAGCACTGGATGAAACTCTCCTCTATAAAGAACCAACGATAACCTTGAAACAGAGACCAAAAGGGACCAAGTTTACTGTCAACTCAACAAGCGGCGCCCTTGAGGCGAACGCATCAGCTACAGACTCATTCAGAACATACTCCTTTCCCGGGAACACTGCTCATGAAGCCTGGAGATTCAGTACGAAAGCTTTTCCCATCAGTCTCTATCTGCAGTGGAGTGGTTTTTGCTTGCTGGGCTACTACTGCTGCATTTGTTGTTGATTTGATTCTAATTGATCCCCTGAAGCTGTCGCAATCCGGATACTCGCAATTATTGCGGATGCTTTGCATACCGGGTCCGTCATTTCTAAGAGGTTGGACACATGCACACATACCTGCATATGCTACCTGTAGGTATGCATATTGTCAAGCAGAATACCTGATAACAAGACATGGCATCGAATGCGTTGCAGAGACATATACTACTGCGACCCAACCGGGTTCGGTTCGCAAAGGGTCGTCGACAACGTCATTGAAGATATCGCTCACACGATTGGTGTGAACCGGCTTGAACTGAACGTGGTACTATTTCAGTCCCTCTTTTTCTACTATTTCGCATAGCTTCTTGGCTTCTTGGTTCCTTCGTATCTGTATCCGTACGCGGGTATGGAAAGGGAAAAGAAGAAGAAGCTAATCAGGCGGCATTTCTGACAGGAAGCAGCAGCGAAGGGGCTTACGGCGGGTTGTTACAGTTTCAAGACAAAGTCCCGTGGGGTAATCGGGAGCAGTACTCAACCGTCTAATGAGGTCTGCAGGGAGTACTCTACATATCCTACCTGTCTGGCGTAGATTGAACTAAAGCGCAGACTTGCGAATCAGGATATACTCATTCCAAGAGTGGAGGATATTGAAAATGTTGATATCTCGGGTGTCAACTGGGTTCTGGTCGTGGAGAAAGAGGTACAACTGACTCTGGGGAATATAACATACTTATTATTCGTCTAACAACAGCACAGGCCGTCTTCCACAGATTAGCAAGAAACTACTACCACACCAATTCCCGCGCAGGGAAGGGCGTCCTAATAACGGTAAGTTCAACCTACACACATACATACCTACTCCCCCCTCTTCTTCGTCCAACCCTACAACGCAGCCAATTGATTGACAACAACGTCCAGGGAAAAGGATACCCGGACCTAGCCACGAGAGCCTTCGTCCGACATCTCTCAGATACAACAAAATCTCCTTCTTCGCCTCCTCTTCCACCCACTGAAACTCCACACTCCCCTCGCTTCTACGTCCTCGTCGACGGCGACCCGGATGGCATGGCAATAATGTCAACGTACAAACACGGGTCCAAGGCGCACGCGCACGAGAACGCCAATTTCAACGTCCCCAGTCTCAACTGGCTGGGTCTTCGTGCCTCTGATATGGTGCCCGGGACGAGCCTGCATGAGGATGACGGCGGTCTGCTGCCGATGACTGCACGGGATAGGAAGAAGGCTGTGGCCATGTTGAAAAGTAACCCTGTGTGGGCTGTTGAGGGGCCAGAGCCGGAGTGGCGTGCGGAGTTGCAGCGGTTGCTGGTTTTGAATCTGAAGGCTGAGATTGAGGTTTTGTATGACCGGGATGGTGGACTTGAGGGGTGGCTGGATCGAATGTTGTAGGAGTTGTGTTCCTGGAGGCTATTGAGTTTGACAGGGATATCTTAAATGCACCATAGCCCGTGGATCTATTAATGCTTTTATTAACACAGTAGACTCTAGCAAAGAGGTATAAACCGTGTGATATGATACCACCAGAAAGAAACGAACCAGAAACGAATAAACGCCAATGTCCGCCGATAAATGTCGTCCAGTAACACACAAAAACCGCTATGCAACGCGGAAAAGGAAAAAAGAAGACCATAACAGAGCAGAAAGGGGAGCAAAATAGCACCGTCTCCAACGGAGAAACCGACATTACAACCCCAACCCCCTCCTAACCTCCTCTCTAACCCGCTTCTCATACTCCCCTTTCCGCTCCCTCCACATCTTAGCCGCCTCGACGTTCGCCGGACTCTCATCATTCGGCTCCGCAAGCATACTCATCACGGAAATCAGAATCTTCTCAACACTCTGAATAGGCGACCATCGCTCTGAGGCGTGCTCGTAGTGATTCGGATCGTCACCGGGGGCGTGGAGGATGGATATACAAACTGATCCGTTGGGGTATACTAGACCAATACCATAACATGTCAGTACGAGTCCATACGCATACATACAATAGCAACAGCAGCAACACCACCGCTAGACGATGGGATAGTATAGTAGGTAGTGATTAATTACCATTCGGATGCCAAACCCCCCCACCCACAAACTTCATACTCGGCGGACTAAGCGGATAATCCTTAGGAAACTTGAGCTCAGCAGCAAAAATCCCGCCGTCGTACGGCGTCCCCTCGGGCCCCTGTATCAGCGCCTCCCAGTGGAACATGTCGTCTTCGGAGATGGGGCCGGCGGTGATGCCCTCGGGCGGGTTCGTGGAGAGGTTTTTGTATTCGTGGAATAGCCGTTTTTGGGCGACCGAGGACATTGTTATGGTTGTGTTGGGCTCTGCTCTTGAGTTGTTGGTTATGGTACGGACTCGGAGTAGTGGTCAATGGTGATTAGGGATTAGGTACCGTAGTGGTTTGTTGGTCGGACTCGGTGGTTTCCGGCGTGGTGAGTGGATGTTTCGATGATGGTGTGAATTGAATTGGTTGGTTGGTGTTGCGCTGTTCTTGGTTTGCGGTGTTCCGTCTGTATAGGTATTGGTGGTGGTATAGGTTCTAGAGAGGTGGCGGAGAAGCTGTTGAAGCGGCGATAAGATGGTTGACTTGACCGAATGAAGTTGGAGAGTCGGTTCGACACGTGAAGCCAACTCGACCACTTACTAATTACGAATAGGGCAAGTTTCGACTCTATACATACTTTGTTTCACGACATCTCAGGCCTTTGGTATTCTATACTCGGCATACAGTGCCAGAGCAGCAGAATGGTATCATAAGTACAGTACATACCTTGGTGATGGAAGCTCAAGCGTCATCCTCTTGGCAATCTTCGACTGTAGCCTAATGTAGCAGGTTTTGAGGAATCCAAGCAACGATAAAGTGTGATAAGTGGCCAAGTTCTTCAGCAGTGGTTTAAGGCCAATCAAGGCTCCATAAGACAGAGCACACTTTTCCAAGTATTCCGGCGGACTCCCCGTCATTGTCACGTTGTCGTCGTTTCGTTTCTCTTCTTCACTATTACTACGAAGTGCTGACTGTCTCCCCCCATGACAGTGTCGTTCTGAGCACTGCTTCGAGTAGCAATCCAAGTGAAGATCCCTGCCGTTCTCATACTGCCTGAGAACTTGACAAGTCGGATGAAGCCGGTAAGAGCTTGAGTCTTAGACGAAAAACTGGTTTCGTCGAACGAGAGCAGTTCTCTGCGCCCCCTAGGAGTTGAAAGATGCAGTCGAAAACGCAGACGTACGAGAATCTCCGTTTGGGTTCATAGGTATGCTGCGTTGTTCATGACAACGCTCAGCACTTGACGACCGTCCCATGGGTAGAACCCCACGAGTACCCCACCGATTCCAACAAAACGGCCTATCTCAGGTAGCACCGGCGACTTCGGTAGTGGTTCCCCAAACCATTGATGAGGCTCTACAGGGAAAGAGCAAGCAATGTGGAATGTGCGGAGTCGGTCCTGAGCCTCGTCTTGGTCTTGAGCCTCATCTTCTTGAGACTCGTCTCGGGTTGTAATCCTAAGTATAAACATACGTAGGCCCGAAGGGTCGGTATGGTGACCACAAGCCACACCGCCAGTAAACAAATTAGGATTATGGGGCTCCATTCGTCCCGCAGGGTTATAGGGAATGCTGGACACATCCAGTTAGCCAGCAGGTCAGGACTCAGGTACTATCATATACATAGTAAAGAGGCAACTCACGGTATCATTTTATCGGCAAATACGTGCAAGGTTGGGAAGCCATTTTCTCGCTCATTGGCAATAAATGTTCCGTTGACAGATACCGTCTGGTCTCCCTGATATTCAAATGCGCGTTCGTTGTAGAACGACACAGAGTAAGGCGCGTCCTCTGGGATGACCAGTTCGTTGAGGTGGGGATAATCAGACCCTCCGCCAAATGCGGTAAACTGCAAAAGGGCTTGGGCTTTTGTTGTCGGAGTCTGAGGATGGAGAACCATGAGTGCGCTGAAGCCGCAATGAACGACGCCTTCTTCAATATCGTCGACTTCCGCCATTACTGCGGAAAAAACGAAGGGTAGAAGACCAAAAACTCGTAAGTTCAGGAGTCAGAGGTAATCGCGTCTGTGACCTATTATCATCGACAACAATATAGTAGTCTGCAGACTCCAGAGTCGCATCAAGGTCCAAGGATGACATTTGAATCCGGTATCTATCCCCCTGACCGGCATCTTATCGTCACAATTTAGCGTCTGTCGCATTACGCGGTTTAATTGGCCGGTTGACCCCACTATCAACTTTATCGTTGGCGGTAAGGCTGATAGGCAAATGATATTGGTGCACTAAGGATTTCAAAAACACGCTAAAGTACACTAAAGGACGCTAGATTGTGACGATAAGATGCCGGTCAGGGGGATACGGATGCAGAATAAATCACGTGAGATTTATCACGCTAACCTGCTTAGGAAATACGCTAATCCCTTTATGTAGGAACTAAGCATAGGGTTCAGTGGCCCTAAGACTTCCCGAAAGTTGGGATATCAAGCCTCAATTTCTCAACGAATTCTCTTTGAAGGTAGACGATTTATAGATTGGATCATGAAGAAATGGCCAGAGAACAGAACATATGAATTTGAGATACAGGAGCAAGCTCAAAACCTAGTGCACCACCCATTTGCCTCGAGCACAGCGTTTACCCTGGTATCCATACTCTTCACCGAAATCCAAAATGGTCTGCATATCTTCCCGAATCCTTCCTTTTCTTCAAAAAGGGCCAGGTAGGACTTGGATTTATAGCCATTCTTCTTTCTTGGACTCGAAATCTCTTTCCAATCTGACCGAGTCAGGTCGATTAGACCCCCAAGTCAACACCCAAACCTTGACCCTGACATCCTTCCCTTTCCCATACATTTTTTCCACTTCTCTCCTGAACATCGGAACTGGTTTTTGACTGGAGACGATTCAGAACGCCAAAGGCACTAGCACTTATAGGGCGAATGTCCAAAATAAGGCTCATCGGGCTGCCACCGCGAAGGCGTAAAACGGCGTTCTCTCCGTGGGGAACCACGCCGGCAAGATTGTGAGTTTCATCCATGCAAGCCCCAAAATAATGTCTTCTCCATCCAGGCTCGGGACTATGTATGCGTATACAACACGTTGGTAATTTCCTCCTATCCGCATCTCGAACTTTGCTAGGTGAGTGATGTCGAATACGCGAGGACCGTTAAATCCTCTAAGCCTCCGGGGACTCTCCAGTTCAATCCACTGCGTTCCAAGTTTCTGTGCAGCTCGCCCAGAAACCAAGGAATACGAATCGCAACCTGTGTTGGCCAAAGCGGCAGCATTGAAGACAGAGTTTACTTGGGCAGAAACAAGCATTGACGATTGATCGAATCTAACAACTCTTCTAAATTCTGCCCAGTCAGGTTCCCACTCGTTCCTCATTCGCCCGAGACCTTTCATCCGCTCCTGTGAGCGGCTTTTCACAGGTGCGGTCGGGGTCGCCGAAGGCGCTCTCCGGGGAGTTGGGCAGAAACAAGCATTGATGATTGATCGAATCTAACAACTCTCCTGAACTCCGCCCAGTCAGGTTCCCACTCGTTCCTCATTCGTCCGAGACCTTCCATCTGCTCCTGTGAGCGGCTTTTCACAGGTGCGGTCGGGGTCACCGAAGGCGCTCTCCTGGGTGTGGAATAATTTTTCCAGGGTCGGGAATTCCATGAGGGGTTGGAGAAATGCGGAAAGCTAGGCTTTTCCCGGCTCGTTTCCTGCTCCATTGTCCTGTCCTTCGAGGTCTGCATCGTGGACTTCCCCAGGATCAACCCTGTCGATTTTGGCGGAATACCCATTTATGTTGATGCCCAGATCCTAGCTCAACAGAAGCACTCATCAGACCAGTTCAGCTCCCTATTATGAGTCGTATTCGAGCTTATAGGCTTTTCTGTTTGGATCGCCTTTCTGCACAAACATGTAGCACAATGGGACGCCAGTTCCGTCAAGCTCGGCGAGGACTGCAAACAGGTCCATTCCCGCGCTGTTTGTGCCATACGTAGCATCCATGACGAGCTCCTGAGCCCCTGATAAAGTCAGGATGGAAAAGCCTGCCAGTTCTGTCGGTCCAAAATAGTTTCGTAATGGCATAGCAAAAGACGCCTCATATATTGGAGCAATTCCTCCGTCAACTTTTCGTCCAAATACTTCCTGCACGACTCAAAGGAATTTTCGTCGAGATGCCAAAACCTTGCGTTCGCCTGCTGCCACCTATAATATATCTGGTGTTCCTTCGCATCATCAGACTTTGGCAGTCCCGATTTTATGAGTTTCGAATGTATCTCGGTAGGCGTGAAGTGGATATTCTCTTCCACAAATGCAATAGCCTCCTCCGACAGCTCATTATTCTCGTATCGTTCCTCGTTGTCGGTCTTCATCATCAGGCAGCTTGCGTGTATTGCGATATACGCTCCGCCACGATCACAACAAAAAAAGCAATACCGATTCTTTGCAGGCTCGCTCCGTCCGGTTGTCAGTGAGAAACCGACACACTTCTCATTCATAGCATCGGCAAGTTGACGGTTACTGAGGTCCGCGGGAAAAGCCGTCCGGATTAGGTGTAATGAAACCTGATGTTCCTTCAGAATTCGCATGTGCATCCTGGTCCTCGTTCTCGTACTCATAATCGTCATCGTCGTAGTCGTGCTCGTGCTCGTGCTCGCTGACACTTTCAACAGACCCATCTCCAAGCGGTTCGTCCATCTCTCTGAAAAATTCTATTTCATCAAGGTCCTGGTTGCTTCGGTCACTGTTAAGGAGCCGCCTTTGGCCGATACGATGGCCGCCGGGCGTCTCAATTTTGCAGTTCTCATCAGGAGCGGGCAACTTGCCCCCTTGTGATCGCACAGGATACTGGGCTAATGGCTTGACGGAATAAGGATAGGCGAGCCGGGATCGCGCGATAAGGCGAAAGACATTTGCCATGTTTAAGCGACGATGGTTTCTGGACGAGTGTTCGAGTTTTGCCGTGTGGGTCAACAGCCGAGTGAGTTACCGAGGCGGTGTCCGTACCGGTGGGCCTAACCCTCTCCTGCCCTCTTCAGTGCCCGCACCAAATGGACGCCTCTCATAAATCCATCGTTCATACCTTCCACCTATCTTCTTTCCTCAAAACGCGATCCCAAGTTTGAAGTTTGGAAGCCTCCCTCTTGAATTCCTAGTCCTCTGCCATTTAGTGCAGCGGTTATCCTATGTGAACGCACACACATAGACAGCCGTGACAATTGTCAGGTTGGCCTACATACGTACAGTCTAGACTGTCTAGGTATCACCATGCTTATTTTAAGAAGAAAATCTCGCTAATTCCAACCAATTTCAGGCAAATTTGTGGATTGAAATTAGAGAGAGACTTAGTTGACTTCCCAGTTGACTCTGTCTTCAATAAATGGCGTCCCCCTCTATGGGTCCTGCCAGCTATGGGCAGTTTGACTAAGCTCGACCCGGGCATCATAATAATATTTTTACCAACCGACCTCCAGTACTTTGTTGATTTGGAGTTGCGGGACCGAAAAGTGACGGAAGGCCTGGGGGAATGACTAGGTGACTGTCGAGACTCGAAGGAAATATCCCGGGTCCAGAAATATATAAAGCCCATCAAGTCCGCCAGGGGCTTATTTATTGATCAGTCCGGACGCTGTTGGGGCCTTTATACGGAGTATATCGTCCCATCTTCACCAAATCTTATCTACATACGGGACGCCCACCCTTTGACATAACCGCCTATTTGTCACAACCTCTGCAATGGCACGGAGCTCCTCTGGCTTCTCTGCGCATGCGCAGAGCCATTCCTATTCCGGGGACTGGTCGGCTGGCTGTCTTGGAAGAAATCACGCGGCTACAACTGGAAAGACTTCGTAACTTATATTTCCTGGATGAAGGAGAAAGTTCTCCGCTGCTAGGATACCAACCGCTGAACACCAGGAAAGACGGAAGAGATTACGACAAACAAACGTCCACTATCGACTGCGTCTGTGGACAGCCATCCCAATAGAAGGAAATTTCGCTAATCCCCGATAACCAATCTCAGGCAACTCTGTGGATCGAAAAAGGCCTGATTGACTTTCCTATTGACTCGTACTTAATAAATGGCATACCCCTCTGTGGGTCCTGCCATGACCAGTTCGACAATGCACTTGACCCGGGCCTAATATTTTTACCAACGGACCTACAGTACTTCATCGATTTCGAGTTGCAGGACAGAGAGCGGCGTAAGGCTTGGGGGAATGACGGGGTGGCTGTCACGAGAAACGTCCCTGGTCCGGAGATGTATAAAGCCCATCAAGTCCGCCAAGGGGTCATCAGTCCGGACGCTGTTGGGGGCCTCTATCTTCCCATATTCACCAAACCTTACCTTCACACTGGACGCCTACCCTTCGACATAACCGCCCATTTGTCACAACCTCTCCAGTGGCACGGAGCCCCCTTGGCTTCTCTGCGCAGGGGCATTCCTATTCTGGGGACTGGTCGGCTGGCTGTATTGAAAGACAACACGCGGCTACAACTTGAGAAGCTTCGTACATGTAACTTATATTTCCTGGATGAAGAAGAAAGCTGTCAAGAGACTCATCAGGTGTTAGGTATGGCGCCCTATAGTTTTATGATAGAATTTGAGACAAGTTCTTCATCACAGAAATACAATCCTCAACTCTTATTTGGTTTCCGCGCCTCGGTTCCTGGGTTTCATTAGCCGTATATTATGTACCATACTCCAACGTAGTTGATCGTACGAAGTGGAGTGACGTTAGAATTCACCGAGAGTTGTTGTTTGACAGTGAAATCTTACGTGCCCGGACCGGTCCCTTCTTCTTGGCACCCTTCGAGCCAGTCGAAGATACAGCTGAAGGAGGAGCCTCACTCGCGTCTAACTATACAAAGCTTGTGCGACGCAAGATAACACCTAGCACTTGACGACCACCCCATGGGTAGAACCCCACGAAGTTCCCACGGATATGAGCAAAGCTATGTACCTCAGGTAGTGTCGGCGGCGACGCTAGTGGGATAGCTCCAGTCGCAGGAAACGCGCAAGCCATGTGGAAAGTGGAGAGTCGTCCCTGAGCTTCGTCTTGGACCTGAACCTCATCTTGGTTCTGAGACTCGTCACGGGCCGTAGCCCTGATTATAAACATAGGGAGACCCGAAGGGTCGGTATGGTGACCACAGACCACACCGGTGATAGATAATATGGGGTTCCAGGGCCCCATAGGTTCTGCAAAATTAGGGGGGAAGCTTAGCGCATCAGATTAGTAGGTAGGCCAGGTAATGCATATAACGGGAGCAACTCACGGCATCAATACTTCGCCAAACACGTGTAAAGTGGGGAAGCCATTTTCTTGCTCTCTGGCCATAAAGTATCCTTCGACTATCACCTTCTGGTCCGCCCCAAATTCAATCTCGTGTTCGTTGTAGAACGACACAGAGTAAGGCGCGTCATCTGGGAGGACCAGATCGTGGAGATGGGGATATTCAGGCGCATCGCAGAATGCAGTCAACTGCAAAGGGGCCTTGGCGTTTGTTGTCGGAGTCTGAGGATGGGGAGTCATGAGTGCGTTGAAATTGCAATGGGTGATGTTTTCATCAATAAAATCGATGTTCGCCATTGTGAAGTAAAAGGAAGGATTTGGTATATAGAGAAAAGGCTAGAGTTCAGAATCAGAGGTTCAGAAGTGGAAGGAAGCAGATATGATGGATTTATCCATGCGCTGCGGGCGGACCGCGGACCCCATTCCGCACTTCTCTTTGCCAAATAATCATTAGTGTCCGCAGCCTCTCCTGTCTGTGACAAAGGAAGCACTCCATCACAGGTGACAACAGTGGCGTAATGTGATATGTGATTCATGTACGGAGTATGTAGTCCACACCACCGCAAAACGAGTCTCTCCGCAACGCCTCAGGTCTGCATATGGACAAAACCTTTCTGTGTGCGTACTCCAGTCTAGCGTATTCAAACTCCAAGTTCTTCCAAAACGACTTCAGGCCAATTGGAAGACAAAGCACGCTTTTCCAAGCAATCCGGTAAATCCTCCCGTCATTGGTACGATGTTTCGCTAGTCTTCTCCAATATTAGTCATTCCTATGATACGTTGACTGTCTTCCCCTATTGTACAGAGTCTTCTTGAGCACTGCTTCAAGTAGCAATCCAAGTGAGGACTCTGATGTTTCTTGTACTGCCTGAAAATTTGGCAAATTGGAAGAAGCTTGGTTAAGCTGGAGTCTTTTGCTCGGCGAGGGTATAGCACACAAAATCGGAGTAGTTTTCTGCGCTTGCCAAGGGTTGAGGCCTGAGGAAGCAGGCAGTCGGAAGATGCAGCCGTAGGAGAACCCCCGTTCGCGTTCATAGGTATCCTGCGGTGTTCATGACGACACACAACGCTTGATGGCCATTCCATGGGTAAAAGCCTACGATCTCCCCACTGACAGTGACCGGCCTATTTATTTCAGGTAGCGTCGGCGATGGCGGTAGTGGTTCCCCAAACCATTCTTGAGGATTTGCAGGGAACGCGCAAGCCAAGTAGAAGGTGGAGAGTCTGTTCCGAAATTCGGCATGGGTCGTAAGCTTAAGTATAAACATACTTAGGCCGAGGGCGTCGGTATGGTGACCGCAAACCACACCGAATGTAGCTATTCTGAGCATAGAAGGAGGATGGCCGAGTATACTGGACACATCAAATTAGCAGACAGGTTAGGTCAGGATGACAGTAACGGGAGCAACTCACGGTCTTACGCCGTGGCCGAGTACGTGCAAGGTGGGGAAGCCGTTTGCCTGCTCTTTGGCAAGAATGGTTCCGTCAATGAGCACCTCCTGTCCCGCCTGATAGTTACATGCGTGTTCGTTGTAGACCGACACGGAGAGAGTCAGGTTCTCTGGAACGACCAATTCCTGGAGGGGATATCCAAGTTGACCATTCACCACTGCGGTAAAGTGCAAACGGGCTTTGGCGTTTGTTGTCGGAGTGTGAGGATGGAGAATCGCGGTTGAGCGAAAACTGCAAAAAGGAAGAGACGACATTGCGAAGAATGTATTCTATGTAGTAAAGGGCTAGAAGTTCGGAAGTTCAACAAGAAGTTGAGAAATGACTCCGAAATCCGAATGAGTGTAGACTACGGTATGGCACAGAGACCAAAGTGGTTTGCGAAGCGTGAATTGCCCGGGCCAATCAGATTGGAGGGAAGGCAACGACCGTAAGGTCCATTGTTCTTTACGTTGTGGGGTAAGTGGAGACAAAAGCTCGAGAGTAAGCTTTCCGTGGACCAATTAGCTTACAGGAAATACTGCCAAAATTAGATAGGGCTATCCCTGATTATTTAGGTAAAAAGGGCTGGAAAAATCATCCTCCGAGTCTTACTCTCTCCAGCAATCCACCGCAGTCATAAAGCAACTGCAGATACCTAGATAGGGCTAAGTTATACATAGGTATCTAATAACTATCATCAACATGAACAATCTTAAAAGAAGTCACCCGAGTCTCCTCCCCCTTCCTCTTCATCACCCATACCCCATCCATCATCACTAGCCCAAGGATCCTCCTGTCCCTGTTCCTCACCCCAAACATCCTCATTAGGATGCGCCCCTTGCGACGACGGGGGAGCCTGCGACGGGTTAGACGGAGTTGCATCCCCCGACATCCCCCTCTGCAACGCATCATACCCCGCTACTGAGCCCGCACCGGCAGCACCAGCAGCAGCCCCGTCGGCCAGTCCACCAGCACCAGCACCAGCGCCAGATCTACCAGCAGCTCCAGCCGCAGCATCCCCGACTGCTCCTCCGGCTCCACCGGCCCCGGCTCCGGCACCAGCTCCGGCGGCTTCACCAGCTCCAGCACCAGCGCCAGCTCCGGCAGCCTCACCTGCGCCTGCACCTGCGGCGCCCTCACCACCAAACGGGAAGAAGAAGGGCAAGAACCCGATCCCGCCACTGTCACTGTGACGACTGAAGTAGTCAAAATCGATACTCACGGCGCTTGCCAGCATAATCGCGCGCTGGTCAAGTGTCATCCCCGTCGGTCTCTCAATAGCAGCAGCTGGGTCTGCATTCGCGCCGGGTCCGGCAGTAGCAGAGTCCATACGCAGTGCGTAGACGCCAGTGTCCGTAAAAATCTCGCGCGTAAAACCGACGAAGTCGCGATTGACGGAGCCTATCGGTTTGCCCTCGGCGGAACGGAGGGAGAAATCCCATGACAGGAATGGCTCGTCGACGTATGCGAATTGTTCGAATTCTCCATCCTCTACTTGGCCCTGTTGCGTCACTACGGAGCTTGGGAGTTGGTTGTAGGTGAAGAGGTTGTATTTGCGTCGTAATGGAGCCCATTGTTGTTGGGCTTCTCCTATTAGTCGCATGTCATTCAGTTGGAGTGGTGAGATTCTGGTGTTCGATCCGTCTGCTATTTGGTCGAGGGAGCCGGGTGAACCGGCGTGAGCAGATTTCGAAAGACCTAGAGGGTCGTATACGCGGATATGCGAGTTGATCCAAGCAAAGGGTCTATGGAACTGTAAATGGACATGTCAGTAAGCCCTGCACCTGTCACAATTCTCGTCCTATGCATCAACATACCCGCAACACCTCATTCTCATGCCGGTCAAATACATGCGTCACAAACCCCCGATGCGTGCGAAACCACTGTCTCGCCATCGCACTCGCCATCCCCCTATCCTGCTCCGCCATATAGCCCACATGATTCCCGTGCGCATCCAGAATAACGTATCGATTAGCTTGTTCGAACCCACTACATCGAAAGGAATCCGGTCAGCCATGACACTCATTTCCCACATTTCGCAGAACCACTCACATACATCATAACATTCATCATCTCCAACTGCCTCTGTACGACCAGTCCGGAATTCGCCAGTATATTCGTCGCTGGATGGTCACCTCTGAGCGCTCCATTTGGGTCCTCCGGTACATGGACGGGGGAGAGGAGGGTGTTCTGGGCGGGATTGTAGTCGGGGTTGGGTCGGCTGGTCTCTTGGGGCTCTGGGTTATGTGGTTGTGACTGTGACTGTGGCTGCGGCTGCGGTTGCGGCGAGGATGACGATGAGGATGGGGAAGAGGGGGTTCTTCGAATTGGCTGTGAGGGAGTTCGTCGACCGCGCGGGTTCTGGTGTGTTCGGAATGTCGAGAGGGCTGCGCGGTTCGTTGCGCGTTGGATGGTTGGTGGTCTAACGATGGCTCTGCACCACATTATGGCTATGTATGTACTTAGTAGATAGACAATGGTAATACAATAATATACAGAATGCGAATGCAAGGGTTGACAAGATGACTCTTCTGATATTTGAATGAGCGATGGCGATGTTGATTTCATCGGACTTAGGTCACGGAGATCGGAGATTGATAAGATAACGGACGAAGCCCTCTGAACCTCCCAGAACCAAGGAGAATGACCCAATAACCACAAACTTCAGCAGTTACGCTGGGAACAAAAGATACGGAGTGTATGATGCTCCGGGAATCACACTGCATTCGACTCTTGCAAGGGTCCCGACTGACTGATTGCCCATACAAGCAACCATATAGGTATGTATTGAGTATTGACTCCCGACAACAACATAACACCCAATAAACCCCCCCCCCCCAAACAACCAAAAACAACCTACAAAACCCCCTTCCGGGCCAACTCAATTTTCCTCGCCGCCTCACCAGCCCTAAACCCACCCCTCGAAACACAAATCGAGCTTCCCTCGCCCAGTTCAACCTTATCCTCAACCTCAGGATGCGGACAGGGACAGTGATGCGGGAAATGGACACACGCGAGCGTACTCGGGCAGAGGTATTTGTTGCAGTGCGCTGTGCAAGTAGAGAGTAGAGACATGTTAGTAAAGCGTACGACGCGACATAGTTGCTTGACTTATGGGAGGGTGCTTGGATGTAGCGTAGCGTAGCGTGGCATGTTGGATAATCATCAGAGCATCACGGGGTGTAATTCGAGAAGATAGAGGGAAGGCGCTTTAACGTACCCCCGTTCCATTGTCGCTGGTACCACGAGCTATCACTGGCGGCGTACTGCGGCTGTTGATGTTGCTGGCGACCGCCGCCCCCAAACATGTGCTCGAAGAAGTTGAATTGGGCCTGTGCGAATGTAGCCAAAAGGAGGAGGGCCCAGAGGGCCGTGGGCCAGTTGAATACCATTGCCGTTGCCAGCGAATTAACTGATTATCCTTGCAATATCTGCCTTGTTGTCGCTGAAGGAACAGTTGAAGCCAGCTTAACGCTCTGATATTCTCGGAATGGATCGTCGGTCACATGACCGCCAAGGAACGACGATTCTCCGAACTCTCGAAAACTTCCGACTTCACTCATTCCTCCTCCTCTTCCTCCTTGAAGCATACATACAGAAAAGAGGAAACGAAGGAGGATGCTACAACCAAGACTAGCAGCGCCATTCCGGGCGCTTGAACGAGCATTCGCCCCGTCAACTCGTACACCATCAATCCACCGACCATCAACCCGTCTCCTCCATACTACAACCACAACAACCAAACCATCACCAATCCTAAACCAACCAACAACAACATCCATCCTCCGCAATCCCATCCTCACAACCAAATCAACAACAACAACCTTATCACCCCACCAAACCCGCCAAGCCTCCCACGCAGCCCAAGGCGCCGCAAACCAACACGCGCGCGACCCCGCCGGAAAACGTCTCGGCGCCAAAAAAACCGGCGGCGAGTACGTAGTCCGCGGCTGCATAATCTTCCGCCAGCGCGGCACGAAATGGTACCCGGGCGAGAACTGCGGAATGGGGCGCGACCACACCATCTACGCGCTCGAGGCGGGGTATGTGCGCTATTATCTCGATCCCGAGCGGCATCCGGATAGGAGGTTTATTGGGGTTGTGTTTGATAAGGAGGGGCGGTTGCCGACGCCCAGGAATGCGCCGACCAGGCGGAGGCTCGGGAGGGTGCCGGTGCCGATTGAGCAGGTTAGGGTGCAGGCTGGGGAGCCCCGGGTGGGGGCAGGGGGGGAGGTGTTGGGGGGTGCTATGGGGGTTAAGTTGAGGCCCGGGTATATGTATCGGGAGCCGAATTGGGAGATTGGGCGTGCGCCGGAGAGGGCTGGGGTTAAGGCTGCTCCGTATAATAAGAAGAATCGGTGGTTGGCTTGGAGGAAGAGACAGGCTAAGGCGGAGAAGGCGGCCCAGATGAAGAGCTTGAAGGGCAAGAAGGGTTCCAAGAAGGCCAAGGGTCGTCGGTAATTGCTTTCTTTCATCTGTTTGGCTGCTTCGTGAAGGTGAATCAAGGCGTTGGTCAAGAAGTGTATAATAGCTCAAAACGACAAGTTGTTACTCAAATATGCAGGACGTCGCAGAGTCAATTGCTATTTCAATGTCGAATAAAACAACCAAGGGTATCTCCATTCAGTCAGAATTCACTATACAAACATTGAAGTAGACAACATCATCGTTATCGTTTAACACATTACCAGGCATCATCAATAAAGCATAGACATCGACACCAACGGGTATCCAGTCAACGTCAACAAAGGAATTCCAACACCAAAACGAAAAGACGTTATCAATCCTCAAACAACCTCCCAAGAATCAAGCTCTGACAGACAAACTCATTACCAACAATCCTCGGTCTCCTCGACGATCCAACACTACCATTGCCATTTCCATTGCCAATCCCGACTGAATTCGTCACACCGGACCTCTTGCGCTTCTTACCTACACTGGCAGAAGATGCCTCGTCAGGTCCAGTGCCTAGCAGCAAATCATTGGCAGCCGCCCGCTCGGCATCGTCAACGAATATCAAGTCCCACGCGGGAGACGAAGAAGATCGACCAAGCAACGCCTTGGCCGTCTTCAAATCATACACTCGCTCAACCTTCGATGCGCCCAACGCATACGTCAAGAAGACATAAGCTTTCCGTTTCTCCTCTGCCCTTCCCCGTCCCATGACCAGGAGCACCGAGTGTCCATCCAACAGTTTCGGACGGGCAGTGATGATGTCCGACAAGCGCATCGTCGATGCCGGTTTCGGGGTAAGGATCCTCGACTTTATCGCTCCGTGAAGGTACATCGATTCTCCGGCTGGGAGAAGGTACATCTCCCAATCTAGGATCTGGGACTGTCTGACGCAATCTTCTATCCAGCGGCCTGAAAGGCACGGTAGGTTGAGAGCTAGTGCTTGCATGTACTTTTCGCGACGCGAGTGCTTGTCGGCAATCACGCATGCAAATCCGAGCTCCTTGGCAATTGGGGCAAGACGGAAGCCTCCGCTGCTCTCCCTGGTACCATCGTTTTCTGTGTCTGCCGTGTCGGCGAGTGGGACGCTATAAGGGAACTCGAATAACTCGTTAAACCCTTCTCGTAGTATACATCCACCGTTCTCCAGAATCAGACTCGTTATGCGAGTTTTGGATTCGTCACTCTCAACATATGACACTGCGAATACCATCCCAGTGAAAATACCCTCGTGGTACTTGGTGCTTCGGGAGAGTGAAGTGTTTGGGCTAGCTGGCGTGGGATGCCTGTCAGAAGGCGTCTGGAAACCACTTCTACTCTCCGACGCAGCAGCCCCTGAACTGGCAGTATATTGGCGGTCCTTTAGGTGATTCCACAATATAGTGTCTAGGTAGATCCTAGATATAGGTACCTTGATCGTATTCTCCGGTCCCACAAAGCCGCCACTCGGAAGGCTCTTCCGCTGTTTAGGCCCTAATAAGACCGTGGAGTGTCCATATATATCGGTCATTGGAACAGTATCGTCAACCATACCCTTGCTAAGTGTGTCCGCACTCAGCTTGTCATCGAAGCCACGAATAATGTGTGTGATTTTGGGGACATTTGGCATGTCAACCTTCACCGCATCACCGACTTGTAGCTCAAGCCGCTTTATAGCATCCGTGCGAATTTCAACAGGAGCACTGTTCTCAAATCTGACTAAAAGTCGTGAATGAGAAGTGCCAATTGGTCTCCCACAGCATGTCCCTGGATAATACGCTCGTTTCGGACCATTCCAAGGAGCAAGCACTTGATTCGGTGCAATCCGAGCAGCAACCGACGTCGCTTGAGATGCATTTGGTGGATCGTCGTTATATAGACTCTGCTGTTCCTGGCATGCATTCCCCGTGTCATTGGCATTCGACAAACGCGATTCTTCAACCTCTTCAAGTGTCTGACGTGGCTCTCGCACCGGAGTTCTTGATCGTTCGCTTTCTCTGGAATACGCTGGGCGAGAGGTACCAATGTGCGGCGAATCCGTAACATCCCAGACGGTATGTTCTGGACTAGGATGCCTCGAGTGATTCGACGAAGGGACCACAGTATTTTTATCCTGATCTGCCAAACCAGGTACACTTGGCTTTCGACCTCCGTACACGCCACCCAGACGAGGAGAGCTCGAACGGGGAGTAACAGGAGCGACAGGATCGGAAGCAAGGACACTTTTGCCATTGTTCCCACGCCGTTTCTTTTTCGGTTGAGCGGGAGACATTCCAACCAGGTCGCTAAACTCCTTATCCTCGGCCGTAAAGACGTTGATATCCATGTCAAACTGGCTGGGTCCAACTTGTGGGGAGGCATCTGCAGCAATGTCTGTCAAGGTTCTACGTTGCCTGCCACTGGGACTGGAGAGTATTCTTGGTTGAGGATGAGTTTCGCCGGTTCTTAGTTTGGACGAACGAGGAAGTTCGGACAGAGGATAGGAAGGTGGTAGGCCATCATCTTCCTCGCCTTGCGTATGGCCCGTTGTATTGTGTCGACGGTAAATCCTCGGGCAAGTCTCTGGGACAGTTGTGGTGTGGGCTACTTCTCCGAGGTTGGTCGCCGGTGGGTGAATAGGGGTTTCAATAATGCGAGACGGCATCGAGGACGACTTTTCCCGGCTCTCAACACCTGACGACCTGTCAATAACGTCAACGGGTCCCATGTTGTCCTCGTTAGAAGTACCGGCGAATTTCGAAGGTGCTGTATCATAAGTTGGTGCATCTCTTGTCGGTTGAGAGGAGACATGGGAATTAGAGCGGCTCCAGGAATCTGGATGATAGCCTGTCCCAGAACGATTTCGCTGCGGCGATTGCAGAATCTGATCCTGCCTGGGTTCTGAGGGTATTGGAGGCGATTTCAGTGGAGAATGTCGTACAGGCGACGACACGACCTTCTCTATACCAGAAGAAGGCTCTTCCTGGGGCGAAGTGCGACGATTCTCCGAGGAATGTGGGACTTGTCGCGTATCTATCTGACCCTGAGCTTCTCCAGTCTCATCACCTTCCTTCCCAGCAGTCGGCTGAGAATCCTTTACCATAACTTGGGAAGATGAGCCAAGCTCTTCCTGATCACCTCGACTAGAGTTACGGGAATGTTGAACGAATACGGCAGGTCCCATAGTCGGTTCAGAGCTGCGAGCAGGGCTTTCCGTCAAACCGAGAGCCTGAGAAAGACGGTCATGAGCGCTAGTGGCACCACTGAGAGCAGGCAAAGCAAAGCCATTGTAATTCTCCTTGTCCTCTTCGCTTGAGACTACGATTTCTTGGGAAGGAAGCACTTCTGGTTCCGGCTCGTCCTCCTGCTCTGTCTCTTCCTCGCTGATCCCACCTGTCTGAGGAAGGCCGTTTTGTTCCTCCAAGCATGCATCAGGTTCATTCTCGTTCAGGGAAGCCCTGGAGTCCTGATGATTCGAAGTAGACCGGGCCGGTGCTGAGAGACGAGAAAGCTGCGCGTTAGCCTCTTGCTCGATTATTTTCTGCCGACGGTAGCGTCCAATGAAGCTCGGTTCCTTGTCGAATTCATCGTCACTCTGATTATCCATGTAAATATCACCAGCAGAGCGTGTCATTCTTTCTTCTATGACCCTATCCCGCTCCGCTTGGGATTCCTTCATTGACACATAATTTCCCTGAGGGTCAGACAACTTCCGATGCAAGGTTTGCGTACGATGCACAGTTGGCGACAAGAAATTTGCAGTAATCGACGGATTCTGTACAGGAACGTTCGGCGAGGGCCGGTCGGACATGGAATCTGAGTGCAAGACGTTGGCCAACGGAGACGATGGTGCTTGCGTAGATTGAAAAAGTTGACTCAACGCCATAACTCCAGTCCTCGGCTCGGTATCCGGAATAAGAGGAGTCCGTGAAGCAGGAGTGACCATATCCATATTGTTAAAATTCTTCTGCTTAACAGCCATAGTCGGCGTCTTCTTCACGAAGCGCTGGGATTCGGGAAAGAGATCTGGCTGAAGCTGCATCGGAGACGACTCTCCGATTTTCGAGCTGTTCTCGTCATGCTCATCGGAGGGATTCGTATCGGGAATGGCAGTATGGTCGAAGCCAGCGAGAAGGTCAATATGGCCAGGCTCTCCCTCATGCAGCGTCCTAAGCGTTCCGACCTCGGCGTTTGCGTCCATGCAGTCCATGCTTTCATGCACGATTTTGTGCTGAGCCTCCTGGTTTTGTTTAATTAGACCATCGTAGACCGATTGGGACACCAACTGGGTGTCGCCAGGTGCACTTTCCGCAGAACTCATTTTCCGTGTGTGTGACCCAATGGGTCCCTCTGGACGTCGTCTTGTGTGAGAGATTCTATGCTGCCTGTGCTTTATTGGGATCGGGTCATTGTGTTGGGAACTTGACGTATCGAGTCGACGATCCGTATTGGAGGAAGAATTGGAGGAATTCGACGCAACCCGGCCCGTATGAGAGGCTTCTTGAATGGACTTGTCACTGCTCTTCAAAAAAAGGTTTTGCTGCGACAGCCGCGGCTTCTGGTTTTCCGTATTAGCGCCAGGTCCATTGCGCCTTTTTTTTCTATTCGGGGATCAGGGATGCGCGACGGCGGCGCTATATTACGGTACTCACGTAACTTAGCGCGTCGCGTTTCAATTTCGCGAAGTCGAGACTATCATCTTGAGATTCCATGACCACTTAGGCCGTACTTGCAGAACGAGGACGACGATGCAAGCAGTAGTTGTAAAACATCCTCCGCATACCCGACGAGGAGCAAAGACAAAGTATTCTTCTTTGTCTATGAAAAAGAATTGCGCCGTACCTTCAATCGCGACGCGAAACGCGAGCCACGTGACCGGGGAATCCAATATTACCTGTTTGGGAATTTGAAGAATTTTGCCCGATTTCCACTTGAACCTCGAATCGGTTACGAGCATCGGCCATTTAACATTCTTTTGACGATTGCTGTATAATTCACAGTTGATTGCTATGTACATCGTGTCCATATTACAAAAAGTAGAGTTTGAGTGCCACCACGCGTTGCACTTGTTCAATCCCGGCTTCGATTTGGCACCCATCGCTTCACACTGATATCGCGTATCTTATAGCGACGCAGAAATTCTCCAATGTCGATTTCTGAATCGAAAGGAGCAGGGGGTGGCACATCCACGTAGCATATCACAAGGCTCTTCTTCACCTGGGCCTGTACGCGGTTCACACCATGAAGCCACCACCAACTGCGCTCTTGTTTGCTAGCAGCCCTATCTCTTCTTTCGCCAGTTTCAGACCAGTAAGAATGGACATATGAAGGAACAACCACAACAGCGAATTCAGCATGCGAGAAGACCGGGCCGCGGTTGTAGAGGAGATAGTCTACTCCGAATTTCACACCGGAGCGTACGACCCACCCCAGGGATCGGTAATGGTGATACACAACGTATGATAAGACAAATGGGTCATCAGGGTCGATGGTGGCGGAATCTCGAGGAGGGAAGTATGAGTGTCGTGAGAACAACGGGAACAGAGAGGATGTAGGGATTACACAGTTTCGCTCATCATCGAAGACTTGAAGGGCCCCCAGCCCATATACAAGGAAAAAGGTTTCTTCATTCGAAAGTTGAAGGTGTTCCTCATTTTCTAGCAAGGGCTCCTCGTAAGTAACAGGTCCATCAACGGCTGCAAAAGGGGAGCCGTTCGAATTCGAAACAAACTCCTCTTGTTGGACGACAGGAGAGAACCGCACAGCTTTACCATTTGATGGCGAGTTCTTTGAGAGGTCAGGGGACGTGCCCGTATCCGCTTCTTGTTCTACCGAATGCCGTGATTCAAGATATTTTGCCTCCCATGCTTTCCTCAGGGAGAACTTTTCAGCATCGTTAGGAGCTCCATCTGCGGGAGGAAGCAGAATGCCCTCATTAGTTGGCACAGAACCGTTCTCTTTTGCCGCCGCCTCTGCTTTAAGTCTTTGCTCAACAGCCAATTTCTCCATTCTTGCCCGTTCCAGTTTCAGCTCACGCCTTTCTAACCTTCTCTTTCCTGTAATCTCCTCATTGGTATTTTCACCTAATAATCCCCTTCTCTTCTTTTCGCGTTCTAGCCAACTGGGTTCGCTTCGACTTAAGCTTCCCTTACCGAAGAAACCCATTTCCCACAACGCCCGAACGGCCTTCTCGTCGGTAACATGGACCGAGGAAGTCGCAGAATCAAAGTAGGCAGAATACACTTCTTTATAAGGAGGGGAGATGAGGTATGTAAGATAGGATAGGGCAACACTTATGAGGGAAAGGGGGTTGTGAGGAATCAAGGGTGGAAGGGGGTGAACACTAATCGGAAGAGGAAAGCGATGAATATGCCTGTAGTTCGGCTTTTGAGGACGTGGGCGACGACTCTTCCCCGCTTCCGGCCCGGGTAAGCCAGCAGTTGGTACAGATGCCATGCTACTCTTTGTTGAATCGACGTGAGAGGCCATCATAAAGGAATCATCACTGAATTAGAGTGCTAGAAGCGTCATTCGACAAGTTAGCAGAAGGCCTATCAACTGATGTGAATAATTTAAAGCCATTTGAGTATCTCTCAGATACCGTTGTAGTCTTTTTTGTATATAAATCATTGACAACAGCTAGAAATCAAATGCCATTGTCTAATGTTGGGTATAGTGTAGTCATCATAGGAGATTATGGGTGCGACGAGATGTACTGTAGATACTCACCAGAAAAAAATGTATAAAAAGCAAATAGAAAACAACTGCCTTGGACGATTGGAGCTCGAGTATCTCATCAAAAGCTATTAGGACCCGAATAGAGGGTCTTTGGCAGTTTATTGTTGGAACATGGTAAAGAGAGTTGAAGTTGAAGAGGGAGAAGCGAGAAAAAGAAAAGAAAAAATTTCTGAGGGTTGATGAGTCAGCACAATTCCACCGCAAAATTGAGTTATGAGCGTCACGTGAGCGTTTCATAGTCGGAATCAAAAAAATCCTCGACCGACGCAGGAACTTTTAAATCGCAAAACGTCGGCTTCTTCTGAAGATAATTCCTATTTTTATTTATTGCCCTCTTATAGCTATTGCTCGAGGCGTCAAGTAATCCTTCAAGTAAGTCGCCTTGTCTTGAATTTCCTAGCACACGCACTAACTGATGTCCACTTTAGGATGCATCTTATGGTACGTTGGAGCATAATCTACGGCGTGAGCTACGAAACACGCAAGCATAAGCTAATTGCGGCCGCAGTACACTCTTGATCAGAATGGAAAGCGGGTATATACCCTAAAGAAGGTCTTGCACGGGGTCGTTACGAAATCTGCCCATCCCGCTAGGTTTTCCCCGGATGATAAGTACTCAAGGTATGCGTTTTCATTCCTCGAGGAGATTGTGGTCTCTGAAGCGCTGACTGACGATGCTGGGTTCGTAGACATCGCGTTACCCTGAAGAGAAGATATGGCCTCCTTCTTACCCAGCAACCCGGTACGTTATGCTCCTTCCGAGCCGTTGCGGGTTGATGAGCTGACTTGCGGGTGATATAGACAAGGGAATTGCGAGAATCTAAAAAATTGCGATTTTAAGGGTTTGAAAAATGGGAAAGGTTTCATATTATACGTTACGATGTTTCTGATTCAGTTTCGGCGAATGGTGTTGAATTCGATTATGTCTATTTTGCTATGCGATCAACGCTTTGAGCTGTCTGGTATAAGGAATACTACTCGCATTTCACTTCTTTGCAAATGTCTATAAGGCAGCTGTGTTTGTCATGGCTCATGAAATCTATCAATAACTCAAGTGATGTCTCAGGAGACACGACCATAAATGACCCAGTATTATCAGAACTTTTGAACCCCACGAACTCCATTACAGAAACACACTCATGGCCGTGAAACAAAAGAAGGCATGAAAATAGACAAAAACGGCGCCATTATCGCTTTCTTGCGTTCACGTTTCTCCCAGCGCCCACCTTGACTCGACCTCCGTGTTTTAAGCGTTCCCCCGTCAAGATTCCTGGCAGATAATCTTCGTCCATAAGATCACGCTCACGTCTCTGCAACCTGTTCTGGTCCTTGACGGCTCTGGTATATTCTTTTTGGTCCTCAGCAAGGATAAGGCCGGCAGCCCATCCTCCCTTGCCGCCACCTCCTGCCCATTTGCCGCTCGCGCTACCCTCGGCGGGCTTAGGAATGCTGAACCTGTTGCCTCTGTTGTTCCACTGCATATTTTTCTTGAAATGCATCTTGAATTGGCCATTTGCATCAGTGGTGCAGGAAACGCGGGTGAGGGTATCTTTTCCGCAGCGCGGGCAGAATTGCTTGGACATCTCCTTGGATGTGAAGAAACAGGCATGGCAGCGTAGGATGAAGGATTTTAGGTGACGGATTCTCTGCATGGTAGTTGTGGAAAGGAGGTTAAGGTTCATTTGAAGTAGAACGTTTTGGCACTTGGAAATAAATTAGTGACAATCTGGCTTTCACAGTACTCTCACGGAACTTACTGCAAAATCAGTCGTAATGGTCGCAACCTGCATCATCTTGGGTTCCGTTACGGTGGATGAAGATGCACCCTCGTCGCGGGTTTGTCGCTTCTTTAGATTCGAAGGTGTAATCCAACCCCCTGAATCCGAGTCGGAACCATCATTATCTTGAGCATCTGTTTGATCGGCCTGGGTGTCGTCGCTTTCTTGAACAGCATTGGCAGTATTTGAATTCTCTGTTGTCGTCGCAGTCTTGTCTTCTTCGATAGTAGCTGCCTTCATTTCCTCCGTGATGGTTTGTACATTAGCATCCTGTCCCTTCTCCTCCGTGTTGCCCGACCGGGACTGCTCTTCCTTCTTATCTTCACCAGCATCATTTTTCGCTTCCTCCTTCACAGGCGGCTTTCCATTCACATGTTTCTGTCCCGGAACGCTTCTCAGTCTCCAGTCGCCTCCATTTCTCTCGCATTCGACCTCGTACGCTAGGGCTAAAACTTCGATATCTGTCTTGCTCAACACGGCGCGATCGCCAGTTTTTCGCGCAAACTCGCTCAGAACACTTATGCTTTTTGGTGTTGGTGACCGCTGCTTCACGAAAGGAAGGTATAGTGTCTTGATACGAGCTCGTGCATCAGGGTCTCGGATCTCACTGACTACAGAGGGAGTCGTGATAAGTTCCTCGGATTGAGCGAGAAGTGTGGAGAGAGTCGGGGTATTCTTAATGATTGGACCTGCATCCAGGACAATTGAGTGTACGGATTTCGACGGTGATTGCGACTCTGCCATGATTGCTTTCTTTTTCTCCTTCGAAGCGACGTATTCGCCAAATAGATCCGCAATAATGATAGACAAGGAGGATTGAAATCGGCTGGATTTTAATTTTGGGGCTTTTTTTTTTTTTTTCTCCCGAGATTTTTCTTCGGGCGTTGTTGGTCTGTGCGTATAAGAGATGCCGCCGCGCCGCCGCTCGTTCGTTCGCCGTTAGAAAGCTGACACTTCGGCAGTCCTGAGTCCTCAATTGGCTGTCCGTACGGATAAAAATGACTGATGGATGATGAATCTTATACTATATGCTTCATTTGAAGTCCAAAACAATAATAAGTTGAGAGAACCCCCCTTAGTTTCCCCACGCCAAAGCTTCACCCGTTCGCAGTTCCGTTCGCAAGCCGCGTAACGGATACGGTACGGAGGAGCACGGAGAAACGAACAGTGATATTCCTTCGCGATGACTGGATAAGAAGAAATTGGCACACGGCCGCACAATTAACTTGTCTGCCTGCCAAGAGGAGTCTCTCCGGAGTGCGGCTTGGAGCTGATGAATGCAGGTCTAGGCAGAACCGACGCGAGTGACAGCTGCCCTATCAAGTTATATAGACTAAGTACAGCCCTGTTAGGCCGTCAATTGCATGTGTTTTCTGACGTTACTCCAGAGTATTTATATCGGTTCGTCCATTTAAAAGCGTTGCTTTACTTTTTTTATTCTTAAGAAGACGTTGCGGTCTCTTTTTTTCCCTCCCTGTTCCTGTGTCACGTGCCCTCCATGGTGCCCGTGACCTCCTTCCCTTTTGAGCCATCATGAAGCCGTTGTCCTCCTCGTCGTCGCCGTCGTCGTTCCTCAGGAAGTCGCTGGCTTATATCGCTCTCTGGCTGCGGTCCAAGGTCCTGCCTGTTCTTACTGCTCCTCATGTCTACTTCGACTATGCCTGGGACGGCGCTCGCAAATATATCTTCTCCATCGTCTTCATCGCGCTCGTCCTATCCAAAGTCCTCCACATCTATTCCCATGCTTACTTCTTGACACTACATAGCTTCCTTGTATGGGTGTCAACTTTCTTCGTACAGGAGGCCGCGCTCATTCTGGTGTCCCGCTTCCTAACCCGGTCCTTCGAATGGCGGACGTTCCGTTTCCTGGCCGCCTTGATCATGGTGCCTTTTAGGTAGGCCCGCATCGGAATCGCGCATTGCCGCATACTACTTAGTATAGCATTATGAAATTTGCTGATTCAGAACTCCCTTAGTGTGTATGTCGCCTCGTTAACATCCGCGAACGGTTCCTTCTACGTCGTCATGGGGAGAGAAATTCACTGGGGTGCAACAATAGGCTTCTATGGAGATATGATCCCCGGCAAACACGTACTCTTCATCATTGTTGGCATTGGCATCCTCTATGTTTCCATTGTAACCGCCTCGTACTTCGTCACGCCTTACTTGTACCAGGCGACGGGAGCTTTCGTGAGGATTTGGAGTTCGTCTCTGTCAGCTCTGTTCAGTTGCTGCTGCCGTCGGAAGAAGCAGTCCCTCCCGGATCCTGCCGCCTATGAGCAGATTGCTCTCGATGAACATGAGGATAACCGTGATAGAAGTGATACGGAGTCGGTATTGTTTGCGAATCCCCCGCAAGACCCAATCGAGAAGAGACGTTCTGCATTGATGAAACGATTTGTCATTATTTTCGCCAGCTCCGTTGTCATTCTCTTGCGCTGCTTTCGTCCACCGAATCTAGCATATTATGTACTTTCGAGCACGTTGGCAAACGCGCCATTTGCTGGGCCCACTCATCATCCTGTATTCGAGGGCATTGAGTCCTTGCCCGGCGATTTCAGCTGGCTTGGGGACCGCACCGCGCTGGATACTCCACGGCGATTCGACTGGCTTCCACCTGACGAGCCGCTAGCCGGATTTGAGGATTGGTACCCTTTCACTTTGAATGAGAAGAACGAGCGGATTCCAAAAGAATCTCCGCCTGTCCACTATAATCCAGCAAAAGACCCTTTGCACATACCCAACCGTCAGAACGACGTCCTGGAGCCTCTGCGTGAAGCTCTCCACAGCGGGGCTGCTAAGGTCAAGCATGTCATTATTGTGAAGTTGGAAAGCAACCGACAGGATGTGTTTCCCCTTCGCGCCGATTCCAAAATCATGGAGCGCGTTAAGGATTCTTTCAAACCAAATGGCGTCCCCAAAGACGTTCAGGAGAGATTATCTCGCTTGACTCCTACTGCCGAGCGCCTGACGGGCTCAGATACCGGTTTTAACAGGTCTGGAATAGATCGCCCTGCGCCGTACGGTGGAATGTATTCGAGGGATACTCACACCACTGGTTCCTTCACGCTCAAAAGTGTCACGGGGACCATGTGCGGCCTGAACCCTCTGGCAGCTGCCATGAACCGCGAGTGGCTCTACCACATTTATCAGCCTTGCTTACCACAAATATTCGAAACGCTGAACCGGCTAGGGAACGCGGTTAGCGAATCAGATGATTGGACATTCTGGCCGTGGCATACGACGTGGATGCAGTCTGTTAGCGGCGATTACGACTACCAGGATCGACTTATGCCCGTCTTGGGATTTCAAGATATGATAACACAGGAGTGGATTGATGCGAACCGTGGCGAGCATTCTCCAGACCCGTCGGAGAACGTCCCTGGTCGCGGATATATGGATAAGGCATTGAGGAATATTCTGCGCGATGCTGTAGTTGGCGCCGAGAGAAGCCACACTCGCCTCTTTCTTAGTCATTTGACCGGCAGTACTCATCGTCCTTGGAGCGTCCCAGGAGTTGCTTATGAGGATTTCTTTGGTGATTTGGGGAACTTACTGCATACTGATTTGAACTGTTTCCTGAACACTCTTAAGTACCAGGATGAGTGGCTGGCGATCATCCTTGAAATTCTCCAGGAAGAAGGCGTTGCAGATGAGACTCTTCTTGTCATGGTTGGGGATCAGTGAGTTTCCTTCTTTTCGTCTTTTCGATATAGAAGCGTGTGTTGGAATCACATACTAACCCGGTCACAGCGGCGTGTCACTTCCGAACGACCACGCATACACACCCAATGCAAACACTCATGAGTCCACCGAGCATGTTCCCTTGGTGGTCGCCCACCCGAAACTGCCTCCGATCGAAATTGACGGTACTGTCCTATCATCTCAGATCCTCCCAACCATTCTTGACATACTCATCGAATCGTCATCCCTTAATGAGAATTCGACAAGAATCATGAAAGATCTCCTTCCCATGTACGGGGGGCAGTCGTTGATCCGGCCGCTCATCTCCGATCAAGACAAAAAGCAAGAATGGTTTGTCACCACAACGAACCAAGGCGGTGATTGGATTTCGCTACGGTCGTCCATGAAGCCCTATCGATTAGTTGTGCCCCTCATTATGGACGCCAAGTGGCGGTTCAGCGATGTCGCGGCCGATCCACTCGAGGATCATCCCGTGACAGACTTCGAAGTCATGTCTTTGGTCAATGCCGTACAAGGCCGACATGGAAACGAGGCCGTAGCATGGCTTGTTGAGGCAGTACACGTTTCTAGGTGGTGGATCTCGGAAAACCATCGTCGCTGGGGATATGACCCCAATGCACCAAAGGAGCCTTGAGTTATGTGTCTACTTGAGTAACAACAAAACGTTGTTCTATAATATCGCTATATAATGGTAAACTTGGAGTTGCTCCCTTCGACCTAGCGGAATCGGAGGCTTAGGGAGACTCTGCTGGGTGCTAAGAGAACCCATATCCGTGACTGAAGGGGTGACACGGGCTCGGCCGAGCATACACGCGGACAAGGAAAAGCACATACAATCGGCAGTGGCATCTCCATGTGGAGATGTATTGCGGCCATCGCAGTCGATGGTCTTATAAAGCCGGAAACGCTTTTTACGCTCATGGTGGTCGTTGTGGGCTTTCTGATGTGTTTATGAGATGTGCATAGTACTGCATGTACATGTACTGTACATTCAAAATTCCCCGTACTGGATGTTTATATATGGGTGACCTTGTGAGGTTAAAAAGGCCTGCTTCTTCTATACTTATATTTTCAATATAGCACAGTTCAAAGCTTCTATTTCCATTTGTCTTGACTACAAACACGCCAATTCATATGCCAATTTGCGTCAACAACCCCATCCAGTCGTACCAACACACGTCCCCGTATCATTGATCGTAGCACAAGCGCCTAACCCCAACTTTTCTCGGCGCATCTATGTATTTAAAACTCAACCGTCTGGACCTCATTCCATCCCGCGAATCCGTGCTCCCCCCGAAACCTGACGAATCGGAACACAGAAAAGAGCGCGACTAGACTCGGATACACGACGGTTTAAATCGAAATGTGTTACGGAGGCGACGGCCATCCCCTTGCATTTACGAGGCCGGAATAATAAATTCACTGTTCAGTGTTCTTTCATGCAATTGATGGACGCTTATTGGTTTGTGTATGCTCGATTCGTATGTGTCTCTGATACATGTAGGAATTCCAATGTATCAATGCACTGGAAGCTTCAATAGATTTTCTTTGGGGGTTCGGGAATTCTCTGTCCTCGGACTATGGAGGTTCTACGAATATTCCTTTCGTATAGATTATGGTTCTGTAGCACATTATAGGCAAGGTTGAGCCATTGAAGTAAGCCTTATGAGCTGCAGTTGTCAATGTCAATGTTGTTGTTGTTGAGGAGTTCCAGCTGCATCGTGCTTAGCCCTAACCCTAACATAAAGATGACAACCTCATCGACATCGGCATGATTGCTTTACTTTACCGCTTCTTCTTACGACACACTCCTACCTAGGTATACCCTTAAGCTTCTTTGAGCCCCGTACAGCTACGCCAAAACGACTCGGAGAAGACACGAGAAGGCAACAGGAAGACATAAAATAACTGAAGAAAAGAAGCAATCAATCAAACCAACATGACAAATCATGCACTTCCTTATTATTACCTAGTCTACCCAGCTAGCTAACCAACCTATCATAGCCAGTTAACGAGTTATAGCTACCAAGCTGCAAGCAAGCAAGCATAGCTGAGCTCCATTGGATCAATGGCTCATGTGTGCAGTTCTTTCGAATTCACGACATCAACACAGCTAGACAGTGTGTATGCGTGAACGGCGTGTGAATTTGTTGTTTTCGCCTTCGACACGACATGGCTTCGTATGCCACTGTCTGCTATGCAAGTCATAGCTGACAGCGTGATGTTTGCAGTGGTTGATATCAACCAATCTTGCTCATATAGCCGGTGGTCAATGTGCCGGTGTTATGGATGCTCTCTCTATATATTCACCAACGACCCCGGGTCTTGACGAGACGGAAATGGGGTCGTCAAAGCTCATCTCCAGATTGCTTGTTTGGTATATAAACATACCAGACCTATTATAAGAAACCGTTCGCCCCTGGATCGACTTCTCATGTTGACTGACCAGACCCTATCCTCTCTCCGGACGAATTGAATGCCCTGAACGAGAGAAAGAAAGTAAACAGAAACGGACCAATTTGCTTCTGAGGATCGTCTCTCCCTATCATTTTTCGATCTTTCTGTTCTGTTCCTCTCTTCCATCTCCCCCCTATCTGGCCCTCGCTCTCAAACCCTCCCTCTGCGATAATCTGCATCTTGTCCTGTGCATCAATGGCAAAGACCAGCTTCGTGCAACGCTATATCAGGAATATCCGAACAGAAGTCAAAGCGTGGGTGTAACAACCCATCCAACCCAACCCGTTGACTGCTGGACCATTGCATCTCTTATCGTTTTACCTCTTTTTGCTATTCCCTCCTTGCTTTTTTTCCTTTCTTTTCTCTTCTCTCCTTGCCCTCCTCTTTGCCCTCCCTCCTCTCCCCTCTCTTCTCCTTCTTTCCTTCTCTTGTTATTGCGGCGTCCGTCCGGACGACACATACAGAGAAGAGGGAAGAGAAAACCGAGCCCAAACTCAAGCCGGAGCCGGAGCCCGCTCTTACCATGTTCCTAATCCAGGAGGGCGAGCGACCCCAAGACGACCATAACGGCGTTTGGCTAGGCAGAAAAGGCTCGCAGGCGTTGGCGGTTAGTGTCATTTTCACGGGGTTGGCGGCGTGTTTTGTTAGTGCGCGGGTTTATACGCGGAGGTATTTAATTAAGCATATGCAGCCGAATGACTGGATGGTTGTTGTCGCGTTGGTGAGTGTTCTTGTACTTTCAGTCCCCATTTCGATAGTACCGATTAATGAAGTCGACCGAGATGGAGAATAGATGTTTTCGTTTATATTCATGTCGTTTTTCATCGTCGAGGCGGTCCATGGTATTGGTATGCACCAAACCAACCTTCCGCAGAGGGTTTCGAGGGAGCAACTAAAAGTGAGTCGATTAGCCCTAATCATCCATCCCTCAAAATGACCAACCTCCATAACACTAACCAATTGATGTAGGCTTTCTACCTAACAATCCCCTTCTACAACATCTCCCTCTTCTGCGCTAAAGCCTCCATCCTCCTCCAATACCACCGCGTCTTCCCATCCAGAGCCATGCGTCTCACCTGCACCATCTTCCTCGCCATCCTAGCCACCTACGGCACCTGGGCGGTAGTCACTGCATTCCTCACCTGCGTACCGGTGCGGAAATTCTGGGAACCCATTTCCGGCGGGTTCTGCTTCAACATGAAAGCGTTGTGGTTTTCGAATGCGTGTATGCATATCCTGACCGATTTGGCCGTGTTGGTGATCCCTATCCCGGCGTTGACGGGATTGGGGATGCCGTTGAGGCAGAGGGTGGCTATAATTGTTATTTTTGCGTTGGGTGGTTTGTGAGTTTTTTCTTCTTTTTTTCTTCTTTTTCTTTTTCTCCCTCTTATTCTCTTGTTGTTTGGCTCTGCCGTGATGAACCGGAGGTGGTAAGTCGGTACAGTACAGCACATCGCTAACCGAAAGTGATACAGCGTCTGCATAACCAGCATCGTCCGTTTACACACCCTAGACAGCATCTCAGAGTCAACCGATCCAACCTGTAAGCACTCACAAGCAATTGAAGCATAGATCATTGACACGAAGCAACATACTAACCAACCCCCGAAAACAATCACAGACGACAACATCAAAGCCGCAACCTGGTCCGCCATCGAATGCAACACGGGCATAATCTGCGCCTGCCTCCCAACCCTCCGCCCCCTCTGCTCCAAATTCCTCCCCACCTGCTCCATCCTCCCCACCTGCTCCATCCTCCCCACCTACGCCCCGCGAACACGCAGCCTAAACACCATCTCGGGCGGTCGGAGACGGCGTCGTGAGCAGCCCTCGCCGTCGCCGTCGTCGTCGCCGACGACCGTGCCCGCGCGCGCACATACGCGCACGCGCACGACCGCACCGGTGCCGGTGCCGATGCCGATGCCGAAACCGACCTTCGCGCGGGAGGTGGGCGGTAAAGAGCAGGCGAATGGTGTTGGTCTCAGCGGTGTCGGTGTCGGAGCCGGAGTCGGCGCGGGTGGGAGGGGGAAGCCCAGTCCGCGAATAGCGGCGACACGTCCGGGCTCGGGCTCGGGCTCGGGCTCGGGTTCGGGTTCGTGGGGTGTGAATAGGATGTATCGAACAACCGCCGCCGCCGGTGGTGGGGGTTGTGGTAAGAAGTGTTATGATGAAGACGACGACGACGACGATGAGGACGAGTTAGAGGAAGAGAGGATGCTGGCGATGGTGCAGCAGCAGAAGCTTGGGTGTCGGTTATCTAAGGAGTCGAATGCGGCTGCTACCGAGACGACTATGACGACGATGGCGACGACGTTGAGGGGGGATGAGCGGTGGTCGTCTGTTTCTTCGGGGCCGACGCAGGTATCCGGTAAGGAGTAAGTTCTGGAGGACACATGGGGGTTTTTGGTTATTCATGTTCGTTTGGCTAGGTTATCTGGGTTTATATACGGAGTTGTGGGGATGTCTGTCTGCTTGTTTTTCTTGATTTGAGTATGAATGTATGAGCAGTATCAATTGGTATGCCTGTTTGGTATGTATGTTAACCAATGTCCATGGATTCAGTCAATTGACGCATGAATCGTAATGATATACTGGAATGGCTTCACCTGTCGGCTCCCCGTGCAATAAGAATAACAAAGAACAGGGCATTCTAATGCACCGAAGACTCCCAAATCAAAAGTCACCAAACTCCCTATCCACCTCCTCAAAATGGTCAAAAAACCCCTTAAACAACTTCATCCCCAACCCGGGATCCAAGCTCCCCGTAGTCGCCCTCACGCTATGCATACTCAACTGCGGAATCCCCGCATCGACAGCCCTCATCCCAATCCGCGAACTAGTCATCGGCCCAATCGTCCCGCCACTGCGCGAATCGTTCCGGATCTGAAAAACCTGCAACGCAGACCCACACCGCTCAGCGACGCGCTTCAGAATACCATGACTAACAGCATCAGTGGTCATATGGCCGTTCGGATCGGCCGAGACGGCCACGCCGACGTTGAGCCGCGGCGCGTGGTTCTCGAGGTAGACGTTGAGGAAGTTCGGGTGCACGGCGTGGGTCACGTCGGAGGAGACGAGGAAGCTGTTCGCGACGGTCTGCGAGAGGATGTTGGGGCCGTAGGTCGGGCTGAAGGCTTCGGTGATGCGTTCGATTACGCTGCTCATGAAGTTGGAGCGCGCGCCCTGGCGGAGGAGGCTGCCGACTTCTTCGTCGTCGAACATGCCGACCATTTTGACGACGCCGCTCGATGCGTCGTCGGGGGAGGATAGGAGGGCTTCCTGCGCTGCGTAGCAGCATAATTTATCGTCGATGCGACAGGCCGAGATCAGGTCCTTGTCTAATCCGACGACCTGCGCGGGCTGGCTGTCGAACAGCTCGAGTTCCCAGCTGACGATATTATTGTAATCCGTAATCCCCAACTCGGAAGAGATAACCTTGACCAACTTCTCCGGCTGCGTAGAAGCGAACGAACCCGGTTGAATCCCCGACTCTGCCATCTCAGGGAACATGAAGCCCTGTCCGAAAATATCCGAATTGTCAACCCCGACAATTGGCACCATCTGTGTCTCCGGATTAAACGGACCCTGCGCCGCTGCCCCAAAATGCACCGCCAGCGTCGGCACCTTGGCAATCGGCCAACCCAGCTTGACCAACTTCGACTCGACCTTCCCGCTCGACGGATCCCTTACAAGCACGCGTCCTCCAATAGAAAGATCGCGATCCCACCATGTCGGGCCCAAACCGCCAGCATACGGCGCAACGCCTAACTGCTGAAACCCGGCTTTGTTCGGAACCTTCGACACGGGCTTCAACTTGGCTGTCAACGCGTCAATATGGCCCGCCACGATCGCCATGCCGTTCCCGGCTTCGTAGTCATGGCCGATGGCAAAGGCAATCAGGGCGCTGCCGTTGCGTGTGGTGTAGTACTTTCCGCCCTGTTGGAGGTCGTAGGACCAGACTGCGCGTTCGGAGAGGCGCTGGTAGCCGTTTTGTTCGAGTTGTTTTGCGAAGGTATCGACGGCGTGGAATATGGTTGGGTTCTCGGTCATGAAGTCGCAGTATGGCTTTGTGTAGGATTCTGGTTCTATGGTTGGGTTGTTGTTGTTGTTGCTGGGTGGTTGGGTTGTCGGTGCATCTCTGTTGAGCAAATGGCGGGAATTTGCTAGATTCATGTCGATGGCCGGGTTGGCGTGAGGGATGGCAACTCTTGTCATTTTGGCGGTTGTTTATGGCTTGGCTTGTAGTGATGAATTGAAGTCCGGGGATTGTATGAGGGAGGGAGGTGTGTGTGGTGATGGTCCACTGAGTTGCTCTGGTGTGGATCCTGCCAGTTGACGTTTAATTACCAGTTGGTTTCCACGGCAACTGTTTGTTTGGTTTGTTTTGGCGTGACGTCTTTTTAGGGCTTACCTTTTAGGGTTTCCTTCTTCAACTTTCCTCCGCTCTATTAAAGTGAAGGGTCAAGGGTACATAGCAGCAACTCCAATGCTGCAGTATTACAACTTGGACTACAGACCACCACTACCATGTCACTGTCGCCGAAATTCTTGCTTGAATTCGAGAGTCAACACCTCTGCCATATGGACATTATCACCGCCGAATACGGTAGTCCTTCTTCAAACTGGACGAGCTCCTGCCAGCTCCTTCAGCTGATCATCGTCTTTGTAATGCCTTAGGGTTTTCTCTTTCCAAGCATCCCAGTCCAAGTCTTCATCAACATTCAAGGCCCTACGGAGACCTTGAAAGAGGCCAAGGAAACCATCCCAATCAGCAAGGTCATAACCACAACAGAATTCGAACCGGTGGAGAATCCGTCCGTTCTTAACAATTTCTGCCAAATCTGCACGCCCTTTGTCTTGCAACAGTTGAGCAAAAACCAGTTCATCATCGCCAAGATTGTTCTTTCCATCGTAAAAATCGGCAACAGGAAGGAGTAGGATCGGGGAGTTGAAAGCTGCGGATTTTGGGTAGGTGTGTGCCCATTCCCAGTCAATTATTCCTGTAATATCGTGGTCATCGTCGATAAGTATGTGGTCTCCTTTGTCATCTGCGTGTTTCAAATAGAATCGACCGTCGTCGAAGCGATGAAACGATAAAATCTTCGAAGCAGAGTCCAGGAGAAAGCGATGGATTATAAACGCGTCGACTGCTTGCTCAGTGTAACATTCACCTCGTCGAATCAAGTCCAGTGTTAGTCGAATACTCGCGAGAATGTAATCGTAAGAGGACGGGAAAGGCCCAATGGGATGCATCTGGTGGTCGTGATAGTCTGTCAACGACTCTCGCGCAAAAGGCCCGACATGCTCTGTCTCTGCGCCAGGCTGGTCCAAAGAGCCCATTCGATCAAAGGAAAATCGCTCAGCTCAATAAATATGTCCGCGAGCTGACTCATAACCTTTTGCCTCTGCTCCGGTGAAGTAATAGACCAACGCAGTGACTTCCCAGTCATTTTCTCCATGAGCATATACCTGACACCAAGGCGTCCTTCATCAAAGCTGTAATCGAATACTCTTGGAGCAGGCACTCTGGTCTTTTCCAGTAATTGAAGTGTCGCGACCTCACTGCGCATAATGTAGGCCTGTAGATCCGGTGGCGGAGAAGTGGCATTGAATCTTCGAATACGCGCAAGCCAGCTGATTCCATCTCCGAACTGAATCTCAAGATGATAATTCATGCCACCCATCACCGAAGAACGCGTCGACGAATCATACTCCAGGGAACCTGCGGCAGAGAGCAAGGGATTCCATGACGCAAATGACTAGCTCGAGCAAGGAGTGCAGAGACATTGATTTTCTTCAGCAGATTCGTGATCTCCTTCCGTTCTGCTTCTCGAGCAGCAGGATCGTATAATTTCTCGTCCTTTTCTTAAAAGGTCAATTGATACCTTCCCGGGCTATTGACGGTATGACACTGCGGTTTCAAGTTTGCTCACCTCCCATTTGGGGCATTTATGGTACTCAGGGCCGAGATGGATTGCGCAGAGATGGCGATTGCAGATGATGCATTCTCCGTATGTGCGTACGGAAGGCTTGTCACAGTTTTCGATATCACAACTCCACATTGCCGTGGGAGGCATCTTGCAGTTTTCGGCAGTGCTAGGAAAGTGCTATAGTTGAAGACGATACAAGTTCCGATTTCGAATCGATGAAGGTTTCAGGATGATGGATCTTTCCCAACGTCTGGTATTCCGTGGGATAGCCGCACGAGCTGCTCCAGTCGCATCAAATAGCAACAACAAACAACCAATACTGGTAAGACTTGAGTGCTGCTTCAATGGGCCAGGAGGCGTACGGTGATCAGGATGATCGACACAAGGCCGGTCAGTGCGCCGATAAAGCACCAGCGCCATCCCCGGACAGGTTGTAAATCAGACCGACTTATCAACTCCCCTAAGGTTTGAGCGCTGACGTCCTTCGATATTCGCAAAATTAAATATTCGTCAACTAGCGCCCTACGCGGAGTACACGAGTCACGAGACTTGAAGTGGCTTTGAAGCCATTACCTCCCTCCATCAGCGTACACCTCCTCTGGTTCCCATGCCAAAGCCCTCCCTTGCATCTGCTTGAGTTTATGACTCACAACCCCTTCCATGCGTTGTCTCTCTTCTGCACTCAACAGTCCAATCCGCTGTCTCCACCGATCATCCTCAGGAACTGTGGAAGGGCCAAAAAAAAATGTGATCGAGTTTCCCCCAGAAAATCGAATTAAACGCAAAATTCCTCCTCGCTGCGTACGGAGTATGCAATCCAAAATTCACCGGTCTCCCAGTTCCGTCTCATGGGACAACGGTATTATTATCGGGCCCCTATAACAAAATCCGTCTTCCGCCTTAGGAACTCCGCACCTGGGAGACTCAACTCATGAGGAAAGGAAGAAGAAGAGGAGTGGTTGATGCTCGGAAAAGACTAAAGATTTTGGTGAAGCAGCGGCGGAGTAAAGTAACTCCTTCGGGACATATGTAGTCCGGCTTCCGGGTTCACATCGCGAGTTTATCTCCTCGTCTGGAGACGAGGAGAAA
>HG983342.1:190495-236375 GCA_900006255.1 Xeromyces bisporus
GGTACGCCAAGACGCTAAATTTCCCTCGTCTCCAGACGAGGAGATAATTGGCTCGGCGTGGGTCCGCAACCTGCCAGTTGACAACTTCAGCTTTGACCAATTCGCAACGGCAGCTCCTCTGCCTTCATGCTCTGTAGGTAGTTTTCAACTTTAGAATACAGTACACCAATTCAGCTATCTTCGACTTGACAATAAAGACAATTGGTAATGACTCATGAGCAACGAGAATTTTTTATTCTAAATTCAATTATCCCAACTGACATTCTGAGTGACTAGTATGGAGCGAGGAATGTGGTGCACTCAGGGCCAGGCCGATGGTGCATCGGACCATCCTGGCCTCGAGGGTCGAGATGCAGGTTGCAGCCATGATTACCTACTACTATGATCATCGTATGAATTCAAGATTGGCTACGAGCCTACGACAATCTCCGTCTTGGATTTCCTGTTTTCTCCCAGCCCTACATACATCGCAGTACCGCAACCTCACAATGATGTCAATGGGAGGCAACTTGAACAATACGGCTATAAGGTACCGGCCAGACATCAAGGTAGTTCGGAGCACTATTCTGTATCAGAAACTGCAGATACCAATTATTGCGGAGCCAAATCAAATCGCAATCGTTCCAAAATGGCTACATCGCAAGCTGCCTACGCCGCTGAAATGGCCGTTGGCCAAGACAATAATCCCACTGTTCACACAGACGTGGGCAACTATGGGGAAGACGACTACGGTGACAAGAGTGCACCGAAGATCAGAGCAGCTACTTGGCAGGGCAAGAGCACCGTTAAACTTGGTTTGTACATACCATGCCAGCAAGGTTCATACCAGTCAGGATGACTTGCTGACGCTATTTCAAGTCGAAACAAACAAGCCGAAGATCCTCGACCCGGACGATGTTATTGTCAAAGTAACTGGTAGTACCATCTGTGGGAGTGATGTTCATTTATATCATGGTCAGTAAGGAGAACTTGGCTTCGCTATACCACTGCAACAAACCGCTGATGTATAATCCTGAATAGGCGTCATTCCGGAGATTAAAAAGGGTGACATACTCGGTCATGAGTTCTGCGGTGTGGTTGAAACCGTGGGACCCAATACGAAGAAAGTCAGTGTCGGTGATCGGGTCGTGGCATCGTTCGCTATTGGTTGCGGCCAGTGCTGGTTTTGCCAGCGGAAATTGACCACTGCTTGCAAGAATACAAATGGAAGCACTTTAGAGAATGCACTTTACGGAAAACGGACGTCAGGTAAGGAAGACCAAATAATGTTTCGTTGAATGAAAAAGACTTACTCTTTTAGGCTTCTTCGGATATTCCCACTTGACGGCCGGTTTCGCTGGTGGTCAGTCTGAATACGTCCGCGTTCCATACGGCGATTTCAACCTCCTTCAACTCCCAGACGATGTCCCAGATGAGAAGGGTCTCTTTCTCTCGGACACTCTCTGCACCGCGTGGCACTGCGTAGTCGACACTGGCGTGGAACGAGGTGACACTGTCGCCATCTGGGGAGCGGGACCAATTGGACAAATGGCAGCTGAGTTCAGTTTCTACCACGGCGCGAAGAGGGTAATTCTGATTGATGGCGGCGAGGCTGCATGGCGACTGGATTTCGTACAGTCCAAGGCACCCAGGTTGGAGAAGCTCGATTTCACGAAACTGCCCAAGGGTGAATCGGTTACGTCGGAGCTCAGGAAGATGGTCCCCGGCGGACCAGATGTGTGCCTTGACTGCACCTCGGGCGAGTATGCCAAGGGATGGTTGCACTACTTTGAAACTATGCTGGGACTGGAGACGGATACTTCTGAGATGCTCAATGAGATGATCATGGCCGTTCGCCAGTTCGGTCGAGTTGGTATTACGGGAGTCTATGCTTCCTACGTATGTGTCCAATGCGTTGAATTCTCAGGCTTATGTTATGTTCCTCGTGCTAACTTGACGACAGACGAATCACTTAAATATCGGAGCTCTCATGCAAGTAGGTATCCGACTCATTTCCAACGGTCAATGCCCCGTGCACAAGTACTGGGAGCATCTTCTCCAACTTATCCGCAAAGGCGACATCCAGCCCCTAGACATGGTGACTCATCGAATCCCGCTGGAGGAGATCGAGAAGGTGTACGATTTGTTTTCGAATCGCAAGATGGGCATGCAGAAGATCTTCCTTCAGACGAGGAACTCGTTTCTTCCTGCTTCTGGGACACCGCAGTTGACTCAAGTGTGAATCCCTTGGATGTAATGTATGTTTTTATACTGTTCATACTGATTACAACTGTACATATGTCAGAATGTATGTCAACATTGATTTTGGAGATACTTGTCTATTAATGTCTCTGTTGACGGCCATTTACCTTAGCCCTAACTTCCTCATATGTCTTCCACAATGAGAATTTGCTACCGTTTTACCTGATCCTGAGAGAATGCAGTGGATGCATCTGCTGTTGATCATGGCTGGCTGTTCACCTTCCCTTCGTTTGCTGTGAACTGCATGAGAGTGAATGTGCCCTCATGGAGTCTCAAAAAAGGGTAGACCGGTAGAATCTACGCCTTTCGCTTTCTGTCTCTTTATCATTCACTGTCTTCCTCAGAATGTATAAATAACGCCCTTTTTTACTCTCTCTCGATTCTTTTCCCTTCTCTCACACACCCTTCAGGATCGTTCGTTTGTTCGCTAACGACCTCAAACCTGCCCTAACCTACCTTGTTCCTGCGTGGACAGTCTTCTGCTATCACGAATATGAAGACTAACACTGTTAAAGCTTCATTTCTGTCAGCCTGTGCTGTATGTACCTCCCTTAGCCTTAAGTCCTAATCCTATCCTCTAACAAGCATTCCCCATTCTAGCTCTTCCTGGAAGCACATGGCGCTCCCTTTGTCAACAGCACTCACACCCACCATGCCAACAATAATAGCCCTACCAAGCCCACTATGGATGCATTCTTGAGCACTGCGACAATCATGCATCCGACCGGTTCTGCCGCCTTCCATGGCAGCTCCGCTACTCCCCATCCTACTCACCCGGTTGCGTCTTCTGTCGGCCGTAGGGGCGTTGTTACTCCCAAGCCTGTCGTTGTGCCGGGCAATACTACTACCACTACCAAAAGCAATAACACCTTTCTTACTCTCGAGGACTACGGATACGAGATTAGCCCGGTTACTTTCATTGGTCCTGCTTTTGTTGATGGTCCCAATGTGACTCTGAAGGGTACTGTTGAGGTAAGTTGGTATCTCGTAGTCTATGCATTAAGCCTTTACTGACAGCTTGTAGGAAATTTACTCTAAGCTTTTGGAGTACAATCCGCGTTATCTTGAGGAGTCTCGTGAGATTGAGAAGCGTTGTGGACATCTTATTCCGGAGGACCCTAAGACTCCTGCAGTGAGTACTTTTGTTATGGATTCAGAAATCTGCGTTTCACAAGTGTTAGATTGCTAACTATTGCAATCTTTTGCCAACAGTATGATGACGTGAGATGCAACTCCAAATCATACAGCAACGCCCACAAGGACAAGATCGAAAAAGGAATCGAATACATGGACAGCCTGAAGGGACTGTTCAACGTTGGACCTGGTCCAAAGAATTGCTCCATGATCAGCTGCTCCAAGAACTCTGGCATCTATCTCTGCAACGATGTAAGTTAGGCCCATATTCATTCTGTCCAGTGTCGTGGTACTAACAAGACAAAAGAGTCCCGGCCACTACGTCGATACTTGGCTGTACGCGAGCAACTATGTTAAGTACATGACCAAGTGGTGTCCCTTTGCAAAGGGCAAGGACTTCAATGCCCAGATGTTCAACACTGGGGGCGATTTCAATGTTCTTGCTGCCTGGGGTGACTGCAAGTAGATTGTGATTGATACGCAGTACTCCGTACAGCACGACGGTTCTCACTTTGATGAACAGGGTCAATCCCCATGGCTACATGGTTTCGGAATTGGTTTGTTGTTTTTTGCTTTCGATGATGCTTGCTACCTGGCCAGTAGCTCAGTAGTTAAAAGTAAGTTGACTCCGCGGGTTCGCGTTTCTCACGATTTACCCAGATTTTCGACTAGCAGCATGCTGTGGAGTAGCGGTAGAAGCCCTAGGGCCTAATGTCAACTTAACATAAAAATGATGAAATGAAATTCCCATAAAGTTGGAAGGATCTTCTTCCGTGCGTTTGAAAAATCCATATGAACCGTTCGGCACTGCAGAAACCGTCCTCTCCAGGGCTAGACGCCACACGTGGTTGACGCGCTAGCCATCTTGGGCGATTCTGCCCCTCGGTAGACCCACCTGGAGAAGCGACATCGGCCATCACGTGCACCCACGATAATCTAATCTGATCCGATCTCATTCCACCTTCGAATCCCTTTCCTCTTCGCTTTTTCTTCCCTTCCTTTCAACATTACTGCCTCTTTCTACGATCTTGTTCCTTTTCCTTATTCCTCCGGAGGCTTCTCTGAATTGCTTAGATGTGAAGGCGCTCTACATTGTCCTGCGAACATCGCCAACACTTTGTCTCGCAGGCGTCTATTGTTTTTGATCCTGTCGGGCTAGGTCGGCTTTCGATCAACCCGCCTTTTCCGATTCTCCGGTCAAGCCGTCACTCTATAGCATTGATAACCTTAACAGTCTGGTTGGTACTAAATACGTCTGCATATCATCATTCCAGCCAAAAAAGGAAGAAATGAAGAAATGTATAGTTAACTTGTATGAATAGACAAAAAGAAACATTCTCATTTGAGATTCCATATCTATACCAATATTATAAGATCCGGGGCGTTATGGCAACCCCAATAACGCCTGCACCGGCTTCTGCAGCGAAACCAACTCCCCTGGCGCCGGCTTTAGCCTGTAAGCCTCCATCAGCGGCTGCGTCCGTGTCGTCTCCGGGACCGGGGACGCCTGGTTCCATCACCTCGAGGGAGTGGGTGATACCGCCGCGGCCCAAGCCCGGCCGCAAGCCCGCAATGGACACACCGCCAACCAAGCGCAAGGCGCAGAACCGGGCGGCTCAGAGAGCGTTCCGGGAGCGGCGCGCTGCCCGTGTTGGCGAATTGGAGGAGCAGATGAAGCAGGTCGAGGATGAGAATGATGCCCATGTGGCCGAGTTGAAGAATGAGATTGCCAGTCTGTCGAGTGAAGTAAATCAATGTCGGCGGGAGATTGATTGGTGGCGTGACCGGTGTGCTGCTTTGGAGAAGCAGGTTTCTGCTAATGAGGCGAGGAGGGATCCTTCTTCCAGACAGATGCAGTCGGGGGATGTCAATGTCACTGGCTCTGGGTCGTCTGGGGAATTGTCGCTGTCAAGCCGGAATTCGCGCGTTGATCGTCATATGGACGGCCAAAATACAAACCCTAACCCTCCTTCCTCGGGTAATGTCAACGAGGATCAAGGAGGGGAGGATGTTCCATTGGGCTGCAGCCGTTGCTCATTTACGCACTGCCAATGCATCGAAGATGCATTCACCATGCCCGGCGTCGAAAGTTATTCACAAAACCCCAACTCAAGCGGAAGCCGAGAACAACAATACAGAGAACCCCAGATCAAACCAGAGCCAGAAGAGATGGAAATAGACTTCACATCACGCTTCCTCCCAACCCAACCCCAGGCAGACAACTCCTCCGTCTCCTCCCCAGCCGTCGACCCCTGCGGCTTCTGCCAAGACGGCACACCCTGCATCTGCGCCGAAGTCGCCGCGCAGGAAGAACAGCGACAGAACCATCTCCGCCACGACGACTCCTTCGACAACAACGACAACAACCGTCTCGCTCCCATCCAGAATCTCTCCCAATTCACACCTCCCCCATCCGACAGCGACGCCCGCTCCGAAGTCACCCTCCCGCCTATCAGCCAGGCCACGAATCCCTGCGCCAACGGCCCGGGTACCTGCGCCCAATGCCAGTCTGATCCCCGAAGCACCCTCTTTTGCAAATCCCTCGCTGCCTCCCGCTCCGTAACGTCTGCTCCTGCTCCTGCTCCTGCTGCTAATGCTAGCTCCGGTGGTTGCTGCGGCGGTAAAGGCGTCGACGGCGGGTGCTGTCAATCCCGCAATAATAATCCAACAAACATAAACATTCCCGCCGCCCCTAGAGCAGCTGATCGTCTCCCGCCTCCTTCTACTTCTACCTCTACTTCTGATCCCTCTTCTTCCTTGACTGTTTCCTGCGCAGACGCGTTTACGACCCTCTCACGACATCCGAATTTCTCTCGTGCGTCGGATGAACTCGATACTTGGCTTCCTAGACTTCACACACTTCCTGATCCTAGGAGGTCGCCGATGGAGTCCCGGCTTAATTCGAGGGCTACGATGGAGGTTGAAGCCGCGAGCGTCATGGGCGTGTTGAGGTATTTTGATCGGCGGTTTGCAGATAAATGATTGATGTGCTGGTCATATAAAAGTCTTTTTCTTCCTTCTTCTTCCCTCTTTCTTATTTCTTCTTTTCTTCCCCTATCCCTTTTCTCTTTTGATGTTCTTGTCTGCGGTTTTTTCTTATGATACCCCGAGCCCAGTTGGGAGTTATTAAAAACTTGAAAAGACAAAAAAGATAGACAGGATCCTTGCGCATGTTGAGATCTCATTATTTGTCCACTGGTCGCATTACATGTGACCTCCCTCCTCGGCATCAGCTCATCCATCCATCCATCCATTGTTCCATTCCCTGGCAGGCTTCGACCAGCATGAGTGAGGATGATATCACGTTGACGATGACAGCACTTGGAAACTCCCCCTTTCTGGCTTTGGTTCCTTTTTCTTGTTCGGTGTATAGGGCATATGGCTTGGTGGCTTTTTCCTTTTTTTCCTTTTTCCTTTCCGTTTTCCTCTTTTTTGTTGCAATGTTGTGTTGTTCTGGTTTAATTTGTCTAATATGTTCATGTTCATTTTGACTGATGTTCTTCTGGTTCGTGTACGGTGTAAGGCATACGGTGTATGAACGATTGATGATAACTGACATATGAGCATTTGAGTACTGTGTACTGTGTACTTCATCAGATAGGTAATTGATTGTTGGAGCAGGTCAATTTTTGTCGACTACATGTATGCCGTCAGCCGTCCAATGATATTGGGTTTTTTTTTTTTTTTTTTTTTTTTTTTTTTTTATATTGAGGAGGATTATGTCTAATCTCATCTCTCTTGCTATGGATATGTCAGTTTCAATTGCTTCTAATATGTAGGACTGAGTTGAGTTGAGTTGAGTTGGGATATATCAATAAAGAAGACAGCCGAAGTATGTATGAAAGTAGGGCACCACAACGCCGTCTCATTGAGCGCCAGTAACAAGAATAGATACCGCAGTCAACGAGAAACACGAGAAGCCGCAATCACAATCACAATCACGAAACATGAGAACAAACAACATCCAACATCCCCACTTCAAACAACTAAAACCTCCCCCCAAAAGCCCTCCCCCTCCCAGCACTAGCACTAGTCCCCGAAACCAACACCTCCTCCTCCCCGGGCCCAGCAACAGAGCCCAACAGCCCAGCCCCCCACATCCCCGCAAGCCCCCACATCCCAATCCTCCACCCGCGATAGAGACCCTGAATGCCCTGCCCGTGGCGTCTCCGCTGCTGAGACTGGCGCTGGCGAGAACCCAGCGCGGAGGCGGAGGCGGGTCGGCCGAGGAGGTCGTGCGCCATCTCGGCCTCGGAGGGGACCGGGCTGACGCCTTCTTCGTAGACGATGCTCCAGATTGTGGGGATGACGCCGCGGTAGGTGCGTGGGGTGGGGACTATGGTTTGGAGTTCGTGGGATTCTGGTGGTGGTGCAGTGGAGCGGGGAAGGGGGGTTTGTTGGCGGAAACTCGGGGAGGTAAAGGTGGAGATCTGTGCGCGACGGAGGACGGTTTCGAGGGGGAAGCGGATGAGGAGTTCAAGGCCCGAGGAGAAGAAGGTGAAGAGGCTCCAGGTGCCCGGGTTGAGGACGGGGTCGATGGAGAGGTAAGTTTTGAGGAAGAGCGGGGCGGAGGTGCCGATGAAGTTGGGCAGGCTGGAGTGGAGGATTGTGATGGGGATGAGGTGGGGAGGGGTGGTGTAGTTGTTGGATGGGAGGAGGCGGATAGCTCTGAGGAGGGAGCGGGGGCCGTGGGTGGCCGGGGTGAGGATGAGAAAGGTGCGGGCGGTGTCGATGGGGGAGAGGAGGATGGCGGATAGGGCGGAAGAGATGAAGGATAGGAGGAGGGTTGTGGAGGGGGAGGCGGCGGTGAGGATGTCGGCGGTCATGGAGGAAGCGATGTCCTCCTCGGGCAGGCCGACGATGGCGGATAGGAGGCTCCGGATGAAGGTGTTTAGGGTTGGGAGGAGGAGCGAGTAGATGAAGGTCGTGTTGGTGGCTTTCCAGGGGGCCGTGGGACCGCTGGTCGACCAGAGCTGGGAGAGGACGTCCAGGAGGGAAGACGGGTTGGTGATCTTCAGAGCATATCTGCTGGATGAACCCGAGCCGGGGCCCAACCCCGTTGACGGGATGTAGCCGCTGCGGTCGGTGATGTGGTGACGGCGGCCCCTTCGAGACCGGGAGTTCACCGGCGACGACGGAGTTGGAGCAGCAGAGGTAAAGTAGCTGCTCTCGTCGTCGTCGTCGTCGTCGTCGTCGGATGATTGAGAGTCCTGCGAATCGAGTTAGCACCGATCTCTGTTCTTCTTCTTCTGAGATTGAACATACACCATCCTCGTCCTCATACGGACTGTCCGAACGACCAACCGGACTCCATCGCTCATCCGGTAGTCCGTCGCCTGCTGCGCCTGGCACGGCGTACGTCTGGAGAATCGTCTTGGCAACGTCCAACGGCTGGGACGTCAGAACACTGGTGTAGCGCCATACTGCGCTGTCCAGGACGGATTTGAGCCATTCCGAGACCGTCGGAGAGGACTCGAGGTAGTCTGAGTAGTCTAGATCCGGCAGTAGATCGCGGGCAGAGCCTCCGAAGACGTGGGAGGGAGCAGCTTGCGAGGGAACAGCAGCAGCATCGGGAGAGGTCTTGGAGAGCCCGATGGGGGGAGGCGAGTAGTAAGGCCGCAGGGGATTGGGGCCCTGGTGCGAGGTGTTCATTCTACTTATTTACTGCTGGGAACTGGGCCGGATGGTTGGAAATTCGGATTTTGTTGTATTTTTTTCTCTTTTTTTATGCCGAAATTATATATGAATCATTCCTCGTTTCCGCCTTGAATTTCGATATAAAAAAGTTCGGAGAATCGTCATATTTCCAGCATTTCCCAGAAATAATAGAATAATACTCCCGATTTACTGCTAAAATGCTCTGGAAAGAAGCCGGTCGCCAACTACGCCTCTCTCTCCCACCGACGCCCTCCCGGCTGCATGTACACAGAACCGCTCCGAGCTGGAGGACATCATGGCAAGGGCAACGGCAATGGCAAGGGCTAATGAGACCGGCTCCGGCACGACGGTCATTCTCTGCTACAACCCGCTTTAACCACGGCCATCTAACACCCCCCAAGCCCGGCGAGGAGTGCGTAGACCTTGCTTGCCCTTGTTATTACCGTGCTTCGCTACAAGTACAAGTACTAAGATGCCTCTTAGGATAAACGTCTCGATCATCGACAAGGACGGCGATAAGCACGATTTCCAAGTATCCGAGGGCGAGAATTTGTTGGATATTGCTCAGGCGAATGATCTTGAGATGGAGGGTTAGTATTTCTTTTTTTCTGTTGGTGTAGGTAACACTGCTGACTGCTGACTCTCCAGGTGCCTGCGGAGGATCGTGCGCTTGCTCGACTTGTCATGTTATTGTTGAAGACCAGGAGAAGTTTGATAAAATGGAAGAGCCCAGCGACGACGAGAATGACATGCTTGACCTTGCGTTCGGCTTGACCGAGACGTCGCGGCTTGGGTGCCAGGTGCCGATGAACAAGGAGCTGGACGGGCTGGTGGTGAGATTACCGCAGATGACGAGGAACATGCAGGCCAGCGACTTTGAGAGGAAATAGAGGAATGAATGAATGATGCATGAGGGCCATTATGATGGTTATAATCTGCAGGATTGATAGACGGTTCTCTCTTCTCTGTTCAATAGTATTCGGAGCATCTAATGCACATGGACTTGTGGATATTGGATATAAAATGCATGACTTTTGAACTCCAGAAAACGCCGGAATCATAATAAGAAAACCAACTAAGCCTCCTCAATGTTCACCCTCCCCTTCTTCCCATTAATCAACTCCAAAAACCCCTGCTTGCTCATCTCATTACTCGCCTTCGCCCGCTCATCAATCCCAATCGTCCCCTTCCTCCGCTCCTCCCGAATCGCCTCCTCCCCACGAACCTGCGCCGTTCGAACCGCATTAAACAACTTGACCACCCCGCGCTGCGAAATCTTGCGCAACCGCTTCTCCTCCTCCGCCACCACACCCGCCTTCCCCTGCTCAATCCCCATCACATCGCGAATCCGGCCGCGGTCCAGCTCCTCCTTCTTCTCCGCCTTGAGCTTCGCGCGGGCGAGTTTGTCGAGTTTCTCGTTGGCCAGGTCGGAGGTTGTCTGCGTGGCGGTTTTGCTGCGCGAGAGGACGGGGTCGGCGCGGGCGGTTGTGGGGAGTTTGGTGGAGAGGATTTTTGTGATGGATGTTGAGAAGGCTGTGGGGTTGTTGCGTTTGGGGGGGTTCTTTTGGTTGTTTTTGGTTGTAGAGGCTTCCGATCCGGATTCGTCGTCGTCGTCGTTCATGTCTGAGGATGCTTCCGCGGATTCGTCGTTGCTCGTCGCGGAGCCTGCATCGTCGTCGGAGTCATTGTCACCGTCGCTGTCATCGTGTTTCTTCCCCTCGTTTGAACCCAGCGACTTTGTTTGTTTCTGCTTAGACTCTTCAACCTCGTCGTCGGAATCCCCGAGATTCACGGCTTGAAAACCACCCTCGTCCTCGTCCTCGTCGGAGCTGCTGTGGTATTCCTGCTGCTTTCTGACCTTCTTCTTGGGCCGGGCTGTCTTTCCATCGACGACCTTGCGCTTTTTCGAAATAGCGGGTGCCATTCTGGATATAGAAGAGAGGTTGAAGACGGAAGAAAAAAAGATATAAAAATCAAAATAGGCAAAAGAGAATCCCGCCCTCCGATTGGCTGTTGGTCTTGGCTGGAGGCTTAGGTAATCCCTCCGCATTCTCCTCGGATTCTCCTAACAAACTGTTGTTTTTTCCGGCTTCATTTTCATATTCCTTTCTTCTTCCTCTCGACTATTTCTATCGGCTTAGTATAAGAAGTATAGAACCGGACTCCCTCTCTACTCTCACCATGGTCCTCCAGGATCTGGGGAGGCGCATCAACGCCGCCGTCAGTGACATGACGCGGAGTACCACAATCGACGAAAAGGTATCTCAAGCAGCCATGAAATACTCCTATATATACTAACTAACAAACCAGGTCTTCGACGACATGCTCAAAGAAATCTGCTCCGCCCTATTATCCGCCGACGTCAACGTCCGCCTCGTCCAGTCACTGCGCAAATCCATCAAATCCAGCATAAACCTGAACACCCTCCCCCCCTCGGTGAACAAGAAGCGCATCATCCAAAAGACCGTCTTCGACCAGCTTGTCGCCCTAGTAGACCCGCATGCGAAACCATTTAGCCCCAAAAAGGGGCGGTCGAATGTCATCATGTTCGTCGGGTTGCAAGGAGCGGGCAAAACGACCACCTGCACGAAGTTAGCCCGACACTACCAAACACGGGGCTTCAGGACCGCGCTCGTGTGCGCCGATACATTCCGGGCTGGCGCGTTCGATCAACTAAAACAAAACGCAACCAAGGCCAAGATACCCTACTACGGGAGCCTGACGCAAACAGACCCAGCCGTGGTAGCCGCGGAGGGTGTGACCAAGTTCAAAAAGGAGCGCTTCGACGTCATCGTCGTCGACACGAGCGGCCGACACCGACAAGAAGCCGAGCTTTTCGCGGAGATGACCCAGATTCAAACCGCCGTCTCGCCAGACCAGACCATTCTCGTTCTCGACAGCACAATCGGCCAGGCCGCCGAGGCGCAGAGCGCGGCGTTCAAAGCAACCGCCGACTTCGGCGCGATCATCATCACCAAAACAGACGGCCACGCTGCCGGGGGCGGTGCCATCTCGGCCGTCGCGGCAACCAACACACCCATCATCTACCTCGGCACGGGCGAGCACCTGATGGACCTCGAACGCTTCGATCCGAAATCCTTCATCCAGAAACTGCTCGGCATGGGCGACATGGCGGGCCTAGTCGAGCACGTGCAAGCCGTAACCAAGGACTCCGCGGGCGCGAAAGAAACCTACAAACACATCGCAGAGGGCATCTACACCCTCCGCGACTTCCGCGAGAACATCACCTCGATCATGAAAATGGGCCCCCTCTCCAAACTCTCCGGTATGATCCCGGGCCTCTCCAACATCACCGCCGGTCTGGACGACGAAGACGGCTCGCTCAAACTCCGCCGCATGGTGTACATCTTCGACAGCATGACGGCCTCCGAGATCGACAGCGATGGCAAGATCTTCACGGACCAGCCGAGTCGGATGGTCCGTGTTGCGTGCGGGAGTGGCACGTCCGTCCGCGAGGTCGAGGACATGCTCTCGCAGCATAAGATGATGGCTGGCATGGCGAAGAAGGTGGGCGGGCAGAAGAAGCAGATGGCGCGCGCGCAGGGTATGCTCAAGGGTGGGAATAAGGAGCAGCAGTTGGCCGCTATGCAGAAGCGGATGGCTGCTATGGGCGGTCCTGGGGGTGCGGCTGGTGGTGGAGCTGGTGGGTTGCCCGGAGGTTTGCCTGGGATGGGTGATATTTCGAAGATGATGCAGATGCTTGGTGGTGGAGGAGGGGGCGGGGGGATGCCGGGGCTTGGGGGGATGGATTTGCAGGGTATGATGAGCCAGATGAGTGGGTTGATGGGTGGTGGTGGTGGTGGTGGGAGAGGGAGGAGGTAGTCTGAGTCTCAGGTCTCCTTCGTCTTTATCTCCCTTCTACTCTCTCCTCGTTACTCCCCGGTTTCTCCGTTCTTTGGGATACTCTTTCTCTGTCGTTGCTGATGGTCATGACATTACTTGCATAGCCCGACTCCAAGGGCTCGCTCGGTTCTGGTCTGGTTCCGTATCGATTCGATGATACTGCGGAAAATAGCATTTGGGAATTGGGAGTTGTAGGAGTTGTTTTATGGTTTTTATTATATTCAATTATATATTTAATATACCGTCAATCTGGACCAATTCAGTTGACAGATTTGGACCACAAATTCAAGCGTTCAAATATGTAGAACCAATATCAACCAAAAACACCAGACCTAATCCGCCCGTTAATGCTCATTGAGACCGACCAACCTCTCCAAAACCTCCCCATACAAAACCCTCCCCCTCCCCAAGAGCCAAACCACCACCTCATCAACCCTCCCAAACCACGTCTTCAAACAGGCACTCACCACCCCCTCCTTCGAATCAACCACGTCCAACAAAACCCTACCGGGCGGGAACCGGGCCGGCGTCGACTTCGCACCACCAGTCTGCGGCAGGGGCACGGAGAGGCGATATTTCCAAAGAAGCTGACCGTCCACGAAAAGCGAGTACGTAAGCACGGAGCAAGGAATGGTGGGTCGGGACTTCTCGGTGTCATGAGTATTGTCAATGTCATCGTCAATGTCAACATCGTACGTTCTGATATCGATGAAGCCGAATTTACTACACCCGTCGGGGACATTTTTGATCGAGACGTCTTGGTTGTCTGTTTGTCGGTACGTGCGGACGGGGACGTAGAACATGCTCAGCGGACCAACGCTGAACTCGTGTATGCCTTCGCCTGCCGTGTCCGGTGCGGTGGCATTGGGTGGCAGGTTCGACGACGGATCCGGGAACCGCGTGGCGCCGAATTCGTGCCTATCGCCGGAGAGGACGATGATGCGGACGCCCAGTTCGCGTTCGGCGCGCCACATGGCGTCGAGGACGACGGCGCGTTCGTGCAGGAAACCGCCCCAGGTGTCCTGTGTGCCGACGCGCCAGTTTTTGGTGAAGGGGACGCTGGAGGAGACGATTTTCCAGCGGACTTCGGCGGGTTCGGGACGGGTGAGGTAGGCGAGGAGGGATTGGAGTTGCGCGGGGCCGAGGATGGTGGAGTTTGGTTGTGCGGGTTCGCTGCGGTAGGTGCGGGTGTCGAGCATGAAGAAGGAGGCTGGGCCGTGGATGAAGGAGAAGTAGGTCGTGTTCTTCGGATTGGAGGCGTATGGGACGGGAGGATTCACGCTGACGTGGTAGTGGACGTAAGGGTCGACAGCTGCTGGGTAAGGGGGTGTCAGATGTCCCTTGGACCAGTCATTTTCAATCTCGTGGTCGTCCAAGGTATGAAGCCAGGGCAGCACCTGGTAGGGGTTGCTAGACCACGATGGGGACGAGTACACGCGGCGATACTCGCTGCGGTAGTGGGATTTGGAGGATCCAAAGCGATGAGGGACATCGACGTAGATGAAGTCTCCTAAGAACAGCATAAAAGACGGCCGTAAAAGGGGTGGGATTTTCTCGGTAATCGTGGCAAACATCTGCTCCAACCCTGGTATCCGCAGTGGGTGCGAGAAGGGACTGTAAGGAAAGTTCGGCTTCATGCAGCTAGATGTCAGGAAGGATAGTCTGCTCGCTGCTTCAGTGCCCGACCGAGGCGCCGTGTTAAAAGTTCCAGAACCAATATAGTTTCTCTCTCCCCAGATGTAATAATTGTACTTGGTGGAGGGCTTCAAGTCCTTGAATGTCACGGACGCTGTGAAATCTGTCGCATCATCCAGTTCGTATACGGAAGTCTCCACTTTCGATTTCCCGGGCACGTCTGCCACAGAGTAAGAAATCTCCAAGGGAAGGCGACCAGGATTAGGCTCACGGACGAGCAGGTTCGCAGTCGTCGGGGAGACATAGCCAATGCGATGAAAAGCAACATCGTCACCGGGATGGAGCACCAACCCTCGCAGCAGAAAGTCAAGGGTCAGCAATGCAAGGACTACGTTCACGAACGCAGTAAGGACTGTCGACGTCGTCGACTTCCTCGAGGGCAATCCAGTTAGGAGCGTTTTGACAATTGAATCTCCAGGCTGTGCCCGCGTCGATCTTGTCTTTGGACTTTCCGCGACGGCAGCTGCAGGTCGTCAGCATCTCAGAAGCTAAAGCTTTCATATATAAAGAACGGACTCACATCTCGTGGCATCCTTGTCAATGCCATTGTCCTCGTCATTCTTTCTAGCTGTCGTCTCATCGCCGGACGGCCGCTTGACTAAAGAACACAGGGACGTGAGATATACCACCAACGATGTGAATATGATAGGCGGAAAATGATGGCCGGGAATCTAGAATAACGGTTAGCTCTGCGGCAAGCACTGGAATGGAGGTGATACACACCCATCGCAGGAAGATCCAGGTAAACAACCTAATGAGCGCCGAGCTTACGGCGACAGTGGTCCGCAATAGGGAGACCATGGTTTGTTCGGACGATTCAGGCCAGCAGTGCTTGATCGATGATCAGAATAAGAGTATCATTTCACCTTACTGTCGCTTTTAAGCGTCAACTACGTTGTAAACAAGAAAAAGGAAAATCCGGGCATGACGACAATGCGCATCGGGCGCCAATAGCCTCCATTCCGGCGGCGCCACAATCCGACATTCATTGGTCTGTTACGGCGCCCGCCGCCCGGGCAAGTCCCCCATGGGCCATGCATTGATGTTTGCCAGTCCGCTACCGTACTGTTCTTTACGAATGCTTCAATTCCACAAAGACAACCGAAATCTACCTTGGGTTCATCATCCCAAACACATTCGTCAGATTGCTCGCCATTGACCCGATTGTCTGCGCACGCCGTGCAGCAACAACAACATCCTTCATGCCCATGCTTAGCGACATCTCAGCTGCCCATTGCCACGGCTTTGCCTTCTCCCCAGGAAGAGAATTGAAGTACTCCCAACCCATAACTCCTCCAAATGTAGGATACTGTTCCACTAGGGCTCCCAGGATTGGACCGATCTGCTCTTGTGGCACGTACCCTTGTGAGCCGTTGCCAGGGTTGGTCAACAACCCATATACGACCCTCTGAGGTGACCATCCCAATGCGACCAAAGCTGCATACATCCGAGGATCATCCGCAGGACCCCAGCCGTTGTAGAATTGAGTATTGTACCAACTTATCTTGGCGGCACGAGCTTGTTCGAGCTGGCGGTAGTCAAAGCCAGAAAGGTTACCGATTCCCAGCAGCGCTGCGGCAACTGGTGCAAGTGTTACGATAAAGCCGTCTCCCTGGTCTGACTTAAGCCTGTCGATAAGCCGAATGATACCTCCCAACGACATTGGTTCTTCCACGTCCAGGTCCAAGCCGTCTAATTCGTGTCGGCGTATGACAGCCAGCAGTGGTCTATAGAATAACTCGAACTGCTCCTGGTTGCCATCCAGACGCTCAAAGGAGCCACGTGCTGCCCCGCCTAGCATCCCCATGACTTTAACCCCTCCTTGCTTTACTTGAGGTACTTCTGCCCACAGGGAGTCATACACGGCGCTGTCCGGTGGGTCATCATTGAGCGTGATGTTTTCAGGAGGTGTGTTCAAGTGGAATGCGGCGATGATTACGTGGGTGACACCGGTGTTATTTCGTATTAAAGGGAGCATCGAGACGTATTCTCCTCTGTCCGGGCGGAGGGTTTGATGGTAGCAGATAATCCGACGCTGCAGGTCAGCCTGCTGCCTAATCACTGGCGGCATTTTGAAACGAGCGAGTGTAGAAGGTATATATTGAAGGTCCTAATGTCAATGCTGTTCTTGCGGAGGAGTTTTCTCAGGGAGAGACGGCAAGAGTAGCATCGCTGAGTAACGAATGTAAGCCGTTTAATAGCATCAGCTGTTTCGCATATTCAAGGTTGCTGTCCTCGTTGAATTGAAGCGCAAGACGGATCGCTCAGTCAAGCAGCTTCAAGCCTTCAACCTTCAACTGCTGGTCGGAAAGAGGACTCGGAGATGTCTCTCATGGATTCTTTCCTTTTTGGGAATTTGCGGAATGTGTCTGTCACGTGACCTCGAATCACGCCCATTTTGATGCAAACAAGCCAAACACTCTGCATAGGTTAGCGGTCTCTGAGCAGGTGAAAGCAGCCAGTCCCAAAGTGAAAAACTGCCAGCGGGCTCTGTACATGTTCTCATTCGCTTTCTGACTGGATTATGCCTCCTTAAAGATGTAGTGCTTTTGGTCCCTGGGTCTCAAAGTATGAATCAGGGTAAATATAATTATGACATCGACAAGGCAATCCGGCTGGGTTCTCCATCCAGTGGCATCTCCATGAAAACGTCAACCGCCAGAAGGTGGCCAAACTGCGGTCATATAAACAGCTCTGACAACGGAGCATCATTTCCCTTGCATAGAACATACATCCAGCCTCATTGTTTTCGTACTATGAGCAGTTCTTGAACATTCAGAGTACAATTCACCAACTCGGACAAAATGCAGCTCTCCACTCTTCGCACCACCATCGCCCCTTTCATCCGTTCCCTCAATCCTACCGCCACTCTGAGCCTTAGCAGCATCAGATTCACATCGTCATCGACATCGAACCCAGCCAATTTCCATAATCGCCCCAAGGAGCAAGTAAGCGAGATCGCCCACAAAGGTGGGAAGAAAGGTGGCAAGGCACGAGGTCGAGGTGCAGGTGGTTTCAGAACTATGGATCCTGAGAAACAGGTATGATATGATTTCGTGGTTAAATGGCAGTTCGGCTTGAGCGCTGACATTGTCCAGCACGCGGCTGCTTCAAAAGGAGGCCATGCTTCGAAGAGAGGGAAGAAGAGTAAGAATGACGAGGATACTTTTCCTATGAAGCTCGGAGAGCCTTCAGCGACGGCGCCGGGGTTTGACGAGTCGAATACGGCGTAGAGAGGTTTTCATATTGTACATATCCTTTTATCTTTGGATTTTTGTTGGGCTTTAATCGTCGGTGCAGGGAACGGGCACATCATACATAGGCGTTAGAGATAATGAAAGAATGAGACTTTAAAGACCTCTTGCCAACCTAACCTAACCGCATTAGGCAATACGTAAACAAAACAGGTATCACAGCCTGAGGCACCCACAGTCCTCCACGTGACCGTCACTCTCTTCCTTCTCGCGTCCTCTCCCAAAGCCCAAAGCCCAAAAGACTTCCACCTGCGTCCACTCCTCCATCCACCGGCAATTGTTACTGCGGAGAGTATTGTTACCGAGTATCCACATTTCGCATCGCATCGCGTCGCCATCTTATCGACTTTTACGACTGTACTCTATAAATACGTAAAAAGAAACACCGCAAGTGAAATGACCCTTTAGCGAACTGAGCGCCTTCTCCTTTCACAACCACAAACGCAAGATTACTCCACCATGCGCGATCACGACGAATACGCCTCCCCTTCCCCGACCGTCCACGATACAGTCGCTGCCTCTCCTCTCGGCACTCCCAATTCAATAGACCTCCCACTACGCAGACGACCGAACGCGACTCTAGCCTCTCCCGTGCGTGGAAAGTCCGCTATTCCCGTTCGCACAGGAACAACCCCCGATTCGCGTCTTCGAAAGAATAACAAACCAGAAAAACCCCAGCTTCACTCGAGAGAATCATCAGGCGTGTCCTTCGCAAGCAGCTTGGAGAATCATCAGCGCAATCTTGATTCCAAGCTTGATGGGTATACTTTAGATTTTAGCAAGTTTTCGAATGCGCAATTCGACTTGGATGAGGATAAAGATTCCGGACCGCTTTCGGATTTGAAATCGACGCGGGACGAGGTGACGCTGTCGGATGTTGGTGGACCGGAAGATTTCACGGCGAACATGGAGAAGTATCTATTTGGTGAGGTCCCGACTGAGAAAGGGAATGCCGACGATAACAGAATTGAAAAGAGTCATAAAGAGGGAAAGGAGGAAGGGGATAGAGACAATGACCCACAGCATGATTTACTCAAGGTGGAGAACCAGCGCCGTGTACCTGCTATGGATGACGAGGCAGACTTGGGCGAATACAGTGAATTTGGTCCACCGGTGGACATGTCTACTCCGTCGCATCTTATGCGCAGGAACGGTGAGCCGGCGAAGGATAGGATCCGGTTGGAAAATGTAGAGGAGCATCCGCATGGGGACTCAAAGACGATCGTGGCAGATTCTCTGGAAGAGCAAAAGGCAGCTACGAAGGACCATGAAAGAAGGCAGGCAGAAGAGGGGCTACGTCAACAGGTTGCAGATCTACAGCGTGCTGTGAAAGATCGAGATGAACAAATTGAAATCAACCGTACGAGAGCTCTGGAGACCAACTCAGCATTGGAGCAGGTCAAACACCTTCAAGCGGAGGTGGAACGCAAGACGACTCTCTTGGAAGAACTTCGCTCCAAACGCGATAATGAAGCACTATTACGCGAGCAAATCGAGTTGTTGCAAAAGCAAGGCGACGAGAAAGAGTCGCTCCTACAGAAGTCGACATTGAATGTGTCCGAGGTTGGCGCCCTCAAGGAACAAATCGGCGTCGTACAGAAGCAGATACATGACGTGCAAACTCAGCTAGAGAGCCAGCACGATGACACAAAGAAGCAGCTTCAGAACCAACAAGCGCAGTCAAATACGCACACGCAAGATACGGGCGTGATCGCTTCTCTTCGCCAGCAGCTAAGCTCGACTCAAGAGCAATTAAGCAAACGTGATTCCAGTCTAGAAGAGACGATGGCGAAACTCAGGGAAGTCACCACGGCCAAGGAAACACAATTACATCAGAAAAATGGAGAAATCGATGACTTGAAAGCGCAAAATGAGGAACAGCTTCTGGACGTTGAGCGGTTGGAAACGGACATTGAGCAAGCCAATTCAAATTACCGAAACCTTGAGAACAGGATTTTGCTACTGGAGGATCAGAGCCGGCCGCTGGAAGAGAAGAATAACAGCTTAGAAGCTGAAATGATGGCTCAGAAAAATGCCCTTCGAGCCGTTGCTGCGGATCTTCCCATCCAGACTGGCGGTAGTACATTCACGGAGATTTTGGATCTCATTAAAGACCTAGGACAGTCAAATCAAGCCGGCACGCCGCAAACACCTGCGAAGGAAGCTGAGTCGGAGCAACCGAACCAGAAGCTTGTGCAAACTCAGACGGAATTAGAGGAAGTCTCTTCGACGAAGAAGGCCGTGGACAGCGAATTGACACGGTTGAGACAACAAGCCGTCGAATCACAAAACCTCATCAACACCATCGAAGGAGAGAATTCCCATCTAACAGCACGTGTGGACGGTCTAACCTCGACCCTGGAAAAGATTCAAGTAGACCATGCAGAAGCACTTGAGACCGTCGAACGTCTAATGGACGAGAGAAACCAAACATCACAGCCGCAGCAACAGCGACAACAGTACCCTAGCCCTCCAACGTCACCTCCCCGATTAAATCACCAAGACACAACAACCCTCCAACAACTGCATCAGACGCAATTAGAAACCCTCCGAACAGCCCACGCCACAACCCTCTCCACACTCAGCGCCTCTCATACCGAATCCGTCCGTGGCCTCCGCGACCAACTAGCGGCCACGGAAGAGCGCGAATCAATTCTGCGATCAGAACTACAGGCCCTCCGCGCATCGTCTACATCGCAGGAGTCCCAAATACAAATCCTCGATGAAGAAATTCAGCGACTCCAGTCTATCATCGCGATCAAGGACGATGCTACCGTTGCCGTAGACCAGCGCATTGCGCGGTCCTTGGAGAAACGGGAGAAGGAGTGGCAGCGTCGTGTGGATCTGTTGCTTCGAGAACGGGACCGTATGGGTAAGGCCCTTATGATCGCCTGGACGGAGAAGGAAGCTGGGGAGAATAATGGTGGTAAGATGGGTGATGTGAAGGATCTGGATGGCGTGGATCCTAAGGGGGTTCTATATCGGTATAGATATGCTCAGAAGAATGGGGGGAAGAAAGTATGAGTAGTTTCTTTGCACTGTTCGTTCTTCTTGTTTTTTGCTACTGTTTGGGCTGGTTGTTGGAGTTGGTGATTAGGAGCTTCAATGATTGGGTTCGGCTTGACTGTCTTCTGTGCTGCATATGCTGTTCTTTTTTCTTGGTTTGGAATCTTTCTTCAGGCTCATTCACTCCAGGTATCATAGTGCAATTACGGACGCAAAGTAATTCAATTTGGACAGGGATACCCAGTTGTTCATTCTCCTTTTCCTTTTCAACCTTTTTTGTCGTCAATTCTCCCCATCTTGGACCAAGGCTCTTACCATAAAACGACTTCGTCGTGCATTTCAGACGGAACCCGAAGATGAACCATTGGGCTGACAGGCATACAGGGAACCTGAATTGGCATTGAAACCATTGAGTATTGAGACATTCGGCAACGTCCTCCTGTGACCGCCATGGCGGGAAGATGCGTATCCATACAAACAGCTCTTGCAACGGGCGAACAATCAGAATCCCTGCCTGTCCTGCAGGATGCACCGTCAAATGGCGGTGGTCGGTGGTCGGTGGTCGGTGATTTCAGGGTTGAACTCCGACACATCGCCGTTATTTGATTCGCCGATGCCAATAGCCCTAATTCATCGAAAACCCTAATCCATTGTGAACTGCAATCAAAGCTGTTATCTTTGTGTTCATAGCCATTATTATGGATTAAAGGGACAAAGGACGTTTGACTTGTAAGTATGCGCGAAAGGGTGTTTGCTGTTGTTATTCACTGACAGCTAACTAGGTACCTTTAATTCAATGAATGCTCCCAGGTAATGGGTAGGAGTGAAGGCATATGTGAGGTAGTACTTATACCTGACCTCCTGCTCCTAAATTTTTCTCTGGACTTCTCTCTGTCAACTTCTTCTCTTCTTCTTCATATATACATATATATTATATACGACGCCTTATCATCTCGGCGGAGCATATCGGGACCCGTCTTCAGAATTAACCCATGGGGTAATATGCTATATATGCAGCAGCAAGGGGAGTCGCTAGAGGGCCGAATGAAACTTTGAGCGTCTGCAGAGGGCCGATTATTTTGTGCTCTTGTTGACACCGCTGACCCAAGAGTATAAAACGTTCGACTCATACAACATGGTCGGCCGTAAGACCTCTGAGGTCGGATTATATATATGTTGGCTCGCTTTCTTGTTATTCCATCTTTTACCGTCAAGCACCAAAACCCGGAATGTTAATATGGGTATTTTGCAGAGGTTGCTTGACTTCCTGGAGAATGAACTAACATTCCCAACAGCGAATGCCATACTACTTGCCAACTTTATATTTGCTAGGTATGCACGGTTCAGAGATTTCCTTACGTATTGAAACGCGGCTTAGCTTGATTTGGCTTTATTTGCTTAGTTTGTCTGCTTTGGCTAACCATTTCGATATCTATAGCATAAGCATCCAATCTTATGGAGCGAGGTGCGGCAGGCGTTGGAAGGGGGGAAGGAGTGGAAGGAGGGGATAGATCTGGCGGTCTTGCGTGAGGCAAACAAAAGCGTCAATCAGATTGATAATTACTTCTCGGCCTGAACTTCCAACACGACCTTAGCCTAATACGCAGCTTCCAGTATCATTGGACAGAAAGGTATGTATTGGCATCAATTATGCTTGCTGACGGATTTTGGTATATGGTACTTACTTGACTTATTGCTAGCACAACATCGGTAGGTCAACACTCCAATTAGCAACACGCTTCAGTACTATGATAATGGACTGACACTACATCTAAGTGCATTTCCCGCCGAGAGCAGTAAACTCGGACCGAATGGTTGGGAAAGAGGCCAGTTTGTGAATGGTGAGCGGACTGGGTGGATTTTATATATTTTTATAGGTATAGGCGAAACATGTCCCGAAGCCCTGTTGCTGCAGTGAAGTACGCTAAGCAAAAGCTTAGGGCTATTTGTGCGACTAATCTGCAACCATTATGGGCTGCAACCATTGCGCACAATGTTGACATCGCCGTTGATGCAATACCTGCAATTGCGAGCTGAATCGTCATCGTGCCTATGAAAAGCGAGAAGACAAGAGAAATTGGACAGAATCCGGGGCTTGCAAATCAGCTGCATGCCGCATCATTGTCTCAACAAATTAAGATTTGACTGGCATCATTCAGTCCCGCGGGTAATGTGGGGGAGGAGCATACCACGCATTGACGACTACAAAGTTTTGCATACAGAGATTGATTCCAAATATCAGACAACCGACGGTAAGTCGGCGCCTTTCGAAACAGTTTGGAGAGACTGTTCCCTATCACCAAACGAATACCAACTTCAAAAATGGGTCAATCCAGCTACAAACAGTGGTATGTGTTGAGACGATTTATTGTTTACTGGTAGGTTGTGGTATGAATTTGATTGACCTCTACTAACACGAATTTGGTACTTCATCATATTTAGATAGATCAATCGGTCCCGGCTATTCTAGCAAACGAACCGAACTTGTGCCAGATGGTTACCATTGAAGAAGCTGGTAAATTGGGATTGGTGAGTTCATTTATTGTCTATAAGAGTCCCCCTTTGCGAAGCCAACTGCAAATTAATTATTCTGGCGAATCTTAGATACGGGAGACCAACCATAACTACATTACCACAAACGCGAGTTTCCCGTCTCGAGCAAACACAAGTAGGGATTTTCAAAAACAGTTATTCGGCTTTCACTGAAGAGAGCGGGATATGAATCCCTCAATCTTGTCCCGAACTCAGGTCTACATCTACTCATCCACCCGTGTCGAAAGAAAGGAAGAGACATATAAAATAATTTGCGTCCTACGAGATGGTGCGACATAGTCAGCAATTGATGGCGTGGCATCTCCACTAACACCAAGAGATTGGGAAGGTTTTACGGCAACTGCTGCTTCATACATAACTGCGAGCGGGTTGGTGTTTGTTTACATACCCGCTCCAGAGCAGCGGATTATACAGATTTTTCCCAAAGCTGGAATGGCCGAGTCCAGCAGTGAAACAAATATGTGCTTTTTGATAAAATGGAAGTCATCATCATCACTAACCCTAAAACAGGGAGATTAAAGAAAATCGAAAACAGAGCAATGGTGATTGCCTGGTCATGCTATGTTAGACAACATGGATTCCAGCATCCCTGCAGCATAAGGGGAGTCCCGGCGCATCCGTCTCAGCAAATCAACAATAACCCTTGTTGTCCTTCTCTCTTTGGACTTGTATCCTTGCAAAGATTGACAATAACGAAAGTTCGTTGTCGAACCGTTAAAAAGGAGCCTTTCAAAAAAAAAATACATGCGCGGGGAGTAAAACAACAACAGGAGCTGCGGGACAACACTGAAGGAAAGTATTTCTAATGGACCAAGAAGCACCAAGTCATCTACTGCCAGTCTGGAGCGTTGGGGCTGCCACCGTGACCAGAATGGATCATAGTCGTAAGTTCATCGATTTACCCGCCTGATAAAACAAACAAGCTTATGACGTTAACCCGATTTCAGGAGCCTGCTACTCTGGCCAATTCATCGATGTCATTCAAATCCTAAACGTGTGGCCGAAAGCAAAGATACCTGGCTGTCATTACGGCATCGAACAGCAGAGCTTTCCAAATTTCATTTGTTTGCCCAATCATGGAGTTCAATACTCGAAACGTCTCTCTGTTAGGGGCAGCACGGTCTCGGCATGTCTAGAGCACACAGTAAGTCCGGTTGTATTGTTCCAGCAAAGCAGCAAAGCCCGACTCAATTTGGGGCATCTCACTCAATGTCGAGCTGACAGACTTCTAGATACTATCGACGACAAAAACGCAGGGCTTTCCCCAAGAGTCTGTCCTCGCGGAAGGAGTGTCTCATGTACATCATATATACATTTAGGGCTTAGGGCTATGTAGCCCTATCTCAGTCCTGCCTGGGACGAAAGACATGCCATCCAGCGCTGAAACGTGTCACAGCAAGTGAACTACAATTGCAAGTCTGCTGTGTACCTACTAAAATTATTATCATGGATTGACTCCGACTACTAAACCCACAGTGCTGGTCAGTATTAGGTATTCGTCAGTCTCACGCTGGGTATAGACCATAACAAGAGCGCGTTTCACCGAAACCAACGGAGAAATTTCAAGTACAAGGCCGCCGTTGTCGACGGTCAGTGGCTAAATATATACCAATATTGGTATGGAGTGGTTCCTGGAGACCGATCTTCGCATGTCGCTATTCTTTTGGCTCGTTATGTCGCGGTATATTTGCTTCGCCTGCCGTATGTCAGCAAGTTTTCCCCAATTTGGAGCGTCCTATTATGGATAGTGAGCTGACCGAATTTTAGTCAAACAATCTCATCATGGTGGAAGGTCGTAGGGCTTTATTCTCTCTTGGCAGTTGGGCTCAACACACGGCTTTGTCACTGGCTAGGTGGTTCTATATTTATATTATATTTATATTGGGGAGTGCTCATCCAAGGTCGGTATTACTACTTTGAGTGTTATTCGTTTATTTCAAAAAGTTGCGTACTTGATTGCTAATACTTCATTTTTTCAACTCATTATGCAGCGTCATAGTCACTAAAGTCCTCTTAGTCTTAGTACGAAGAAGCATGTGCCGACGGTGTCAGAGTTCCGACTCGGTCCATTACCCCAAGACAGGACAAACTATCGGCCTGAGCCTTCGTGAAATACTCTCACCCCGGGAGTCAGGGACCCAGGGTCTTAACAATTTTGCTACTGGTAAAATCAACAAAGAAGCAAGGACGGACGAGAATTAGCGTCTGCAAGACGAAAGAGAATACCTCAGATATCGTCTGATTCATCCATACGGATGAACTTGCAATCTTGCAATGTCTGCTGCGACTGCGAGATCCGCTTTGTTTGGCATTGAACGCGATTTAGGTAATCTTCAACAGGTAGTTCCTGAGAGGCTACGCCTACCACTACGTGTGGTGCACTTCTGCGAAGGGGAACTTCCAAACATGACCTTTACAGAGCGATTGAGCGGTGCGCTCTCGCATATATACCAGTTTATCTCACAAATAACGAGGATAAAATAGGTGATATTGTGTTCCTGCGTTCCTGGGTCTAGGAACGCCAGTTATGTCTGGGAACTAAGGTTCTCACGAGTATGTCCATTAACTTACCCCCGTTCTTGTTCAACTTCCTTAGGACATTTGGCGGGTTGTGAAGTTCTTAAGGAGACTTGGCTAACCGACACGAATTTGGCATTTAGCAACCGAAAATCATATATAAATAGTCCTACTAGTTGGACTAGTTTCGACTACCTAGATTCCAATCTGACTGCTTTCGTCACTGGTTGACTTTATTCCAAACTACCCTGACGCATTGCGGAGAACCGAAAGCCTAGTCGGCCAGCTAGCAGATAGTGTCAACGAGCGAAAAAATACCGCTCGGCCAAAAATGATGTCTGGGCACCAGTTTCGTATCGAAACTGATATATCTATTAACTGGCCATCGATAGACGGATTGGCCTTTATAGCCAGATCAAGGTGTTGGCGATTCACCGGCTTCAAAGTACGGCGAATACGCATGCCCGAAATTGGGTGGAAAACGGCTCTATCAAATGGAAAGTCATCGTCATCATCAACCCTAGCAGTGCTGGCGCTAGAGACTCACGGAGCGGGGCGAGAAATCCATATATACCACATCTGGGTCGGATATCTTTTTCAAATGACAGTCATCAATGTCACCGGAAAAACTTAATGGGACCCATTAGAGACTCATGGAGTTACTCACACCATATCTTCCACGACCAACACGTTGAAGACACCATGCATATGATAACACACTCCGTGCACTCAGTGATTGATCGAGTGCCGTGACAATTGTAAGTCTCGGAGAAACCCTTCACTCAAATATCATCCGCCACTGACAACAGTGACAAGTTGAGAACCCACAGAAATCGCCGGAACCGATAAGGCATTTGCTATCATTTAAGAGCTGTCTCACAGGTTCCAGAACATGTTCATGTCGAACCGCTATAAACAGGATTTCAAGGACGCTCTACTAAAAAACTCATTGAGCAATAAGCATTGCAATCTGGACTCTTTTTCGGTACTACCTGATTGAGCAAACACTGCTCATAGCGGCACTCGCTCTCCATAGACGAGATCCCCATTGAATGACCCACTGAATGGTCGTTTAATGGTACTTCCTGGCAGATCCTATATAAAACATTGAATTAGCAGCCTCGGCGAGAAGAGGTCAACTTGAAGGACGATTGACGACAGCTACCGCTGGAACATCTATGGTTTCGTCGAGCTCGGAACGACAACTATTCCCAGCTCCAGCTCTACGGTCCGAAAGCTGAAGTAATCCGGGAACAATCCGGAAACTGCATAGGTATTCTCCATCTGTTCTCTTAAAATGACCATCGCATTGTTAACGTACATGTATCCTAGACCACGTTGGACACATGACTCACAGAGTTTTATTGACGACAAAACTGGCAAAATCGAGATATTCCAGTCATCGGTTTTATATATACAATGAACTAGCAGCGTCAGAGAAATGCCGCTCAGGTTATAGGCTCAGATGTTGGAGCAATTGTCACACAGTGTCGCTGAATATGGGTCCGCATGAGTATGTCCACAACTTGAAATGCTGCTATTCATTAACTTGCTCCTGTGTTTATTAGCTCTGTTCGGCGCTGTTGACATGTTGGAAGCAGACCTGGCTAACCGACGCAAATCTGGTACTTTAGCAACCTATATAGTTCCATTATTCGGTCAGTTGCGCCTGTCCTAGCGCTTTGTGGATGGATTGACTTATCTCAAACCACCAGAAGACGTTAGACGGACTGGCCTTGTCCCAGACGGGGAGACACCGTCACAAGTCAACTCACAAGCAAGATTGCAATCTCGGTACTTTGTACGTATATGTACCAGCTTATAAGATTCCTGCTTCCCAAGAATGATTGCTAACAATCAATAAGAGTCCGAATGACAACGCACGGACAAAAGTGCCGCTCGGCCAAAAAGATCAATTGTCCGGACACCAGTTTCGTACCGAAACTGATATATATATCTTCCTACCTACTGGCCATCGACGCCGAGAGACCATTAGCCGCACACGGATACACCATGTTTGTCTCAAGCGACAGACGGTATATAGCATGGCCTGGCTCTCCAGTGTTAGTAGTCAGGAATCAGGACTCTGAGTTCGACACAAACGCGAAAACCTACCGCGGCACCTGTTAGTCCCAGCCAACTAGTTGGTTCTTCACTAAAATTCTAGTGACAGCCTGTGAGACGGTTGGGACAGAGCAGCTCCCGGAGATACCGCTGCAACGTCAAAAGCCGTTGCATCACTCTAGTAATCCTGACGAGTCGTCATTATAACCAGGTCAAGCAAAGGCAAGAGACCAGCTAAAAGCCCATAACGAGTGACGGTTTCTTCAATGCCGGAGACCCGGACGCTGAAGCATCGGCCGGGCCAAGTGGAGTCGATACACTTATGTAGCCCGCACTAGGGCTACTTCGGATATTTCTTTTTCAGGGTACCAGACTACCAAGTTAAAGGTGACGCAGAATGCGCTCGGTGTCTCTTTCAACAGATACGGGATCAGCAGATTGGCTATGCATGGCTCAAACCCTGCCTGGAAGGGGGCATGGCGGAAAAGAGCCGAAGAGACGGCAACAGGGGGGGGGGGCAAGACGGGAGTTGGTTGTCGATGCTGGACAATGTCTCTTCGATTATTATTGCTGAGGATACGGTTACAGGGGGTAGAAGAGCTGATGACGCTCCAAGCTCAATTCCATTGACGGACCGGAACTGTGCATACTGCACGCATTGTTACTCCATGAACGCTGGTGTCAAGACTTTCACGAGTGACCATATATAAGTATGATAGCAGTTGAGAGCTCAAGCTGCAGTTCAGATCTCCCTAATCAATTCGATCAAATGCAATATCGTGAGTATGCTATTCTGCCCATCCAGAAAGATAACAATGCAACATGCAATATTGGCTAACAAACAATCAATCAATAATGCCTTGATATATGATGGTTCTCCCTAGACTTCACCAAAGAACAGCCACTGCCCTGTTCTGTACCATACCGTACCAAGCACAGCAAGGTAAAGAAAGGCACAGAATCACCACCCGTCGGCGTCATCGCCGTACCTCGCATCATCCCTACCCTCGTCATAAGCGTTCTCCATATTGTCGCCGAAGCTCTCCACGCCGCCGACTTTGTCGCCGGTCCATTCGGCGGCGTTCTCGGGGAACTCTTCGACGTCGTCGACGGCGTTGTCCCATTTGTTTTCGACTCTGTCGGGGACGTTTTCGACTTCTCCGACCTGTTCGAGGGTTGTTGTTAGAAGGGATGGAAACGATAGATTGGGATGGATGATTATATGTAATATAGACTCACTTTCTCGCCGGTCCAGTTAGCGGCATCTTCAGGGAATTCAGAAACATCCTTTTCGGCATCCTCCTTCTTCTCATCCCAATTATCATCTAAACAGTCAATTAGCAAATGCGCAAACAACCCATAAGCATAAACATAAACATAAGCGAAGAAGAAAAAAAGAAACATACGAATCTTCTCCCCCTCATGCATCATCAGCGCACCCCCAGCAAGCCCCGCAACCCCAGCAGCAGCAGCATACATCATAGTATGATCCTTGTGCTGCGGCTGCGGCTGCTCCTGCTCCTGCTGCTGCTGCGCGTAATACCCAGACTGCTCATAACCCCCGTAACCCGCAGAGGAAGCAGCAGGAGGCCCGCCAGCGTAGCCCTCGGGCTGGCCTCCGCCATAGTAGCCACCGGTGGGCTGAGGAGGAGTCCAGCTCCTCTCTCCGGTCTCTTGATTCACGAAGTAGTAGCGCTGGGTGTTTTCGTCGAATAGGGAGATCCAGGGCGCGGGGACTGGAGGGGCGCCGGGAGGTCCGGCGGGAGGGCCTGGAGGGCCGCCGTAGGGAGAGGGAGCTTGAGCTTGTTGGGGGTAGTATTCACCGCCGCCGGAGGGGTATTCGCCGCCGCCGCCGCTGCCGCCGCCGCCGTGTCCGTCGTGGATTTTGTGGTAAATTTTCTCGACGAAGTCCATTGTCGGGGGTGGTATTTTTCTTGTTGTTTTTGACTAAAAAGACCGACTGTACAGTATGTGAAGAGATGCTTTGGATATTTGGAAAAATCGAGAAAGGTGTCCGCTATTTATGATTCCAATCAACGCCGTCGGGTTCTATAAAAGGGGCATAACTATCATATTCCATTGGCATTTCGGAGGAGCCATAACTTATCGAAAGTCGAAATATGCAAGCCCCTCCCTCCACACGTTACTAAATTTAAAACTCGTCAAACCTGAAGACTTGGGCTTGGGAAAGCGGCCGAAAGCCTCAAAAGGCTCGGCTTAGGCTCCTCAAAACGGCTTCGAACGGCCACAACCAAGCCACGGCCGGAAGCGATGGAGGAGGGATGCTTGGTTCGGATTGGCCATGTTTGTCGGATCGGCTGTTCATAGGGCCAGCCCAGCAAGGTCCGGCGTTTCATCGGTTGGAGATTATCGAATCCAAATTTTGGGCGTCATGTTGTGTTGTGGCTATGCCAGGGGGTTCCAGTTCCAGCTGTTCTGTCCAGTGGCTACGGTAGCCTTAACCGCCGCTGCCATTGCCGTCAGTGCCGTTCGGGTCAATTGGGTTGGCGTCTCCCCGCAGATTGACATGGACCTCGGTTGCTGTTCGAAGCGGCCAAGCAGCCAAGCAGCTGGTTTGAATGCTGAAGGCAATATTAATATCCGTATGTACTGCGGAATAAGAAGCAGAATGCCTTTTTAGAATTAGCAAATTGCTGTACGATGTCCTCATCGCCGACTGCGCCCCTCTCGGGCATCCGTGTCGTCGAACTGGCCGGGTTGGCACCAGGTTTGCCAATATCACATCCGTCTACTGTACTACATGAACACTAACACCATGCAGGCCCCTTTGCCGGTCTCCTCCTAGCAGACTACGGCGCCTCCGTACTCCGCATAGACCGACCAGCACCCAACCCGGTCGCAATAGACACTCTAACCCGTCACAAATCATCCATCACCCTAGACCTCCACAATGCCTCCTCCCGCCAAATCCTCCTCTCCCTACTCGCCAAAGCAGACATCCTAATCGACCCCTACCGCCCAGGAGTCCTAGAACGACTCGGCCTATCCCCCGCCGACGTCCTCCCGAAGCACAACCCCGGTCTCATCGTCGCCCGCATGACGGGCTTCCGCCGCGACGGAAAGTACCAACACATGGCCGGCCATGACATCAACTACATCGCCGTATCGGGCGTCCTATCCATGTTGGGCCGCGCGGGCGAACCCCCCTACGCCCCCGCGAATCTCATCGGCGACTTCGCCGGCGGCGGCGCCATGTGCGTCCTCGGCATCCTACTAGCCCTACAATCCCGCCATCGCACGGGCCGCGGACAAACCGTCGAAGCCAACATGGTCGACGGCTCCGCCTACCTAACCAGCATGCCGCGACTGTCCCAGCAAACACTGCTCTGGGACAAACCCCGGGGCGAGAATTTGTTGGACGGTGGATGTCCGTTCTACGCGACGTATGAAACGAAGGACGCGGGGAATTATTTCGCAGTCGGTGCGCTTGAGCCTAAGTTCTACGCGGCTTTCGTTGGCGGCCTTGGTTTTGATCCACGGGGTGGTGATGGACTTCCGGATCGTGGGGATCGGGCGAATTGGCCCGCTTTGGCGGATATCTTTGCTAGGAAGTTTAAGGAGAGGACGCGGGGGGAGTGGGAGCGGGTTTTTGATGGGACGGATGCCTGTGCGACGCCTGTGCTTGGGCAGGAGGAGTTGCGGAGGGGTGGGTTTGAGCAGCGGCTTCCGGTGAATTTGGTCGGGACGCCTGGGTATTCGATTCCGACGGATGATGGGGGGTGGTCTGGGGGTGGTTTGGAGCCGGGGACCGGTGGGGAGGAGACGCTTAGGTCGTGGATGGGGTGGGAGAAGGACAAGCAGTTTGATGTTCGGGGGAGTGATGGCGCGGTTATGGCGGTTGGAAGAAGGACGAAGCTTTGAATGCTACGTTGATTCTGACCAGTCATTTCGCTCGGCAGTGATGCCATACGAGAGATTTTGCATCTAATCTCGGGGCTGATCTCCGTTATCTTGATTGAAGGCGACAGCAGCTACGGAGTAATATAGATGAAATGAATCTAAACCTTACTGTCCACCTCGTTAGCCAGGTGGTCCTGTCCGTTTAGGGTCCACGAGTTCTTCCCTCGATCTTGGGAGAGTGGCATCGGACCGAGAACCATCGTATTAATGGAGGAGGTTAGTATGGTCACCGCAACTGCGGATATAGGGTTAGGGCTAATTCCCAAGCAACGGTCCATATGGCACAATCGGGCCTGGATATTTCACCATCAGCAATCCAGAAGAGCCCTTATAAATCATCGCATATATTAAGGACGCGGTCTTTTCTCGTCACGCAACCCATTCCCCAATTCGTTCATTCAATAGTATGTAACTCAATGCTCTCGTGCCATCTCTTCCAGTCACCATGAACAACCTGGACTATGATACTACTACTGTAGCTTTATATCCTCCTTCAATGTCATTCATACTCTGTAAAATGCCCTGTAGACGCCATTGAGCAACAAGAAACACGCTCCCCCAATGTTCTCTTCACCACCACCACCACAATGACCCTCTCCCATAGCCAAGTCCGCATCCTGGCTATCGTCGAACGATGCGCCTCCTTCCTGTCCCTCCTGGGCGTGGTCACCATCATCGTCATGTTCTTCTACTCACGATACTTCCGCAACCCAACACACCGCATCATTTTCATCAATGCTTTCTACAACCTGTTCGATTTCATAGCGACTATGGTGTCGGTCGACGGTCCGATAAAGGGGACCCATTCGGCCCTGTGCCAGTTCCAGGGCTTTTGTTTGCAGATGTACGCATTGGAGCCCTAATTTTGGCTCTCATTGATTATGAATTTATGATACCCCGACACGCAGATTACAGTAGTAAGTACTGACGTGAGATGGCATAGGTTTCCACTGGCCGATGTGCTCTGGACGCTTGCTACGGCCCTGAATGTCTTTCTTGTTGTCTTTTGGCAGTTTGATACCTGGATGTTGCGCAGGTTGGAGTTGGTGTATACCGGGTTTATCACGTTGGTTACGTTTGTTCCTGCTTTTGTGTTTTTGTTTATTCGGGATGAGTCCAGGGGGCCGATTTATGGTGATGAGGTGGTGAGTGTCGATGTCAACATCAATGTTGTGTTGTGATGTTGGGCTGTTGCCCTAATTGTACGAATGTAGGGCTTATGAACTTCTATACAGGTTTGGTGCTCGATATCTCCCAGTTGGGTCAGTTTTCGGATTATTTTCTATTATGGGCCTATTTGGTATGTTTTTTATCGTTCGATGGGAGTCCTCAATGCTGGTAATGTTGATTTACCACTATGTCTGACTGAATACGCTGCAGGTTCATAATCGGCGTTATTATGCTCCTTTATTGTCTCGTCGGCGTCAAGATCTTTAAGCTTCGGCGGAAGTTCAAGGATATCTACCAGGATCGCTTTTCCATGCTACCAGCTACCCATAGTCGTCAATCTTCGTTCCCTTGTAGGGGCACCAAGACCTTTACCGTGACGGTTCAGACGACAAACCCGCAATCCAAACCACAACCTCCAAACCAACCAGATAGACATGGCAGCATCGACACCAAAAACAACAGCAAGAACCACAACTACAACAACAGCATCAGCAACAGCAACAGCAACAGCCACACCAGCATAACCTCAGGCTCCTTCACCAGAAAACCAACCAACAGCATCACCTCCCTCCTCAACAACAACAACAACAACAACCCTAACCACTCCCCATCCTCCCCAAAAACCACTTCCCAAACCCAACCATTCTACTACTCATCCACCCTATTCCGGCAGTACGCACTCATGCCGTTCCTATTCTTCCTCATCCTGCTCGTCACCTGGGTGGCTCCGACTATTAACCGGATCACAACGCTGGTGAATCCGGGGTACGAGTCGTTTCCGCTCCTCCTCGCTGTGGGGGTGTTGGGGTCGTTGCGCGGGTTTTGGAATGGGGTATTGTTTATTACGGTTGGTGTTAAGGCGTGGAGGAGGCAGGTCCGTTGGGACAAGGGGGTTTTTGGAATTGGGAGTGAGGTGAGTTCTTCCGTCTTCGGGCCCGGGGCCCCAGCCGGCCTTCAGCCCTGATCAGGCTGATCTACCGGTACAATTGATATGTAGTTCTTGGCTGACATCCTCTAGCCCACCTTTAATCGAGATAGTTTTAGACATAGCCAACGACGTGTATGATAGTAGTATGATGATTGGATATGATTCAATGGCTTTAATCCGGCGTTTATAATAGATTGATTGGAACTTCCTAGAAGCAGAACGGTGTACATCAATATCATCCCATTATGCCCATACAGCCAGCTGAATCCTCTTCATGTCAGGTGAAGCTGAAGAAGTCAGTGACATGCCGGATTATGTCATGGTCATATGACCGCTGGCCAACCACAGCCCGGCAATGGTTTGGATGGCTGCGGCCGATGTATTATTTCTCTCGACTTCATCTTTAGATCATTTTATTTTTATATATATGCTGGTTTTTTTCTTTTTTCTTTTTTCCTTTTTTTTTTGATACCCCTCGTCCTTCTCTCTCTCTCTTTTCTCTCTTTATATTCCGCTCCTTTCTTCTTATATATGCTTTCGTTTCCGTCGATTGATATTGCTTCCCAAGGGCCAAAATACCCGGGCTGACGCTCTTTGTCCGCTGTCCCCGACACCAAAATATCGTCCGTTTTTAATCGAGCAATTTCTTTTGTTGTTAGCCGCGGCTTAAGAAGTATTAGCAAGCATATCGCTTAGCTGAAAAACAAAAAAGAAAAAAGAGACCTTTCCAAGGCGACGTTCGTGCAACATAACACAGTACATAAGTACATACTACTTAGCCACGCATCGCCAAAACCAACTCCTTCGGACTTGAATGACTCGCCTTTGATATATACCCCGAATATGACAGACTTCCACCCGCATCTATCAAGCCTAATCCATCGAAAACCCGTGCCGGTAATGCAACACGCACATTCGTTTCAGGTAGGTGACGGACCTCCCCAACATCCGCACTTAGCCCGTCATCCTTCTGGCCCCCCGATTCCTTCGGGCCTCGCCCGCGCGCCCTCTTCTGCGATGCACTACGCAGGAAACTCACCCTATCCTGTAAAGCCCGTCATGCATCACTACGCAACCGCTCCCCCGAGCTACCCGCCCACGCGACGCATGTCCAACGGCACCACTTCGACAAGTTCCACGGGGAACAACTATGCCGTCCACCCTCCTGCCACTTCGTACGCTGCTGATGTCCGTCGAAGCTCGTCATCACGCTCCGCCGGCGCTCAACTCGGCTACGTCGCGCTCATGCGGAGACAGAAAGCCACCGTCTGGTGCGACCGGGCGCAGCCGGAGGATCCTCGAATTCGGGCGCAGAAAATGGCGGAGAAGAAGAGAGCCTACCGCGAGATCAACGGCGCTGAAAGCCGCGGCGGTGCTCACGGAAGTGGGAAGAATAAGCATAAAGACAAGGGTCCCACCGAACTCTCCCCCTCGACGCTGGTGACTGGTGCCGTTCCGATTCGACTTAGCGCTAACGAAGTCGGCGATGCCGAGGACGAGCCCCCGAAAGAGAACAGCTTCCCTCAGGGTCGCACGGGCAGCAGTCGTAGTTCTCGGGGAAGCGGTCGGTATCCCAGTGGTTATCAACGGCCCACCCAGGCCCCCGCGGGAGGCAATAACACACCACCACCAGATGAGAAGGATGATTTACCGGACGTTTCGGAGAACCAAGAGTCTGAGCAACAGCAGAAACAACAACAACAGCAGCAGCAGCAACATCACCAGCCACAGGAGGAGGAACAACAGCAGCTGCCGCAACAGCACGAGCCATACCCGCAATACGATGACGGTGACGATAACAGCATAGGAAGTGAACCCGAGGAGAACTTTGGGACCGTAGGGGCAATGGCCGCCCCGAGCTCAGCAATGACCGCAACGCAAAAGGCGAAGAGGGCGGATGAATTGAAACGCAGCGGCAGTGTGGATGATCGATCGACGTCGTTGACCGGCGTTAGGCTTTTTGTTGCCAATCCGGATTTGAGCGATTAGGCTTTGGTTTTTTCTTTTTTTGGTTCTTTTTTGGTTATGGTTTATTGCCTCATGGATATGGTGATGGGTTATTTTTCGGGGTGTTATTTACGTCTACTATTTGGTCTGGCTTTTTATTGTCGCTGCGGGTATGCAGTACCTTGATCTGGACTGTACTCCATGTCTTGACATTTCCTACTATCTCTCATGCAACAACATCGATTCATCGTTGATGCTTCTCTTGTTACTACATAGATGAGCCCTGGTTGGCTTCATCTCGTCTGACTGCTTTTTCGTCTATTTGATATCTAGTTTTTCTTTGCATCTACACTGCTCTTATCTCTTTCCATATGTTTAGTCGTTGACAATGACTTTGGTTATCAATCTTCAATCTGTCGTCTTTCATGTTGTTGCCGTTCACGTTTGTATTCGAGTGTCTGTCTCAATCATTCTCTCTTTTATTCCTGCAGAGCAGAGCTCTCATTATCAGACTCTGTACAGCCGCAATAATTGGAACAGACTATGTTGAATTGATTCTTCCTTGCAATCAAAAAACGGCTCCAATGACCAATCCATAGAGTAACGCGATAGAAAGTCGAATACCTGCGCGAAAAGCGTATTCTAACAAAGACCTCGGTCTCAATAAACAATGGGTATCATATAAACGGAAAAGGTGATATGTAGCCTCGACCAAACAAACCATCGTATGCAAAACGTCTCCATCGCGTCTCTTTCTCCCCTTTGCATCGTTCTTTTCCTTTTCATAAGTAAGTAAGTAAGGACCCAGATAAGTTTATGTATGCCAATGCAGCAACAAGACCCCACAATTACCAGCTCTTTCGCTCATCAGCCCACTATGGAGGATGACAAGGTTCCAATAGCCACATGTAATCCCTACATGATACATCGTGTATGTGTATGTATCATACCACCAGCGACTGGTTGCGGTTGGTATCAATTGTAGTCGGTCAAGTAGCCTATGTATGGTCCTGGAAACCTGTGCTGGAGTCTGGAGTCTGGAGTCTGGACGTCATCCAGGTTCGGTTCTCAACTTTTCGTTTCGTCCGTTGAGTCTGGTATACGGTGATGGATTTTGGTTATTGAGACTTTGTCATCCTCCATGACGGGCTGACGAGTAAAGTTGGAAGTTGCATAGGTAGCTGATGATTGTAAAGTCTGCTTGTTGATGTGGACAGTGGATGCGTCATTGTGGTCTCTGTAGATGGAACCTGGAGGGCAGGTCGTTGGTTCAGTGAATTTTGTCTTGTCTTGCCTTGTCGTCCCTAATTTAATGCGAGAAGTCGCAGGTTCGGATTCGATGTGTTTGACTTTGACGGCGGAAATTGGAGGGGAGTCCTGATTTCTGCTGGTTGAGTCTAAGGCGGTAACGACCGGCATAAAAGTGGGTACCTACCGTAGTCACTTACTAATCAACCCAAGACGCGAAAGCGCGAAACCCCAACGCGTCCCAAATGCCAAATGCCGCCGCCCTCGCGGGCTCGCACCCGCCAACGAACATCCTCGAGTAAATGTAACTTATCCCATTCGGCATTCATTTATCCCAGTCTTGCAATTCTCATCGCTATCATAACGGCTACATAGGCTAACTGAGCAGAGTTGCCTTCTTCAAATATATATCTCTCATCTCAGAAACGTTGTGTTTCTGGCTGGACGGATAATTAAGCATCGACACTCGTCCATCCCCTAAAGTCTACCGTATGTCGGAAAGGGACAAATTGCCAAATTACCAAGGTGCCAATTAGGCCAACGCAACTAGTGTACCGCTATTATTATCGCTAAAAGACAGAAGACGAACCAATCAAACCAGAAAAACCGAAGCAGAAGAAAAAGTGTTACACCGCCGGAAACACCAACACACCAACAGCAACACGGTCTGAAACAAGAAACAACACAATAATGCAGGTCGAGATGAATACGAGTTCCCCTTCCGCTCCTCCTCCGCCGCCTCCCACCACGCAGACCACGGTTGTCGTCCCTCCGTCTACGTCTTCACTACCTGCCTCTTCCCCGTCTGTGCCATCTCTTCCTTCAGATGCGAATGCTGCAACGACGAGCACGAAACGATCAGTTGAGCAAGTTAATACGTCCGATCCTCATTCGGGGACCGGGGACCAAGGTGGCAGTGATCAGCCATCTACGAACAATTATGATTTACCTAATGATTCTACTACGTTACCGACTGCGAATAGCTCCAGCGTACCTGATTTCTCCGTGAAGACGCAGGAGTCTACGGCTGCCGGGGGAGGTGGTGATGACAACGACCATAATGACGATGCTCATCCGGCAGCGAAGAAAAGGAAACTTTCACCGGCCTCGAAAGAGACGAAACAGCAGGAAAAGGAGACCAAGGAGCGTCAGCGGGTAGAGGAGAAGGCGAAGAAAGAGGAAGAAAGGAAAGCTAAAGAGGAGGAAAAGCGGAGGAAAGATTCGGAACGGGAAGAGGAGAGGAAGAAGAAGGAGGAGAAGAGGAAGGTAAAGGACGAGGAGAAGGCGGCCAAGGAGGGTGAGAAGAAGAAGAAGGAGGAGGAGAAGATGAAAAAGGAAAAGGTATGTGAGACGTTACAAATGAGAGAAAAGGAAATGCCCAAATGGAGGGTATGGAATGCTGACCTAGGGTTAGATGCAAATGAAATTGAACTCTTTCTTTGCTAAACCTGCAGCGCCTGCGAAGGCCACGAATCCCGTGGGTAACGGGGATCCTTCTACCCACGGTGACGGTTTAAACGGGGATCATAAAGGTACTGTGTCCGACTACCAACGAGAATTTCCCGAATTCTTTGTGCAGTCACATACGACAGTTGCACCAGTTCATCGGTTTGAGCGCGACTCGGAGGCACTTCGGCATGTTCGTGAGAAGGTTGATGCCTGTCTTAGACCGAACGAGTATGGTATACAACAAGAGCCTGTCATATTCTCTCCCACCGAGCCTTTCCGCATAATGCCATATAAGCGCCGTTGGGGGAAACAGATCCCTGTTAAAGAAATTCTTATGAAGATGCAAAATCAGGATCAAGAGGGCTCCAGCAGCACCGAAGGATCCTCCGATGTGAAGACGGCGTCGAAGTTCCAAGGTCTTCTCCGAAAAGTATCGATGAAGTCGTTAAAATTTAAGGAAGATGTCCGTCCGCCGTACCAGGGAACCTTTACGCGGTATGTCCCTGAACCGACAGCGAGAAAGCTGTCACGGAACCCGTTTAGCCGTGCACTGCCCGAGGCCGATTACGATTACGACTCGGAAGCGGAATGGGAAGAGCCAGAAGAAGGCGAAGAGTTGGACTCGGAGGAAGAAGAGGAAACCAGCGAAGACGGTGATGACGACATGGAAGGATTCCTTGATGATGAAGAGGACTACCTACAACATGGACGCCGACGCCCCATTGTAGGGGATCTGGAACCTATTTGCAGTGGTCTCTGTTGGGAGGAGGATGGTCCGCATCCGGAGCTCCAAGCCTACCGAATCGAGACGATACCGCCATCGATACAATTTCCAATTGATCCATTTTCCACCGCGTACTGGCAGACTCCGAATTATGAACAAGGGCCGACCAAGGGCAGTAATGCCCAGTCGGCGGCGGCGGGACGTTCATCGCTCCATGCGTTTGCGGTCACATCATCCGCCCAAGCAGCGGCTAGCGGGATGCACGACGTGTCGGAGGGGGCATTACAGGGGATGGTGGCTGGAAAAGCGCGACGACCATTCCCACCGGAGTTGTTTTCGGAGTTTAAGGAAGTGGTGGAGGGAAGTGATCTAACCAAGGCTGGATTGGTCGAGATCTTGAAGAAGCGGTGGGTACAATGCATCAGACGATGGGAGATGGTACCTTGAGCTAACGCGATGGAACAGATTTCCGAAGATTTCCAAGGATATATTGAAGGACACGCTGAATCAAACAGCGAGACGCGTGGGCACTAGAGAAGCCGAGAAGAAGTGGGTGTGTCAGTGATTCCATCATTTCCATACTACATCTACATCTACATACATGCAGGAGGTTTCGGGGGGTTCAAAATGTACATAGATTCCGAAAAAAAAGTAAGCGAAACAACCATGCGCCACGATGACAGCAAATCAGGAACGGAACCTGGCCCTGGACATTATTGATGAGGGCTGAAAACATGCGAAAACATGGACAAATCATCACTTTCTAGACGGATTATTCCTGCCAGCGCATCACTGACACTCTGCCATCTGGTCGGCTTCTCTCCACGGCCAGTTCAGAGGTCTTTTTTTATTTTATTCTTTCGGGCTTTTTTCACTGCCAGTAAAAGAAAGAGAGCATTAGATAATATAAGTCTAATTCTGTATCTGTAACTGACGTACTTTTTTTCTTCCTTTCTCTAACTCTCTCGGAGTCTCTCCATATATCGCTCTCTACTCTACAGCAATAACACGCCCTCTCTACTATTAAAACCATGCGATAGAAAGTGGCCGTTCTGTCAGGGGCATTTGCGACCTCCTTCTTGTCATAGCGGGCCTCAAGGCGCCTCTGCCTGGCTGCCCATGGCAAGATGTTTGATGTCCAACATGACCACCCTAATTCTTCTTCCTCGGCTGACATGACCAGTATGTTGTTGTCTATCTAAATATATCAATCTTACATCTTGACCATCTCCTCTCATAATCCTTCTAGGTGACTTTCCTGAAATCGACTTCAACTTCGACTTCGCTGACGCGCTTCGTCTATCTAATTCTCCGTTTGACAATCCCCAACACTCCTCGTCGTCGCCATGTAACCACTATTCCCGTCGCGCGCATAATAATTCCTCGTTGTCGCTGGTCGCCGCATCGAGTTCTACGGCGGTACCACTACCAGCTGCTGTCCGTCGCGAAGACCAACGGCAATATGCGCAAGGTTCCCAGCGAACTTCGGGGATAGCGGTGGGTCGCTCTGGTGCTGGTCCGGGACCAGGTGAGTCGTCGACAACTGGAATCGCTGGCAATTCCAGTCCGGCGACGCATAATCATAATAATACTACGATGGCCAGGTCAGGTCCTGTTGATTCTTCCAACGTGGAACCGGGTTCTGTCGACAGCGTCGGCGCTGTTACCAGGCCGTTGTTTGCGGTTTTACCTTTGTTACCTCCGTCTCCTCCTCCTCCTTCTGCATCATATTCTCCTTCTCCTTCTTCTGCTTCTCCTGCTTATCCTCCTCCTCCGGCTCCCAAGGTCTCCTTTGAAGATTTCGCCCTTCGTTACCGTCAAAGCCAACGGAAATTAGCCCAGAGGAAGAAACTAGAAACCCATCTTTATGCTACAAAGGTGTCCATTGGAATTTCCGTTCGGTTAATTCGCGTTGGAGCTGCTGTTCAGAGAGGGCTAGTTGAGTGTCTTAAGTACGATGACAAATCTAATTTTGTTGCAATATATCAAGCCCTCCATGACGTTCAGGAGTCAAGCGATTGTGTTTTTCGTCGTCACTGCCTTCATCACCGGCTGGATCCGTTGGATGATTGGCCACCACAACATTTGCAGAAACAACAGCAACATTCATCTAGTCCACCAGACTCTGGCCGCTCTCCGGGCTTTTTCCACCAGTTGAGTCCTCAGTCCAGGTCGGATCTCCTGGATATCTTACAGCTGGCCCGTACGGACTCTCAGTTTTTGTTTACCTGGCTGCGTAGCTTGTCCCAGTTGCAAGTGGCCGCGTTGATTTCTTCTACCCCATTTCTGGATGCCGGTGATCCTGTCTTTCCTTCATCTGCCTCCAGATCCCGGAATCAGTTTTCTTTTCTCAAACGCAATGCCTCTCATTCAGCCCCGTTTAAGGATTATGCTATTGGACTCGAGCGAGCGGACCCCTTATCAGCCTTGCTCTTTAATGTTTATGCGGCTCCCTTGGATTCTCATGCTCCTGAGGCCCGCTTGCGCTTGGATGTGTGGTCCTCTGTCTGTGCTAAACTATTTTCCCATGGTGGCAATAGACATTTCCCCCTCATTGGACACATCTTATCCTCCTGGGCCGTGTGCAGCCACTGGAGAGCCAGGCCGAAATTTGAACTTTACCTGATGGATACTCTACAGGCTGGCGCATTCCTGTTGGAAAGCATAGACACTCCGTCTGGTTTGAGTTTTGATGCTGAGGCCCCCGATCCGTTGAGAACTGATGTCGCCGAGGAATTTTTTACTTCTGCCGTTGATTCATTGTTCAGTCTTCTTGATGACCCGGATGCAGGCTTACCGCATGCCGTCATGGAGTTTGCCTGTGCTGTGCTAAGGAAGCTAGACCATCCTGGAATTCGTGATCGTTTCCTGGAGTTCTTGCTTATTCAATGGTTTTGTTCCAAGTTTTTATACACCGCGCTAACTTACCCAGAGGTATGAAGTTTACGGATCCTGTGTTCATTCTGTGAAGATCGCTGACATGCTTGTTATTTATATCAAGACACATGGCCTTCTCCTTGATTTTCACATTGGTAAGAATGCAAGAGAGAAGCTTATGGGACAAGTAGGTTTCCAGGCTTACACTCAGGTGCTCGCCGTGTTGCACTCGATGTGAGTTTGGACATTTCAACGACTGTTTCGATTCCTAGAGCCATTTCACAGTTCTAGTCTGACGTTGCCAATCCACACCACAGGTCCGACTTCTCCGTAGCACGTCCGGTTGTTAGGCAACATGTGGAAAACATGCTCCTTCGTTTACACTCTACTTGTGATACCGGGCAGGTATTCTCCAATGACAACTCGCCTGTCGAACCTGATGTCCAGCGGGACTGCTCTGTCTTTTTGATGTTGTCTTCCACAGACGTCCTCACCATATTGAACACTCTTTTTCCGAAGACTTCTTCCTTTCTTTATAATTCTCCAACTGCATCCGCAAGAGCGATGTCTCCAAGTTCGTTCAATCCGGTGCAATTTCACAACGAAAGAACCGCTTCGGGTTCGAAGCCAGGATTTCCTCACCAGACCGCCGATGAATCGTTCAGGCGTACTGTAGGTACAGAGACAGATTTCCCAACAGAAATGAATTTCTTTTCGCTGCCAGTGGACTCTCTTTTTCGAAACGCGGACCGTATTCGCTTTGAGTTATTGGCTATGGCCGATTTCGACGATCGTTCTAGCCCGGATCATCCTTCCACTGAGGACTGGGCAGTGTTTCCCATTTCCGAAGATGGAGAAAGCTTCACCGAAGGTCTCCTTCCCAACAGTGAAACCGGCCTTCAGGATAGCCAATTCGTGGCCGATGCTCAATCCATTTCTTTGGGAGTAGAAAATAACTACGAGGCTCTGCAGACCGCTATCATCAAGTTGGCCGAAGAGGATAATGTTAACGTTCGCTTTGGATGCGTATTACCCTGTCAGGATACCGACTTGTTGAAGCATCACTCTTCGCTGAGACAAAGTTTCGATCGAGCATTGTCCAATTGTCATCAAGGTTCTGACTTCATAGGTGCCCACTACTGGTGGAATGCCTCACGGCAGCTACTTCGCAGTACCGATAATTTCCCGTCCCGGTCTTTCGACGACTCCTGGATCCTCAGGCCGATGCACGCATCTTGTACCCGTTCGCTGGATACGTCACGGTCTATTATTGAACGCTGCGAGAACGAATCTGTGATCCTTAGTCAAAATATGCATGGACTACAGACGACGGCTAGGGATACCATGGCGACTGTAGCGAAGCTTCGAAACAAAATGTGGTATATGACCGATGTCAAGAACTCGAAGAGATACGAAGAAGCAAGAAGTGTGGCGCTTGCGTTGAAAACGATGGTTCACTCTGCGCGTCTCTTTAGGCAGTCGCAGAACGAACCGCGAATGCGCAGCAGCACAAAGTCATTGGCGGGCTCGTTCCTGCAAATGCCCGAACTTCAGGTCATAAACCTCATAAAGGCAGCCAGCAGCCAGGGGGGTCCGAATAAATTGTCCGACGAGCAGGTGGACCTTACTCGTAAGTGGTTATCGCAAAATGGGATCGACAACTTTTGCAGAGGCGAGGAGAGAATACACAGGTTCTGCTACGAGGTCAAGACTAGCATCAATCGGCTGGTGGGAGAGACCATGGCGGAAGCCCCGGTGCTGTGGGCCTGTGAGCTTTTTCAACAGGAACGATCGAAGTATGAGGGCTACAACAATCGTCGCATTGTGAGTATGTCCAGTCCTGGCAGTAGCATGCGACCTCCCAGTCTCTCGAGCGAGGAAGCTGTTGCGCAGATCTACGGTACAGCACCACGTAGGTCTGGCTCGATCCCGAGAAGTCCTTTGGATAACCTGCCACTAGGCCGTCAGAAATCGTTTCAGAGTTTTACGTCGGATAAGTGGAAGCATTCAAGGGACCCCTCTGCTACGGATTTGTCTTCGATAGGTGACTCGCCTGGAAGAGACACCACCTCGACCGCCGAGTCTTGCAGCACATTCTGGTCGTCACCGCTTGCACAGCCTCAATATGCGACAAGCGCGTCCAGCCTGTACTCCCGTCCAGCTTCCCTGTTTAGCGAAACGCTGGCACCACCTCGTCGCAATGATCGCAATGCACAGAAGAAGGCTGTTTTTCTGCACGAGACTAGGCAGGCGTTGACCAGTTTGCTCCTGAGCGATCTCGGTTCGCCGGTGTGGAGCTGCGGGAGTGAAACAGACGCCTGGTTTATCAACGTCCTCAATCGGAAGAATATCCAGGCGCAAATGGAGAAGAGTGCTAGGGTCCAGAGGTTCGAAGCCGAGTACGAAGAACGGTCAGCTCGTCGAGCGAGTCGGCGCACGTCAATGGACAGAAGACGGAGTGTATCCGTGGGACATGTTCCGTTGGCAAACAAGAGTGCGAAAGATGCTCCCCTGTCCAGCTGGCGGACTCGGCTGAGAGCAGATGACCGTCTGCCATTCTCGTATCGAGCGGCCTTTGGTCGGTTGTTAGAGATTTTCTCGCGCCATGCCAACCCCTTCCTCAAACTAAATGCTCTTCGCGATTTGCGGTCGTTGGTGGTCGCTGCGCTAAATGATTTGTCCGCTGACAATATGTCGTTTATCAACGATTCTACAAAGCCTACTTGCGAGAGAGTGCGAGGTGCTCGATCTGCTCGTCATAGCGTCTCGGGTTCGTGCACTGATGACCATGAGGACCGACGTGGTTCTCAACCCACTGCGTCACCGGTCGTCGAGTCAATGGTGTACGGTTCTCATCCGTCTGACTTCTCTGCTCCCGATGAGAAGCAGATAGTAGATTTCTTACGAGAGCTCATCCTAGATATCAAGCCTAAAACTCTCTTTAGAGATCTACAATTCATCTCGGCGTTTGTCCCGGGGGAAATCCTGAACAATACCGATAGCGGTACCGCATTCCTGCAGCTCGGATTGGCAGCACTAAGTCTCAAGGATGAAGTGTGCAACAGCATGGTTGAAATCGCCGACAAGATAGTCTCCCAGGAGCTAAGCCGGCGCCACCCGCATGGCCCTAGCCCTAGCACTCGGACGGGACAGGGCATCGAAGACGCGGCCGGGATGTGGATCGTCACGGCCAAAGAAGGAAATCCCGTCGCTCAACGCGAGCTCGCGATCCTGTATCTTACGCATCCGGATCTCCTGCCTCGTGTTACCCTCCCTCTCACTTTGCCACGGGATGCATTCAAGGTGGACATGATGTACCACCGTGACAAGGATACCAAGTCTGACCCTCAGAGTATGTGCTTGGCGCTGCACTGGATGCAGCTGTCTGCTCATGGGGGCGATGAGTTAGCGAAGAATTGGCTACGAGAGAGGGAAGGGTTTGATTCTATTGCTTAATTTGCTTGATTTTCAGGTTTTGAGGTTTTTCGTTCATATACCCAGTGCTTTGTTTCTTTTCTTTTCTTTCTTACTAATTTTTTCTTACTTTCTTTCTTTCTTCCTGTCTTCGCATGATACCATTATCGCGGTCCYTTTTTTTTTTTTTTTTTTTTTTTYTTWTACCTTAAATAA
>HG983342.1:236581-252570 GCA_900006255.1 Xeromyces bisporus
CTATTAAAATCGCSSTTTTTTTTTTTTTTTTTTTTTTTTTTTTGCTTATACCTTAAATAAGGCCATATGCGCTCCTGCCCTCGTGTCGATTGTTCGTCTTTTTCCTTCGTTTTTACAGCTTTACAGCTTGAGGACTTGGGCGTTGTTTTATTTTAATACCCTTGTCGGGTCCCTCAATGTTGCGTACATACTAACTGCTCGTCGGGACGCTGCGAGACAGGCTAATAAATAATTATGTTTTCTTTTCTTCGAATCTTCTTATCATACTTTCTCTCAGCTCTTGCTGTTAAGAGGCATTCTCGAGATATAATTCGCCTGGGCTTTGACTTCCCAGTACCCCGGTACGGAGTACCAGACTCAGCATGGACTAAAGTCAAGAGACTGAAGACTAGAGCTTAGGCTACTTAGCTGTCAACTGATAATGAGTGTATCATCAGTCACCGGGATGCTGTCATGCACTCCGTAGAGAAGAGAGTAGTAACTCTAAAATGGATGGAGTGCACACCAGTTGGCCTTAGACAGCCTCACGTGCCAGTGACATCATCGGGGCCAGGCTAACTAAATACTCCACTCTTTAGCCCCACCGAAAACAAACATTTGTCAAACATTACTCTTCCACTAAACGTTAACTACTGCCTTACTGCCTTACTACTGACTGCCCAGGAGTATCTCTCAATCCATAGTAGACTCTTCTGCAATTCTACCTTCTTTTTTCCTCCTCGTTTCCTATTCTGCTTGAGAAACAATCATTCATTCCAAGTGAGTTCGCATAACTGTCAGTACCGGAGTGTCCTTATTAGTACCTGTACCGGTAGTTACTCCTTTCCCTAGCGTCTTACTAGGTTGAGATATCCGAAGTTGACCAAGTCACTGTCTGACCATTTTGATCCCGAACAGGTTGCCTTTTTGTCTTATTATTGATAGTTGTCTGTCGACATCTTCGTGTCGTTATTGTCTGTTCCCTTCTTTCTGCTTGCTAAGGAGGAAGAAATTGATAATAATATGATGCACGACGAAGAGCACAAGAAGCCCAAGGGTAAGGGAGTCTAACCACCCTCACCTACAATTTTCGGTCATCATCTGCCTCTATATATACAGGTCTATATCGGTCCTTTTTTACCTTGCTGTGGTGTTGCTCACATTCATCCTTCCTACAGGCATCCTCAAGAACTCCCCCAAACAAGCAAATGCGCGAGGCAGTTCTCCGACTCCAGCGGCACCACCCGTGGCAGTATCAGTTGAACACCCTGATACCAAAGAAGTTACGCTCCAGAACACCCTTCAAAATGCTGGTCGCCGCCATTCCTCCCAAGGGCCAACCCGCCGACAATCCACCATCAGCATCCAGAGTCAACACGACGACGATAACACCCCCCACCACCTCCGCTGGGACGAAGCAAACCTATACCTAGCCGAACAGGAGAAGACGTCCAAGATGAAGATCAACGAGCCCAAGACGCCCTTCGCTCCGCAGTACGACCCTACACAGGACGAGGAAGAGATGAGATTAGCGGAGGCCAATGAATCGCTGCTTAATGCGCAGGGGATTGTGGTTGATGAATTGGACGACAAGTCGAAGAAAAAACCGGGTGGTTCGGAGGAGGATATTCCCGATTTCGAGCTTGGTGAGCCCGAGGAGTACGTTGTTGCGGATGGCGGTGGGGGTGGTCGGATCTTTCGGGATCGGAGTCACAGTATTGACTCGCAGAAGGGGGAGAAACATGTTGTTGTGGGTGATGGCGATGGGGGCGATGACGGGGATTCTCGGTTGACGCCTGAGGAGTATGCGCAGAAGCATCGAGAATTTGAGCAGAGGAGGAAGAAGCATTATGAGATGAAGAATATCAAGGAGTTACTTGCGTATGTATTCATTCGGAGGTCGTCTTGGTTTCTCTCTGGTCGTTTATTGGTATGCTAACTTCTTACATCTAGCCATCCCGAACAATTGGATGAGTTGGAGGATGAAGATGAGAACGAAGATGACGAGGACAAGAGCAAGAATGCTGCTCCTGCTCAACCTCCTTCCGTTCCCAAGATACCCGAACGATTCCTCAATGGCAAGAAGTAGGGGTGGGTGGTTTGGTTGTTGTTGTTGAGGAAGAGTGGTTTGTGATGCGTGTCTTCCTGCGCTTTTCGTTTCCTCTCCTTGGTCCTTTTGTATTCCCCTTGCGTCTGTTACTCTCGTATCTTCTCTTCTTCTCCTTCCTTCCTCTTCTTTCCTCCTTAATCAACCTGGCTGTGGTTTTTATTATGGTCGAGGATGCTTTGTCTTTTGGAAGCAATGTCAAGATCGAACTCGATCCATGGATGTGTATGATATACGACTGTTGGGACCATTCTTTTTCTTTTTTCTTTTTTTCCTTTTCTATTCTCTTTTTTTATGCATTTTCACGATTGGGATCTTTTTTTGCTAAGGGGCTGGAGAGGCGCAATTGGCTTGATTCGATTCAATGTTGACTAACTGGAGAATAATGAATAAAACTAGGGTTTAAATCTTCTTCTTCTCTTCTCTTCTTCTGCTTGCAGGGATCAACCATGTTGGATTCTCATGTTATTTTTGCCTGGATTCTGCAGTGTTCCAGGCCCAGTTGAAACCCTGTCGGTCTTAAAGGAAGGAAGAAAGAATGAATGTTCTTTTCTGTTCACTTTCTGCTGCAACCGACTACCTTCCCTTGAACATCATCGAACACTTGCCTCGTTGGAGACTATTTGTTTATTTCTCCCCCTTTCGTCTCTTCTCTCCTCACTTCACTTCGCTTCTCTCCATCCTCCTCCTTTCTCGTCATCTCTTTGACTCATTTCCCGGTAAGTTACACCTGTCCTACCATACACTTCAGGTCCTCGACCTTATATCCACGACCTCTCCTTCACTGCCCCTCTCCTTGTTCTTTTGCACGTCAGCTCCGGTCCTTCCTCGCTTATGTCGTCCATCCATTAACCCCCGTATATATATACCTTCCAACATTCTCGTACCTAACCTGGCGTCATGCGTCCTGCTTATTGACCTATCCCATATCAGGTTTCGTCTAGTGCTCGACGTTCGACATGTCTAACCATTCTGTCGATAAAACTACCGGGTCCGCCGCTCCCGCTGAGGCTCCCGCTCAGTCAGCGGCTACAGCAGAAACTTGCACCACCCCAACTCCTGCTGCCTGCGAGACACCAGCCAAGAAAGAGCCCAGTGCCAACACTGCCAATGACGCTTGCAAGGTAGCCAGTGAGCAAACCGATGGTTCTGGAACCGCCGCTGCTGAACGAACCGCTACCAGAGACGAGCCCCAAAAGCAGCAGGACGAGGAGGGCACAAAATGTGCAGAAGCAGATGAAAACAAGCCGGATTACCTTGCTAAGAACCCCAATCTGAACAAGCTCTTCGACCGCCTTCCTGCGATTATCGCCAAAGCTGACCATGGCGAGATGTGGGGTGTCATCTTGAAGGATGACTACAATGACGCACCCACTATCAATGTTTTGATCAAGTTTCTTCGGGCCAATGAGGGCCATGTGAAACCGGCCGAGGATCAGCTTGTTAAGGCGCTTAAGTGGCGCAGGTTGATTGATCCGATAGGACTCTTTGAGAATCATTGCTTCAACGCGGACAAGTTTGAAGGGCTGGGGTATGTGACGAAGTACAAGGAGAGTGAGACTAAGGATTTGGTCGTGAATTGGAATGTCTACGGGTCTGTCAAGGACTTTGATGCGACTTTTGGTGACTTTGATGAGTGAGTGCATATATTCTATGTCTTGTCTTGTCCGGAATGTGGGCTGACACAGCGAAGATTTATCAAATGGCGCATTGCGTTGTTAGAGTCCTCTTTGGTAGACCTGAAGCTCTCCGAGTCCACTTCGGTTCTGGACTACGCTGGTGAAGACCCGTACCAGGTCGTCCAGGTTCATGACTACCAGAATGTCAGCTACATGCGGATCAATCCCAAGGCTCGCGCTGCTACTAAGAAAACCATTGACATCTTTTCCATGGCCTATCCCGAGCTACTTCGGGAGAGCTTCTTTATCAACGTTCCTGCTTTCATGTCTGGTGTGTTCACGGTTCTGAGGGCGTTTGCCGGCAAGAACACGAACCGCAAATTTCACCCGATTACCAATGGTGCCACTCTCGCTCGTGAATTTCCCGATTCAGCAATTGAATTTCCCAAAGCGTACGGTGGAGAGGGTGCTGAACTCAAGGAGAGTCGCCAGCGTTTGAAGCTGGTCACGCCAGAGCCCAACCCGGAGCCGGAATCGTCCAACCAGGAGCAAACTCAGACCGAGCGGAACCACGAGCAAGGCCATGATAAGACAGTGGCTACAGAGTCGGCTGCCCCTGCATCTGGAGCTGCTTCTCCTACACCTGCATAAACCAATTTCATTCAACTCTTTTGAATGACATGATACCCCTGTGACGACTCGATTGAAGGTTGAGAGACTTGTTGATGCCAATTGCCGAATCTCAACCATGTACGAATCTCTTTGTTCTCTGAATGACGATATTATTTTGCAGAGAGGGTGGGAGGAAGCTTGAAAATTCGGTGTATTCCTGATAATGCTGGGGAAGAAGGGAACGCCTAGGGCTTGAGGTGGAAACGGTAATATGGTCTAATGGTCGGTTTGATTACTTCGATTCTGTCTGTTATTGATACCTATTACTAGCAGTATTCCATTTCGGTTTATATCCCATGTCTCATTCAATGCCTTCGTATACAATTATTGTTGAGGGAGTAACGAGAAAAGTATTGTCCAGCTCAGTGTATACGCTGGCGGCTGACCTGACCATAATTTGATAGTTGATACCTGGGTAACTACTTTTGTAAGTCGTAGGTTGCAGACTGTCTGCCTGACTGAAGACACTACTTGGTGAGGTGGGAAACTGGAAAGCCCTGGCGAAGTCAGTGGATGTCTGCATAACATCCTGCATAAATTATGATACAGCGCTAGGCGAAATCAGGTATGATGGAAAAGTTATGCACGAGTGGGTATCTTGTGGGGTACATTAGCTAATTGCACTAACTATTCCCAATGCAGTAAGAGCGTTATCTGCCAGCCAGGTGCCGGCGACGTCAACCCAGGAACAACTCCATCGGCAAATCGTGGTACATCTGATAATCCAACTCGTTACTCCATTCCAGCACAAAACACTTGACCAAAGCAATGACATCCATCGCATTCGCCACAAGCCCAACCCCAACCCCAACCCCACAAGATTGTTGACCGCAACCCGAACGCCTCCAGAACATCGTTTCATCAAGCACAGAACCCGAACTCAAATTCGAACTCGAATTTGAGCCACACTGAGACTGCCGCCAAACGAGCGCAATATCCGTCACAATCCTAACCACATCGCCCGAATCCCCCCTCTCCGCCAAAACCCCACTGGCCGCCATATCCGCCATCCGGTCTCGAACAAACCGCGCATCCCAGCCCCTGGCGACCAGCCTTTCTGGCCATTGCGCGACCGCGTAGCGGAGTGCGTCGGCCAACTGGCTTCGATGGAGGTCCATTCGCTGCTTCGCGAAAGCGACGAGGATGTCGCGGAGACCGCGGTGGATGGACCATGACATGGTCGACCATGGGAGGCAGTCGAGAGCTTCGTTGAGGATCCCCGATTCTGCCTCGGGGATGTAGAGGGTTACGTTGTTTTTCCCGTCCTCGTCCTCGTCCTCGCGACTGGGTAGGTGGATGGTGTGCATGTCTGTTGTTGGCGTGGTTGTGGTCGTCGTCTGAACCCGCTTCATAGTCAGGAAGTCGACATCGTTCACATTCCCGCCTAACATGTTATACAAATGCCGACTACCATGCGCGCCGCCGAATCCCTTCGCGGCATATCTCAGTATATACTCACCACCCGGCTTGCGGCCGGAAAACGCGCATCGGAAGTACTCGCCGTTCGACTTCCGCGCCTCGATCACCCCGGCCAGCATCTGCAGGCTTTTGTCAACCCTCACCTGGAAGGACGGCGGGTAGACGTCTTTGGACAATTGATGCGAATCATGCGCGGAGAAGTAGACGCGTGCAACGTCGCCGATCGGCCATTCTATGCGCCATTGGCCGCAATACGAGGCGTAGGCGGCGCGGTGGCCCGAGGCGCTGCTGTAGCGGAATACTGGGCGGGCGTTCGTTACGCAGAATAGGGTGATTAGGGTCGTTCGCGAGATGGGTACGCAGGTTGTCTGTTTGTGTTTCACCAGTGGCTCAAGGGGTAGGTCGTTCCATGGGTCGATTGATTCCGTCGCCAACGACGAGGACGACGACGATTCCTCTCCAACAATCGTCAAGTCATACTCCCCCGACGAACCATCATCAACCCCCTTCTTCTTCTCCCCCCTATCCACCTCCCCATCAAAGCCACACCTCTCCACAACCACAACCACAACCGGATGAACCACCGAAAGCACAACCGCCCACCCCGCCCHCCCTATCGGATGCGTGAGCGGCAACCGACTAACCCCCACCACCCCCCGCCCACACAACCCCTCCACCAGATTGCCCCAGATTAGGGGCCCCGTGGGCGCGGGTTTCGGCAGGCGGTAGTGGTACCATGGGATGCGCGATTGTCGGCTCCACCATCGTCCTAGGTGGGTGATGTCGCGCAGGGCGTGGTAGGGGTCTGTTAATTGGGAGATTATCGATGATAGGCCTAGGGTTGTGGCTGTTGCTGTTGCTGTTGCTGTCGCTGTTATGGTTATGGTTGCGGTTATGGCGAGTGTGAGGGAGGGCCATGATGAGGTTGACATTGATGTTTCTTTTCGTTGTCAATCGTGTGAATGTGGTAAGTTGGCAATTCCTCCTGCTTAGGCTCAGTCCAGCGCGTTGACTGTGGTCTCTATGATATTCTCTTTATCACGCCTCGGTTCCGGGTTCTAGCTCTGACATGAATGACGATGGACTTTGACCACATAAGTAGCAGACGACAAGAGGCCTCGAAAATTCGTCGATATTAGATGAAACGAAATTCAAGAAGACATGAAAACAGAGAATGAGAATTCAAAAGCACGCCGTTGATCGTTGATACCAGCCAGAACCCTGCCAGACCCCTGCACGGATAGACTTAACCCCTCGTCCAAACTCCAATCCGGTTGATATATCACTCCCGGCATATCATACGTACATACGGAGTATGATAGTAAGAGTCTTTGTTCTGCCTTTGAACTCTATGTAGCATAATCAATGCAGCTTTGAGCTCTGAGCTCTCTCTCGGATTGGGGACGACGAGAACACGGTAGGTGCACAGTAACAGTATGTCCCCTGATACTAGGTACATGTGCCTAATATCAGTCGTCGTGAAATATGGTTGGTCTGGTTCTTCATGCTGGTTTGGCTGGACTCTCGAAGTCTCTGCGTTTCGGGGTGGTGTCATAGTGGTGATTGTGAGTGATGACGACTGCACATGAAGTAAGTATCATACTCATCCATTATTGATACGTAACTGCTGTCAACTGCACGGCAACGCTCAGGTGGGTTTAGATTCTCCTATTCGCACGTCGGGCTATGTATAGCTTAGTTATGGTGTGTTCCGTTGTTGTTGTTGGTGTTCGGGATAGCGTTGGGCATACCTTGGTGGGTACCGGTCAGTGTCCGTTGGATTGCGATTGTTGTGAACTCTGCTGATATGTTGAGCTTGCTTTTTTCTTCGCTGGTATTAGAAGTATACATATACATACATGACTCCGTAAACATGCCCGTAAACTCCTAAATAACTCCAATGAACACCTTGACATCCTGTGCAGTAAGTACCAAGCCCGTTTGAGCCATGAAAGCCAGAGAGAAAGGTGGAAGAACCAACCCCCTCAAATCACACCCTCCCCATTACTCCCACTAACAACCGCAACCGCCAGCCCAACATCCCCCACCTCCACAATCCTCTCGGCAAGAACCCCCCCAACCCTCTGCACCAACCTCTCCCTCAAATCCCCCGAAACCTCGCGCCCAGACGGATGAAACCCATTAACACCAGCACTCAACGGCGCCTGATCCTCCCTCAGCGTCCCCAGGAGCGCCAACAACGCATTCGTCACTTTCTCCGCCTCAGGCCGCCTCGGATTATCCTCGGGACCGAGGGCGTCCTGCAGTAGACTAGCGTAGGTGGGGAGGTTGGGGAGGATGAGGACGCGGACGGCCTCGGAGCCGCCGACGGCGTGCAGGCCGATGATGGCGCCGTAGTGCGTGCCGAAGGGTTTGGAGGGGTCGAGGAAGCTGCGGAGGCAGGAGCGGGCGAGGCGGGGGCGGAGGGTGTGGGCGGAGTGGGAGTATTTGCGTACGATTAGGGAGATTAGGGAGGCGGCGAGGTCGCGGAGGGCGAATTGTTCGGTTAGGTCGGCTTTGGCGCCTGGTTGGCGTGCTAGGAGGCAGGTGAGGATTGGGGGGATGAGGGGGGCGACCTGGTTGAGTCGTTAGCATGGGTTACTTCTGTCTTTCTGAATACTAAGCGCAAAACACTCACGTAAGGATCCAGGAACAACAAAGGATTCTGCACCACAGCCTCCGCCATGCGCATAACCTGCGTCAAGACAAAAATATTCTTCAAACTATGCGTGACCTTCTCTGAAATAAACTGCACGAAGTACGGCACCAGCTGGTGAAGTCCGGGGTCCTCTCGTAAACTCGAATAAGCAGACGTCCTATAGTCCTCACTGGACTCGTCCAGGAACGCATTGCACACTTTCTCGAAATACAACTGCAGCTCCTTGGACAGGACGTGTTTGACGAGCGGTTTCACCGAGACATCACCGGCGCCGCTCATGGCAGCCAGGGTGGGATTTGCCGCGGGTCCTTTGGAGACGAGTTCGGGGTTGCGGGAGTCGGTAGCGGGATTTTGGGGGATGGAAGGTTGGACGCCTTCGACGGCAAGCCAGTGTGCTAGATGAACGACAAAGATTAGCAAAATGCCAACAACGACAACAACACAATCCTTAATAGAAGAAGAAGAAGAAATACCAGTAAAAGAAACCTCCCTCGGAACCCTAGGCAGCGCCGAATTAATCAACCTCTCAAAATCCACCTCCTCATCCTCCACATAATAAAGCGACTGCCCAGGCCCAAACGACGCCTCTCCGAACCTCAACGGTCGCGTACTCTCGTACCCATACAGCGGCTCGACGTCCAGCACGCGCAGCGCCAGCGCTATGTCCTGCGTCGTCAACATGGTGCGCTTGGCGTGGCGCATGAATTTGAGCGATTCCTCTAGGACTTGCGCGATGCGGTATTCGACGTCGCGGGAGACGTTTTCCGTTACGTCGTCTGGGAGGTTGGAGATGCCGACGGATTCGGCGACGTCGCGGATGTTGTCTGGGTTCCAGACGGACATGTTTGTGTTCGTTGTTGTTGTTGTTGTTGTGAGGGTGGATGGGTGTAAGTGGTTGTATGCAGGTGATGTTGGTTGCTCCAACCAGCTCCGAAGGTGCGAGGTGCCGTTGGACGAAAGTAGGCGCAGACAGCAGAGCGATAGTAGCCTCCTTGAATATAAACCTCCTCCACCAGAAGAATGCAAATGGCCGTGAAGACAACTGGGAAGATTATGAAAGATGGAATGGTCAATAATGGAGAGATTGACGGAAGAACAAAGTTGCACTTTTGGTGTTTGCAGCAACCGTACTTTATCTAGCCCTAGCCCTAGCCCTAATGCATGCGCATACCCGGAACCTCCCAGGACTGCTCGTTCCATCCATAGCCTGTAACTTAAACAGTAGCAGCAGGCAGCAGCACAGCAATTGTCAAAATACATCGACATTGCCGCAGAGCCCTTTAGCCTACGCATTTAAACAGCTTGCCGCAACCCATGGAATAGAATAAACCGCAGGAACCCCATGATAAGAGCTGGTGGGCATCTCCAATAGGCCAACTGAAGGGCACACGATGGCTAGTTTCTATTTCAATGGCCAGGAATTTGGCCATGAGCTTGTAGCAGCAATATCGAGTCGTCTTGATTCCGTTGGTGTGCCTAACATTCTCTGGGATGACTACTTACTTACCGTTTACGGCGTTCCTACCATTGTCAATGTGAGTACAGTTCACAACACACGGCAAACCAGATATGTATCTCACTGATTATTTCTTACAGGGCGTTGCCTTTGTCGTGCCCGACGAAGCTATAACCATCGCCTACTCTGCGCTTCTTGAAAGCGGTTTTCCTCCGTGCACTCTAGGAACGGGCTGCGCACACTCGGCCGTGCGGCAACGTCCTGCTTCGACAACCCACCTACATATCACTGATGAAAGGGTCGTATCGCTGCATCGAAAGTCTCAGACTTTGCTGACGTTTCCGAACTTCGATGAGATCCCCCGCGATGTCGAAAAACCATATACAATGCATGCGTCAGACCCTCAGATTCCATCCGCATGTGTAGGGCGTGGCGCTGGGCGCTTTTCTCCTTCGCTCTATCCTGTCCAAATCCCAACAGCTGTAAGATATTGCGAAGCCGTAATTTCTTTGCTTTGTCGCGACCGTGGAGGTGCTTTTGAAAGTTACTGGATTGTGCTGCTGACATACATGATGGAATTTGTTGATGGGACGAGCATTTTCAATGAAGAAGCTCTTGCGCAGCCTTATCGGCGCTTCTACCATGCAGTGAAATGTGGTGATCGGAACATGTATCTCATATTGGACGAAGTTCGCCGTGACCTGATGGGTACTGCTGCAGGCAAGTAGCTTTACATTGAACTTGTCCTAGAAAATGGAAGCCACTCAGTAGGCCGGCTAGATTCGGATGACCATTTCGTTATCGCAGTGTAATCCTGGGGGCTGCCATGTTGAGCTCAATGTAGATACTAGTAGATAACATAACTGTCTGACGAAAGTATCATACCTCTACCATTCTGCCATCTGACACAGCATAAGCCCTAGCCAAAGAAACCAGGGTTAGGGCAAGAAACGAAAAGGAAACAAGTCACATGCAGGGGCGGTGATCGGCCGGTCTGAGTCAGCAAGATCGGAGAATAACCGTTCTGCCGCCACTCACCGCCCGGGCCCGGTGACGCTGTGGAAATTTTGCTGCGGGATTTTACCTTTTCCTCCTCCTCTCTTCTGTGTGCTGAGTTCAGGGAGCTTCCTCTTTCAAAGCATTCTTGTGGTTGGTATTCTTCCTCAGACTGACATTATTATTGTTGCTGGAGTGCCAATTGGTTGTCGCGTCTTGCCGCTGACTTTTCGGGTTGTTTTCTATCTTTTTTGCAGCATAAATAATAGTTAGAGTCGGCCCCGACACTACACGACAGCCCTCGCCCCACAAACACCGTCGATATCCCGCATTAATCCTCTCCAAAATAAATAATAAAAAATAAACAAAAAAACTCGCGAAGCCTTTGGTGACTCGGCCTTTTCGACTTCGTTTCTTTCTTCCTCGTACATACATACATACCACTGCCTGCCTTCGACCTCGTTGGTGGTCGTGTGCTTACGCTCCGTCGTGCCGATGATTCAAGCCCTGGATTGCTCGGTGTCCAGTGTGCTTCTCTAAAGCCCATCGTCTTCCATACTGTTGCTTGGCTTCTGCCTTCCATGAACCCAAGGGATCTTCTACGTTTCCTGTCTAAGCCTGCAAAGTAGGTGTTACGGTTCGTTGTCTTGTCTTGGCTTCAATTCGGTCATTCCCGAGTGACCTACTTCCCCTGCAAAAACACCAATACTAATGGAAGCCCCTTCGTTCCCTAGGCCTCGATAACACGACTCGCGTTGCGATATATCTCTCTAAGAGAGCCATAAAAAAGAAAAAGAAAAAAAGAAATCACCTTTTCCCTCTCACCACTCCACTACATATTCAAAGCAGATATCCTCGTCTGCTAGACCCGATACTTTGACCGGTATCGGTATCTTCAGTACGAGGGTCCAGGACTGATAGTCACCATTCCCTTCGCGCAAGGATTCTTCCTTCTCTCCCTCTCCTTTCGCCCTCCCTAGCACCCTCCACGTTTGTTGGAGATATCTCAACTTCCTGGCTGGTCTGCCAGTTCTTTTCTTAATCCAAACCACGGGCCTTCTCTTCTCAGGCGGACATTCCACTGTTCGTCTGGGTAAGCAGATAGTGCTTCCATAGGCTTCTACTTCGTCCAAGCTCTTTCGATTTGTCGTTGCGACAGATTTGAACCTGCGTTGCGTGTATTGCCTGGCTTCTATACTGCTTGTCGATCTTTCTGTTTTTCAACCAGCTTATTGCTTCCACGGATATGGTTTATATTGGCATTCCCCCGAACTATACAACTTCGCCGTCCTCGTTTACTGGGACGCCAACTCTCCATATAAATCATGAAGCAACTCAGGATTTAGATTCTAGCAATGCCTTTGAAGGTTGGTTGTTCTCCTGTGTTTTACTTAAGTTTGTATTTACATCTGTTGCTGACTCGCTCGATTTAGGACCGGAAAAGCTTCTAGAAGTGTGGTTTGCCCCGTCCGCCAAGGCCCTGGGCTCCGCGGGTCCCATGGGCCTCAAGGCCGTGCCGGAGGAGATTTGGAAAGATATGTTGGATCTCGTGAACTGCAGGGTGCTCTCCGTTGTGGCGTCTGAGGACGTTGACGCCTATCTTCTGTCGGAATCTAGCATGTTCATCTGGCCACACAAGCTCATCCTCAAGACTTGTGGCACCACGACCTTGCTGTCTGGCCTACCGCGCATTTTGGAGATTGCGACTTCGTTTGGCGGATTCCCCAAGAGCAGTTCTTCCCCACGTGGAATGGGTGCGGTCGCCGCGCCTTACCGCGTCTTTTACAGTAGGAAGAACTTCCTCTTCCCAGACCGTCAACGGGGTCCGCATCGGAGTTGGAGGGATGAAGTGAGAACCATGGACAGGCTCTTCCTGAACGGCAGCGCCTACATGATTGGCAAAATGAATGGCGAGCACTGGTACTTATATCTGACGTCTCCTTACACCGTGCTGACTCCGCCTGCCAGCCCAATCGAGGCTAATGAAACGGAGACCAAGTTCGTCGACTTCCCTAATGGTGCCGATAACGAATCCAAAGACGAACACGACGAGACCCTGGAGATTTTGATGACGGACTTGGATCCGGAAAATGCTAAGCAGTTCTATCTCGACCATGCCACCAGCGTGGCCGAGAGTCGCTACCGTAACTTCGACAAGGACGACTGCGACCATGTTGACGTGTTTAGCAACAACTCTTCCGACGTCAGCGATCTTGGCTCCGAGGGTGAACGGTTTCTGCCTTCCGAGTTGACCACCGAAGGCCATGCCTTGGGGACCGTGGTTTCCGAGTCGTCCGGTTTGGCTGACGTCTATCCCAAGGGCAAGTACCCCGAGTCTCGGATTGACGCGTACCTGTTCACGCCGTGCGGTTTCTCGGCCAACGGTGTCGTCCCAGCGCCCGACGGGGTTTCAGGAACTCACTACTTTACCGTTCACGTTACTCCTGAGCCTCATTGCTCCTACGCGTCTTTTGAAACCAACGTGCCACATATGCAGAACGGCCAGCAGACCGCGGACATTGTCCAGCAGGTTGCCAATATTTTCAAACCTGGCCGTTTCACCTTGACGCTCTTTGAGGCCAAGTCATCGGAACCCAGCGAAGGAGAGTTGGATGTTATCAAGGAACTCAAGTACCTCGAGCGCCGAGCAGCTCGTCGAACTGCCCTGATGGAACAAGTCCAAGGATACCGCCGTGTTGACCGGATTGTGCACGATCTTGACGGATACGATTTGGTTTTCCGATACTACGAACGCAATGACTGGAAAGGGGGGACTCCAAGGATTGGCGAGCGGTCGTTGTAATAATAAATAAGGAGGGAGGAGGATATCATGGCATCGGTCCAACTGTGGTCCATCTTTTTGTAATGTGTTCTTTTCGGGATTGTTTCTGGCTTGATTGATTGCTGTCTATATGTACTTCGGTGTTTTGTTCATAGTTGCTCGGCATAGACATATGTCGGAATCGTTGATGTTTGCTGTATTTCGGGGTTTGTTGCTATTCATTGTTGGAACTTGGCAGTAAATAAGCGTCAATTGAATTGGATTCCATTGATATTCTATATCCTGTGGACGATACGACGATGATAGAAAGTCAACTGGCGAATTCCGAATTGGGTTTAGCGCATCTCCACAGAAGCTCCAGACTTTACTACGAAAACCATCCAAAGACACCAACGCTGACTTCACCAAGAGAGGGAGAAAGAAAGGAAAAGAAAGAACAAACCAAAATGTCCTCCCCCCCACCCCCAAACCCATTAAAACGCTCCTCCATCTCCTTCACCACAAACCCACACCAAGCACATCAACAACAACAACAACAACAACAACAACAAAAACGACCACGCACCCAACACCCCCTCCGCCAGACCTCATTCCCGACGTACACGAATGGACCAACGACACCATCAGCATCAGCAGCAGCAGGAGGATTAGGACTAGGAGGAGGAGGCCAAGGATTCGGATTCGGATCCGGAGCAGCAACGGGTACGGCAGCGGCAGACTACGCACCCGCACCCGCACCGGACGTGCGCAGTGACGCGGGGAGCGTAACGGGGAGTATTGGCGGGGCGAGCGCGGACGGGTTATTTTCGGCGAAGATGAATAAGAAGCGGGGGAGGAAGAGTAAGGTTGAGAAGGAGAGGGAGAGGGAGCGGGAAAGGGAGGATGGGGTTGGTGCGGGCGTTGGTGCGGGTGCGGGTATGATGAGACCTGGGCGGGTTGGGTCTGTTGATGACTCGGGGTCTGTGAAGGGTGGTGCTGGTGGTACAGGTGGTGCTGGAGGGGGCGCGGGAGCGGGAGGTGGACCAGGTGGAGGACCAGCTAACAAAGACGACGCCGGCGACGATGACGACGACGACTACGACGACGTCGGCGAATTACTCGGCGGCGAAGAAGGAGGAGGCGTAACAGACGTCGAAGCCGAGAAGAAAAACCTCGCGTACGTATAAACCCCCATCAGCAAAGTTGAACACGATCCAACCTTCTTTTAACATTCCTCTACTTTACTAACACCTACCCCGTATATAAAAACAGCCTCCTCGTCGACGCCTTCAACCCCATCCAATCAGAACGCTACGACCTCTACAAACGCGCCAAACTGCGCAAGGAAAGCCTGCGCCGAATCGTCAACCACGCCCTCTCCCAATCCGTCCCCGCCAGCGTCGTCACCACCATCAACGGCTTCACCAAGCTCTTCGCCGGCGAGATCATCGAGAAGGCCAGAACCGTGCAGGCCGAGTGGGCCACGGCGCATGACCAGGCGGCTTTTGCGGAGTTTGAGGCTGGGGAGTTGGAGCGGGAGCGGGAGTTGGAGCGGTTGTCGTCTCCGGCTACGGCTGTGCCTGCACCTGCAACTGCGCAGTCAGTTTCGGGTCCGAATTCGTCCGCTACTACGCCTATTTCTGCTTCTTCTCAGAGTCAGAGTCAACCCCAATCTCAATCTCAGTCACAGTTCCAATCACAGTCTCAATCCCAGACTCAGTCACAACAACAACCAGCATACCCTAAACGCGAATTCAAACCCCCACCAAACCCACACCGCGGTCAGCTCCTCCCCGCGCATCTTCGGGAGGCTCTACGGCGCTCGAAGCGGGATGCCGAAGGCGGGGGCGTTGGGTATTCCGGGATGAGTATGGGCAATTTGGGTGTGAGGGGGGCTTTTACGTGGAATTCGGGGAGTGTTGGCGGGAGGAGGTTGTTTCGGTAGCGGTAGCGGTGGGTTTTGTTCACCTACCTACTGGTGCCTATTATTTGCCTCTACAGGTCTCTTCTTTTTGTTTGGTTTGTTTGGGTGGGCGGTTGGTTCAATATTTATCTCTTATGATGTGTTTTTTCTTTCGGGAGTTCGAGTTCGAGGCTTCAATGGAGGTTGGGTTGGGGTTCAGTGTGATATGTGTCACTCCTCTTATGTGATGAAATGGGCGTTTTTCTTCTACCTGGGCTGGTATGGTTTATTTTCAAATCATTGCTATGCTAGAGTAGCATCTTTTAAAGAAAAAGGAGTTGATACCCCAATTGATGTATCATAGCCAGCATACTGGCTAGATCACCTCGTGATGTGGTCAAGCCCTATGTTACCAAAA
>HG983342.1:252745-304979 GCA_900006255.1 Xeromyces bisporus
ACCAAAAAAAAAAAAAAAAAAAAAAAAAAAAAAAAAAAAAAAAAACCATTGATACTTTGACATCGGAAGTTGACAACCAACTCTCAACTCAACACTCAGCATAGGCCTTCTCCCACCAACTCATGTCAATACCAAACAGCTGCAGTAACAAACCCAACCACCACCCCCTAGTGGGCGTTGGAATGGTCACGGTGAAGCGGTGCTCTAGGGCTTGGAGCCTTAGGACGTAGCATACCCTTGTAGGCTTGAAGCTGTGGTAGGTATTTAGTGCTGGCGAGCTGTCTTGGGACCAACAGGTTAGCAACTTCATATCCATTGATGCCATTAACATATCAATGATTATACAGATGAAGTCCTGGCCTCAGGACGAGCAGAAGATAAATACATACTGCTTAAAGAACATGATGCGTCTCCCTAAGACAGAATTTCAGCCGCCTCAAATCTGACCCGGATAACCCTAATCCAGCACTCTCAGCGACCTGTTCGCACCATCACAGAATCCACCTGTTGCCGCGACGAATGGACAAAAAGCGATCCTATATCATGGCAGTTTGTGAAGACAAAAGTTATGAATGAAAATGAGACAGAGCACTCACTTTCTCCCATATTTCTGTCTTTTAAGAGACAGACTGATTCCCTCTCTTCTCTCTCTCTCTCTTCTTTCTTCTCTTCTCTTCTCTTTTCTTCTCTTTCAATGCATGCCCTATCGTGCTGTAGGAGAGGCTGAACCTTTCTGCTCTGGGCATCTTTTGTGCTCTTTGAGCATTCTCCGTTCCTTTCTGCTCTGCTCATTTATTAACAATCTCTTTGTTCATGCACAATCATGGCTGATGACACCGCTGACGACAATGACAACGGCGTCACCAAAAGGACCTATGAATACACACATCCTGACCCCCGTGCTTTCGGGCCTGCTATCTGGAAAGTCACCAGACGCTCAAAGCCAAACGAAGAGATTGCCGATGTGCTCGACTGCATGTACAACAGGGACCTTTACTTGCGCGGTGAAGGCCTCGTTGGGTATTCTACCTCCAGAGCTAGTCGTCTTCCCAGGGAGATAAATCTTACCAGGACCAAGGTGTTCTTTTTGGTTGGTGAGTCTGTTATTGCCATTGCCATTGATTGGTGTAGTTCTGTTTCTCCTCTTTTTGTCTAAGGTGGCTTCCGTATTAGCTGACAGTCATTCTGCCAGGCGTCCCAGGCACGGGTATATCTTCAGTCGCTCATATCCTGGCGAAGACTCATGGCTTGGTCCATTTCTCTGTTCAGTCGATCCTCAACGACATCGTCAAGAGGGGACCGAGAGCAGACAAGAAGGTCCTTGCCTCAGCCGCCAGAGATCACAAGAGAGTCCCTGATGACATGTTGGTTGTTCTCGTTATCAGGATTATGCAGCGTCACGTAGAGAAAGGTTGTGAGCGTTTTCTCATTGACAACTTTCCGCATGGGATGGAGCAGTTTAATATGCTTGGGCCGGTAAGTCGTCATCATCGTCATCATCATCATCATTGCCATTCGTCCATTATGGAGATATGGTATGTTGTTGGAACTTGCCTTTCCGTCAACTGCTCGCTCGCTGACCACTGAATCTCCCAGTGGTTGGGATCGAAATACATCATCTCGCTCGACGTGAGGCCGGAGGTTGCGTCCGCTCGATCCGAACTGAATCTCGTAGAAGCCAGGAACCACGTTATCTTGAATGAAGACATAATGAAGAACTTTGAAGCGCACTGCAAAGAAGACCATGTCTGTAGGGTGAGTATGATACGAACAGAGCAATCACGGCACGCCACAATGATGAATGTTCAAATAGTAACATGGACGATTCCCAGGTCAACGCCGAGGAGCCGGTGGTGCGAATGATGGCGAGACTGAGACGATTCGTCAAGTATAGCGTACGTACTTCGTCTTCCTGGTCATATTCCTCGAATACCACCCACCCATCCATCCGTCCATCCAATAAGGAATGGAAACAGGCACAAACTGACACGCACAGTGCGGTGAATACGACGGAGAGACACCGTCGCCATCGGGTGATGCGAAATCGAAAAACGAAACGCCCCAACCTCAGCCTCCGCCTCAGCCTCAGTCCCAGCCGCCCAGGGATTTCGATCCCTTAGATTTCGATGCCAAAGCAAGCCGCAAAGCGCTGAAGAGCATCAAGGTGCTCATGCCCATTTACTTGATCGCCTGGCTGTATCCTTTTGTGGAGAAGTGTTTTCAGGAGCGAGGAACTTGGAATCTAGGGTTAGCTGAATTTGGTAGTAACGTTCTTCACTCGTTTTGTCGTTGAGATGATTTATACATCCCTGGAGATTGGAGTGGTTCTGGTGACGGGTGGTTGCTTTGATTTCTTTCGGTTTGATGGCTTGCAGTTTTTCTTTTGTTGAGACCGAGGTTATGACAGGCAAGCGCAGGAGTTAGCAGTCGAATCGAGTCCAATGATTTCTCTTTTCACCAAAATGGAAGCGAGGGCTTTCCCGAACAAAATGTATAGGTATGGTTAATAATTCATTTGACCAAAACACCACTAGAAAAGAAGAATGCTCCTGTTGCTATATTACAAGGAAGCCCAACTTCAAGACCTCCATACCGAACCGTAAATCGCTTCGCTCTCAAACTCACCAAGCCAATACTTCATTTTTGATCCTTCCTTACCCTCGCCTTCGGACGTGCTTCTTGGGTATCCTGTTTAGACTGCCCCATCTTCTCCTTCTGCTTTTCTAGGGTCTTCAGATAAGCTTGTCTCCGTAGGTGATTCATCTCCTCCCGCTTATAATCTTCCTCTTGTGCTCTTTGCTTCTCATAGTCCCGGGCCATCTTGCGTTCTTGCTCGCTGAGTCTTGGTGGGGGTCCCGAGGGCGTTCCTTTCGCCTTATTCCACCAGTCGGAAGCGCCCTGCTTAACATTGGCGCCGGATGACTTAGCACGGTTCATTGCGCGGTCCAAAAGACTGATTCTTTTCTCCTGACGTTGGGCGGCGTCGGCCAGTTCCTTGCTTCTCTGTTCATCGGCGAATTGTTTCAACGTCTTGATCTTTTTGACAGTTTCCTCCGCTGCAGTATTTGGCAAGACGGGGTTTGGGATGTCAATACGCGCGAACATCCTAAAGCGCGTAGAGCTGAGTAGATAGGCCTGGCTTAGACCAATTAAGCTCGTTGTGGTGAAATAGATCTGTAACGCGGCTGGGAAGAAAGACATGAAGCCTAAAGAGACGACTGGCAACATCATAGTGATACCTTTTCCGAGGCCCGATTGGAGCAACTCGTTAGAGCTGGTCTCGCCTCCTTTCTATGTCAAATGAAACGATCACCAAGGTTAGTCGCTGGCAAAATCTAAAGCGTCGGCATGTGTGGGAGAGGATGCGCTTACTCGCAAATTTAGATACAAGAAGCCAGAGGAAAGTAAAGGAAGGATGAAGTAAGGATCGGCTACAGTGAGATCCTTCAACCACCCGACGGATTCCGTGGCCAGTGTTGGAACGGGCAAATGGGCCATGCCCTCGAATAGTCTAAAGCAACCAAACCCGAGCGGTATATTTAACATTGGCAACGCTGCCCTACTTGGCTTTAAATCATGCATATGATAGATCTCCTTCAACTCCAGCTGGAGTTTAGCCGTGGCTGCTGTGTCATTAGCATGATAGCTGTCGAGCATCTTCTGCCGCAACGGTGCCGTAAGATGCTGGGTGTTACGCATCTTGGTTGCGGTGTCCGCGGCCATGAATGAAGGCTTGAGCAACGCCAGACGAATAAGTAAGCCTGTAGCAACAATACTAGCCCACCAAGGCAGCCCGGCCCAAATGTGCAGGTGTTCGAGGATGTATTCGACGAGGGACGTCGGACCAAAACCATAGTCCAACCCTAGGTCCTTGAGGTATCCGATACCCTCGGGGATTGCGTTGATATCAGGCGTCGCGGCGTCAGCGACATCAGGAAGCACCGGCTCTGACGCTACACCGGAACCTTGTTCACTAGCGGTTGCGGCTGTCGTCGCAGAAGCTGCCGATCCAGTCGACGACGTTGAATTGAAACGAGCAGACATTAACTTTGACATCGAAGGCGTGGCTCTCCATGAGGATTCTCCGGCAAGCAATTGGCTTGTCCTTCCATATCGAATGGGAATTCCGGGTCTATGCGCACCAAAAGTCGATATCTATGGAGACCTTCGAATTAGTTATTTTCCTGCGAATAAATGCGGACAAATTCGTCGGCAGGAAGATGAATGGACAAACCGATCGGCTGGTGGTAGGGGTGGCAGTTAATCGTTGCCGGACCAAGCCGGCCACAGCGCCAGATCGTCTGATGCCAGTGCCGCCTAGCATCTTGACAATTGACGGCAAAGAGGAAGTGTTACGGGAATGGGATGGATGAGAGGTTGGAACAGCCGAGTTTATGGACTGGATTCGAGCCAATTGGTTTTCTGCCGGGCGGTCCCGGAAAAACCACACCACAATCGGAGACGACTCGGAGTGCGGAGTATTAATGTTCCTGTACCTGGGGTTGTCCTTTATTCCACCTCAAGAATCTTAGCGTCTATACAATGTTTAGATACCCAGTTCTATTCTATTTCAGAGATCCTCACCAGTTGCTTTGAGTAACTGAGTTATATTCAAGACAAGATGCATCCCACTGAGTGCATCGCAAAAGAAAAAGCTAAAGAGGAGCACTGAGCTCAGCAGATGAAAGCAGGAGCATGGCATGCACAGGCCGGCTTGGTGTCATATTACCAACAGACAAGTAAAAGACGCGTTCCAAACTTCCAATTTGCCGCAAATCCCGCCTAAAGGCTAGAATGTCATGGTCATAAAGAACCAATTGATGCTTACCAGCATGGAAACAAACGCGCCGCACTACCGTATGATACTAGCAGCCGACATGTTCCTAACGGTCAACGGTTTCTACCTTCAGAAAGTGCCGTCTGTCGAGGATCAATATGCGCACGGAGATAAAGAGCTGGCTAATGCTCATGTCGCCGTTGTTACAGTACCAAAGATTGAACTGCTGGACGACTTGCGCCGTTGCTATATGTCCGTGGCGGAGCCTCTTGTTTCAATTGACTCCTGGTGTCGTCATGGAGTATAGAAGCGCAGCTACCGAGCTTCATGTTGTTACCAGCGTGGTGTTTGCAAAGTGACAAAGGCGATTGGTTGGAGACGGGCAAGAAAGTGAACGCGAATTCAATGCCTCCGGTTACTACGGAGTACCTACATAATAATAAAACCTGATAACTTTTATGAAACCCAATGGAGGATACATAAAAAACCGTGGCATTATTGTCAATTTGCAAATTGTGACGGAGCATTTGATTCGCATCAGATGTCACCATGTAGCATTGGTGATAGCGGCGACTGCGGCGGTATCTAAGTAGGATAGGATTCTGGTCGATCAAGGACCCGGGTGAGATCTGGAGTCCGCTTCAGATTTCATGTTCGGCGACGAGGTGAGGAAGACTTATTAATGCTGTGCCGATGGTATCATAGTAGGGTGAGTGGTGACGAAGGGACGTTGTAGCCTCAGGTAGGAAGGGTTGGTTATCTGGTCCTGGTGCTGCTTACGTTGTAAAGACACCAGAAGGAGTCGGGACTCGGAACTGTGCCGATCTCCACAGCCCCAGTCTCTCTTCCACTCTCCGCGGCAGATGTCTCCAGGAGAAAGGTTTCAAAAAGTGTCCGTGAAATAACGGCGCGAATCTGTTATCATACTACTACACGGTCTACACCGGGACGGACCGTAAACCATGCATGGATCAAGGTGGTATCGTCTGTTTACTACGTTCCACCGAGTCATCACTCCGTCTGACATTTAAAAGAGATGTCTGGGGACCTGGAGTACAACAATGATGCTACATGTACAGAGTTAGTAACAAGAGGAGGGGGCCCTTGCTGCGACTTTTCACGAAAGCACGGAGTACCGGTACCTAGATTAGGTTAATTTCGTTCGCCGACGTCCGTGAAACAAAGTCTTCTGAGAATGGCCAACCCGGCTATCAACAACCACGAGACTCATACCGGCCAACGAATCCCAGAGGCTGTCATTGACGAAATCGCCACTTCCCCTAATGCTCCCCAGGATGTACCGGCACTGCTGAAAAAGATCGCTACCAACGGAGAAGTGTTCACCTCCGAGCGAAGTGATGAAAACACACGGATGGACCTGTTAGAGCAGGCGCGAGCTCTGGTGTATGCCTTGGAAACGCCGCGCGAGGCAATGATTAGATTCTGCTGGTCGCAGGTGAGGAGTTATTTTCACCAACATCGTCAATCAGTACAACATTGTAGATTGACGGTATCATACGACGCTGTGACGCTCGGGTACTCATGACCATAGATAGAGCACGATCCATGCGGCAATTGAAACCAGCGTTAATCTGGGTCTATTCCCGGTTCTGTCGTGCGATGATGCCCCAAAGTCGGCAGCTTACCTTGCTGATGCAACCGGCGCAGATTCGGTGTTGCTGTGTAAGTCGATTCGATTCAGCGGGCTTCTCCGTACGTAAATTCAGTCCGGACTGCTGGTGTTAACGACATATATCTCAGCTCGCATTCTCAAGCACCTGGCTGCCATGGGAGTGATTGTTGAGACAAATGCGAATGAGTATCGCAGAACCAATTTCACGACCGTACTATGCTCGCAACGGTATAGCGATGCATTCCCATGCATGTAAGTCTGGAATCCCTTTCTAGCTGCAGCCAGTCAGTCATCTCTCTCTTTTAAAACCGAGATTTGACACGCAGATAGGACGAATTGCATCACAGGCGGGCTTCTGGCTCTCCCCGCCTACCTCAAGCGAACGCAATATCGAAACCCCAGTGACAGCAATAACGCTGCCTTCAAGGATGGCTATAAGACCGACTTGCGTATCTTCGACTACCTCAGTCAACGGCCCGACATAGCTGCGCAATTCTCAAGCCATATGTCAACTTACCACCAGGGGCGGCCCAGTTGGATGGATGCCGGCTTCTACCCTGTACCAACGCTGACCGAAGGATTAGACATTGGTGACGATGACGTGCTGCTGGTTGATGTGGGAGGTAGTACAGGTCACGATCTGTCAGAATTCCGACGCAAGTGGCCTGATGCCCGCGGCCGGTTGGTTTTGCAGGACTTGCCGGAACCGATTAAGGAGGCGAAGATGATGGATCTCGGACCGGGAATTGAGTTGATGGTTCATGACTTTTTCACTGAACAGCCTGTGAAAGGTAGGTATAGTTGTTCTGGTTTATCCATTGAGCAATTCATCCTCTTCCTTGGCATAACAGATTCAAAGGTAACCGGACTAACGAATATGACAGGAGCTCGTGCTTACTACATGCACTCCGTCCTCCATGACTGGAATGACGAGGACTGCCGCAAAATCCTGACTAGCATTATCCCCGGCATGAGACCAGGATACAGCAAGATCCTGATCAACGAAAATGTCATCCCCAGCACCGACGCCTACTGGGAGATGACCAGTCTGGATTTTGTTATGATGGCAAACACGTCTGGGGCTGAGCGGACGGAGGAGCATTGGCATAAGTTGATAGAGTCCGCTGGGTTGACAATCACTAATATCTGGACTGCGCAGAGGGGAGTGGAGAGTTTGATAGAGTGCGAGTTGTCTTCGTAGAATGTGTTCACAATCCTCAAACTACTGATCCAATACATGTGCCAGCTTTCGTGCAGGAGCGCTTGCATGGTGAGCCAAGTGAGCTATGTCAATGTTATAAATTATTAAAAGTCTATGGGCTAACGTTACCATCTGCAGTGCCATCAAGGACAGGCTAATGCATCTTTCATCCAGGAACAGAGCCGTTGGGCTTATGCCTGACGCCGTTTGGCGTGGGAGTTGTCCTAAAATGTACTCCGTACAGACGGGGATAACTGGATGATTCTGTTGAACAAGAACATTAGTACTAATACCTCGTACATCGAAGATGGTTACTTACTAGATCCAAAGTGCAGGTAGTCATGCAAGCTTGCATCTTTCCATGTCTTTAAAGACGTGGAATTGACTCGCAGCAGCAGCAGCACGGATAGCCTGACGGACTAGCTCCTCCCGGGTCGCCGATGATAATAGGAACCGTCTCAGTAGCCAGGTTTCCTTTTGAGTTGTAGTTAGAGTAGTCTGCGGTACTCGATGGAAATGCCGACATGCTGAAGAAGATCCTCCGGCCCTGCATAAACACGGCAGAGCATTGATTTGGTTCAAAAGTGTGGATGAGTGCAACGAGAACTTCTTAAGCCTTAACCGTGCGAACATTGAAGTAGATATCAAATAAGAAATTCTCTTGCCATCAAACAAGCTTGGTTGCTATAAAATGCGAAACTCAAGATCCATCGCCAGACGCCGTCCAGTCAGACCTGCTGGAGCTTTTGGACTTATGCACGTTATGTACACGGTGCACAGGAAACCCAGAACTCAGAAAAAAAGGAAAGGAATCTGCAAAGAAAACCCCGTAAGTAGTAAACAGCAATGCGTCTCCCATGATGTTCATGATGTTCAGGAATGCAACAAATATCACGACGGATGATGATAAACCATCCATTCCGCCACTATAACTTCTTCATTCGGACGAGTTGCCCCGCAGACCAAAGAAACTTCTCCTCTCTCTAGGCTCCTCTCGAACATCAATACCAGGACCAACAGGTCGGGACCGTCGATGAGTAGGGAAGATCTATATATACAGAAAGCACGACAATGATTAGCAGGAACAAGACTCAAAGCATCCGGATGTTGTATTGTTTGCACACGAACCTTGGTTCCAGACCAGCCCAGCCGATAAGCAGCCTCGTGTGCAAACAGCTCCCCAAATCCCAGCATGAGTCCGTTCACGAACGGGAGGATTAGGTTGATAGCTGCTCCGCGGAGGATGCTCCAGACGGTGGGTGGTTTGTAGAGGATGAGCGGGGAGCTGGTGGTGGATGCGGACGACTGGGAGGCCTCGTTGTTGGCAGAGTAGTTTTCTGAGTCTGAGGGGACTGTCATGGAGGAGTCGTAGAGCTCGATTTTCGAGCTGGCCTGGCTTTCTGATGCCATGGTGTGGTGCTCACTGCCTGTCTGTCTGCTAAGGGACGATGCGGCTTGGTGTTGTAATACGGTTCAGGCAATTAGGGAAATCCCGATATATGGAGGAAAAGAGGCAGTCCCAGTAAGTCCTAGCGGTTCTGAAACTGCCTTGACAAGAGCTTATATTGGCGAGAGTTGAGGAATTGGAGTTGAGGATGAGCCTTGGGGGGAGTCAACTGGTGGAAATCAACTTCCCTGTTGAGGATGCTGATGTAAGCCACTGTGAATTCACTTTCACTTTCACTCTGGAGGAGTCTTCTTTCTACTGAGTATCATACTGTCTCGTAGACTTATCCGTAACTGCTATTTGCTTGTTCTCTTCCTTTTCTACGGTTGAGTTGTTGCTGTCTTCTCCTAATTAGAGCTCAGAGAGCAGTGGTAATCCCCCTCTCCTGGCAGCCAATCAGACATCAGTGACGTACCTTGGGACATAAGATTGCTTGGAGCTCCCACCATCGGATACCTTTGTACTCCTAGAAAAGGCACAGCTTCTCTTCAAGGCTTATAGTCTGGGGATCACAATATAGGACCAGGACTGAACTGCACTCAGCACTCTCCTTTCACCGAATCATGGAGCCAAACACCTCGGAGCGCGATGAGATCGTGTCTCAGTTCTGTGCCATGGCCGGCACGCGTCCTGCGGAGGTATGCTTCTAATCCTACGTCGAATGCGCAATAGATAAACTATATTTGATTGAATATAGCTTGCTAACCCCGTGACTTAGGCCGCTGAATACCTAGAAACCAATAATTGGGATATCGAAGCAGCAGTGACAGAGTTTTTCGCAGAACAGGACGAGGTCTTGCAAGGCGGGGATGGTGGCCACCGTTTCGGTTCGGAGGAACCAGCGACGAGCTCGACAACCGCAAGGACGCTGGGAGGACAGCCCGTTGAAGCTCCTCCAACCGCCAAGCAGTCCTCTTCGGGGCGGAAGTCGGCCCCTAAGAAGGGGGTTGCCACGTTGGGTGACTACGCAACTGGACACGAGGAATCGGAGGATGAGGATGATACGGAAAACCAGGACTTCTTTGCTGGTGGTGGAAAGTCGGGACTGGCGGTGCAGAATCCTGATGATGTTAAGCGGAAGATCATTGAGAAGGCTCAGAGGTGAGTTCTACTTCTTGTCGTGTGTCACAGCTACCTGTAGAAAGCTAACTTGTCGGTAGGACGACTCTCCCGCCTGATGAACCCCAACAACCGAGGAGCTCTAATTTCACTGGTTCTGCACGAACACTTGGCGGTGACGAGGCTCCTAGCCGGGTAATCGAAGACCCGAGTGCATCTCTTCGACATCTACAACGACCGCAGCGAGTACGGAGGACACTACATTTCTGGGCCGATGGCTTTTCGGTGGATGATGGTGAATTGTACCGGTCCGATGACCCCCGAAACGCAGAGATCCTAGAGGGAATCCGTCGAGGCCGCGCTCCCCTTTCCATCATGAATCTGCAGCCCGGACAGGACGTCGACGTTGAGATCCAACAGCACGAAGGCAAATACGAGAAGCCTAAGCCCAAGTACAAGCCTTTTGCCGGCCGTGGACAGCGTCTTGGGAGTCCGACGCCAAGCGTCTCTGGTCAGGTTCCCTCAGAGCCCGCTGCTGCTCCTAGCCAAGCTGCTGCCTCTAGTCAAGCTTCGGAGCCTGCCAAACCTAATGTCGATGAATCGCAGCCGGTAGTTACTTTGCAGATTCGTCTTGGAGATGGCACGCGACTTACTTCGAGATTCAACGCCTCCCATACCATTGGCGATGTCTACCAGTTTGTGTCGGCTGCTAGTCCCATTAGCCAGTCGCGGCCCTGGGCATTGATGACTACATTCCCAAGCAAGGAACTCACGGACCATAGCGTGGTACTCGGTGATTTAGCGGAATACAGGAGAGGAGGCGTGGTTGTGCAAAAGTGGAAGTGAAGCGGGTTGTCACTGTTGGCAGGCTAGTCATTGACCTATTTAATTGTCGGAAGACGGTATGCCATGGTAATAGGGACGAGGAGCATGTCCTTTTCAGTTACATAGACATAGTGAACGAGTCTATATGTTATGGCCCTAAGAGTACTCCCGTATTCTGATTGATAAGCAACCGCGGAAATAATGACGCAGAAAAGGCCTTTTGCCATCAACCATTCTCCAGCCAAAATAAAGAAAAAAGAAGAAGAGAAAGACACCAACTCCCACAGTACGACAGAATGCCTCTAACCGGCGTCAAGAACATCGTCCTGGTGAGTTCCAGTCTCTGCCATCCTCAAAGCCTTTACAGAAAGAAGAAGAGATCCCGCATCTTATCGATAACGGCCGCTGCGCTGCAGAAAGAAGTGTTGTCGTCGCCGATGAACTTTCTCACCACCCACCAAGAGTATCTAGGAAAACATAGCTAACAAACCGACAGGTCCTCTCGGGTAAAGGAGGCGTCGGAAAGTCCTCCGTCACCCTCCAACTCGCCCTCTCCCTCACTCTCCAGGGCAAATCAGTCGGCATACTAGACATAGACCTAACAGGGCCATCAATCCCTCGACTGGTCGGCCTAGAAGATGCGAAAATCACCCAAGCACCCGGTGGATGGTTACCGGTACTAGTTCACGGTGCTTCCAACAACAGCAACAACACATCCACCACCACCACCACCACCAACGACACCAACCCACCCCAACCCGCCCCCCTCCACTGCATGTCCCTCGGCTTCCTCCTCCGCAACCGCGGCGACTCCGTAATCTGGCGCGGTCCCAAAAAAACCGCCATGATCCGCCAATTCCTCTCCGACGTCCACTGGGGCCCAACCGACTACCTCCTAATCGACACCCCACCAGGCACCAGCGACGAGCACATCGCCCTCGCCGAGCAACTCCTGACCCTCTCCTCGATCGATCCCGATCCGGACGTGCGCGGTGGAATCCCGCGCATGGCGGGTGCGGTGCTGGTGACGACGCCGCAGGCGATCGCGACGTCGGACGTGCGCAAGATGATCAACTTTTGTTCCAAGACGCGGATTCCGCCGTTGGGGGTTGTGGAGAATATGTCGGGTTTTGTGTGTCCGTGTTGTGGGGAGGTTAGTAATTTGTTCTCGAAGGGGGGTGGGGAGGTTATGGCGCGGGATGCTGGGGTGCCGTTTTTGGGGAGTGTGCCTGTTGATTCGAGGTTTGGGGAGTTGGTGGAGGGGAGTGGTGGTGGTGAGGAGGAGGAGGATAGTGATGAGGATGGGGAAGGGCAAGGGCAGGGGCAAGGGCAAGGACAGCAAGGGAACGGTGTACCCCCGGCTGTCGTTGATGAGAGGCCGCTTGTCCAGCGGTATAAGGACTGTCCGTCCGCTTCGATATTTGGGGGTTTCGCGCAGTCTTTGAACGACATGATGGGCCGTTAGGATGGATGGGGAGGGTTCCGGTTCTTTTCTACCAGCTCCTTATTATTGGCGTCGGCCTTACATTTGTTCATGTTTGTTATGATATCCTTTTCCTTTGCTATGTCCTCACTGTGTCTGGATTTAGAAGCATTCCTCGGAGAATGAGACCTCCATGTCGCTGTTAACTGGCATATATCTTCACCAAGCATCGTGAATACAACACAGTCAACGACAAACCCGGTCTATTCACTGCCTATTAGGCTAGGTATATAAGAAACCAGCCGGTCCCAGTCTCGGATGTCCCTCCGTCAACTTCTCAGGCATAACCATATGAGATAGGAAAGCACCCCTGCCTGCCTCGCTACTGCCCATACCATATATCAGGTACGATATCTCACAAGTGCATTTCCCACCTTCCATATCTTATTCCCCAGTTCAGTCTGTCTTCCGGGAAGCCTTTGAGACTTATCTTCTTTTAGCCACGACAGACCGCTGACTTCTGAGCCAACCTGGACAATAAGACCCATTTGAACGAGAGGAATACGATATGGAAGACGGGAAACGCACTTGTGAGATATCGTACCTGATATACGGCATGGTTCGATCTCGCGAAGAGTTAGAGACTACATGCAGACCGTCTTAACCCTTTCACGAACTCGGACTACGTTCATCATATTCTCCTCTACAAACGTCGTTTTCACTCTTTCTCCTACTCCTTGATCCATCACCATCCCGAAATACTTCATACCAAGCCTGACTGCATCAATCGAGCAACAAAAGCCTGTACCTATACCGGTACCTACCGGTAATACATGTAGGTCACTGCGTTTTGCTGCATTTGAAAGAATGCAGTTCCCAGTCCCATTCATCGTCAATTAACAGCTTGCCTTCTTTCTCAACAGATTTAACCCGAACAGCTATGAGCCTATGACTGAGAATGGGATGACGACGGAAAAGTCACCCAGCATCCTACTATGATACGCCAAGTCGCCAATTCTATCGATAGGCACGATGAGCCCTTAGGACTCAGCTGTCGCCTGTTGGTGACAGCACCCATTCATACAACCTGGATGGGAGCCCTAAGATCATACATCGAAACATAGAAACAGCTAAACGCAACAACGCAACGATGGCTGACGCTGGCATCCACGAGGTTGCAACTTGCAACTTGCAACTGACAAGAGAAGACGGTCAGCAAGCGAAGGCTCTCGAGAACCGTACCTTCTCATCAGAGCGAACGCTGAGATTGGATTGGAGGAAAGATGAGGAGGGAGATGTTGGAGAGGGATGAGGAGGAGAGGAGGGAGGAGAGGAAGTTTAGGAGGGAGATGTTGGATAGGGATGAGGAGGAGAGGAGGGAGGAGAGGGAGTTTAGGAGGGAGATGTTGGAGAGAGACGAGGAGGAGAGGAGAGAGAGGAGGGATTCCAAGCCTATTCGAGCCTTCGAATGCGGTATATTCGGCTGCGCAGAACTATTAATTCTGCCAGCGCTTTACTGTCTGCTTCTTCTGTGGGCGGCCCCAAGGAGTCTGTCGGGGGCCACCGCTAGGTTGGCAATGTGAGTACGCCGATGAACTCATTCCAATGTCCGTAATGATGGTCTACGGACTGCTGCAATGCCGGCGTGGGAGGCCTTCCAGTCGCTTGATTCCGAGGCGTCCTGTCGACGATTCATGAACCTCAACCCTATTGGTCAGCCAATGGATTGCGACTTGCGAGTACAGCTAGGCATGCGAATGTCCCAACTCCCAATAACTGTGCCAAACGAAACGAACGGTTGGAGTATTGTTGGATTGTTGGGACAATCTCTCTGCATCGACCGGCTTTCATGCCGGACTATTCCCCGTCGCCTACTTCAAGCTAAGGGGGGAAACACCGCTGACGATACATGGGGCGACAACGTCGATGAGTATTTGGACTAAGATGAGAATATCAATATGATAGTGGTTTAGGTAGCTTGGAGATGCTATTGACATACCTTGGCAAGACGGTCATAATCAACTGACGGTGTTGATATGTTAAATTTATCATTCGACATTAAATTTCTAACTAATGACGGCCAGCCGCAGCAACTTAAGACGCTAAGGAACGAAAGTAACCAGGTTAGAGAAAATACAAGACCGGCTCAATAAACCAAGGCCAAACCCGAACGCCCCACGCTGTAACAGACAAAGACAGACAGACGGACAAATAAAATCAAGTCGACCGAATAGCCACAGGAGCAGCATCCTGCCGCTCAAGCACCGCGCGCAACCTCGTCTCCGCAGGCTGCTGCAAGCCCTTAAAAGAACCAGCCCGCGAACCCCCAAGAACCCAACCAAACAAACCCTGCAGATCCGCCAACACAGCAGCAACCTGCCCCTGACAGAACTGAACATAATAAAAGTACCCCGTAGACGACCAAGTCGAACGAACACCGGCATTCACACCCCCGTTCTGCGAAGCGTTTGCGTAAGCCTCATTATAGTCCTCGTCATCCTCGTAGTCATCGTAGTCATCAAAATCCGGCGGACCGTCCGCTTGAGCATCCAGGTGCATCTCTGATACGACGGCTGGGGCTACCTTTGCGATTCCGCTGCGTGGGTTATCACTGCTATCACTATTACTGTTATTGTTATTGCTCTTAGCAGCGGCGGCGGCGGCGGAGGAGGAGGAGTAGGAAGAGGAGGAGGGTCCAACGACCGCTGAACCCGAGCCACCCACTCCCAGCAAGGCACGTCCGGATGGCTTGGGAGTCGACGTGAACTCCCTGGATGTGGGGAGCGAGGGCAGTTCCGGGGTGAGTTCGAAGGCTGGATACGAGACCATTTCTGAGCCGGGTGTGTTGAGCTCGGATAGGACTGTTGATCTTGTGCCTGTGCCTGCGCCTGTTCGCCGTGGTTGTGGGGTTGTTTTTGTGTTCTTGGAATGCGTTTTTGGGCGTGTTCGTGATTGTGATTGTGATTGTGGTCGTGTTTGTGTTTGTGGTGCGGTTGGTCTACCATTACCACCATCGTCATCGTCATCATCATCATCACGATCCTGGGTAGTACCTCTTGTAGAACCAGAGTGAGACCGAGGAGAAACCAGGCTCGCTTCTTCGACGGTGCCCAAGCCGCCGGGCGTTATTGTAGCAGTAGCAGTAGCGGTAGCGGTAGCGGTAGCACGAATCTCACCCAACGGGGCAATATGACTCCCATACTCGTTGGAGAGACTGAGCTTGCTCCGTCCGTAGATCTCCGCGATCGAATCCAGCGTCTTGCAAATATCCGGCTCGATGGCGCGCAGGATGTTCTCGATCTTGAATTCTTCTTCCGAGGGGAGTGCGGGCCCGCGCTTTTGAGTTTGAGTTTGAGTTCTGGGGTTGGTTTTGGCGCGTTTTCGTGTGAACATGGTCTTGCTCGATGTGGATGTGGATGTGGTGGACGTGGAGAAGATTGCGTCGCCGTCCGAGTGGGATCTGTTCAGTCCGGGTTGAGGGTGTGAAGAAGAAGAAGAAGGCGATCCTGACCCCGGCCCCGATCCCGATCCCGATCCCGATCGGCTGTACGTGGGAGCAAGCTGTTGTTGGAACCTTCGAAACCACGGCTTTAGGTGCCGGAGACCTGCTGTGGTGGATCGGTATGTGCGACTCTGAGCCTGAGCCTGAGGAGAGTCTGTTTCATCCAGGGCGGGATCCTGTACCTCGGCAGGCGTCTCAATCATGGGAAAGGAGAAGTAAGACGAATGCTGTGACCATTCCTGGGGGAACGACAGGGATCTGATTGACGATGCGTCGTCGCCAGGACCGGAACGAGCCGTGAAGGCGTCGTCTGAGCGGAAGTCCATTGTGACAGTGTACCGGTATTCTTTATTTCACCAGGTCATATAAAAAAACACCGACGTGCAGCAGCCGAGGCGCACTGAAGTCTGAAGCTCAACTAATAATCAGGGCTTGATGCAAGCCGATGCAGATGCAAGGGTTGTTCTTGTGCTTATAGGAATCGGTCAGTCTTCTATATACCGTACCCTGTACTTGTAGTCAGTCTGGTCGGAGAAACAGGGAGGATGCATGGCGGTATTCATATAAGGCTCCCCGGATGTAAGCCATGTAAGCATGACCGGTTGTTTGATGACTTTTCCTGCTTTTTCTTTGGAAGCAGATGTGTTGGCGGCTTCCTACCGGCGGAGACCAACCATCACCGACAGATCAGCACTTCGGCGGTTTTTCTCGCCCTGCGATGCGATGCAACCAACACTTCACCATCTTTTCTCGTAGTGGTTGATAAAATAACTGCATTCTGTATATCATTGATACAACAAAACTATTCCATACCGCTTGTTTTATTAGGCTGCAAGGGAAGGCAGAGGGAGAAAGAATGGACAAATTCCATGTAAGTATCATATCAGTCAGGCATATATACACGCATTGTCGCATTGCATATAACACGCATACTCCCAACAATTGCCAACAATTGTAGCTAACTGGCTCGGTTCTAAGTGTAATGACGACTTGGACGAATATGCTTCGGAACTCGACGAAGACGCCTCTGGCCTTCCATTCCCTGAGCCATTATCACGCTCCTCGTTCCTCGCGCCCAACTTCGACCCAGCCGAGTTCCTATCCTCTCTAAGAAACCGACACCAAACACTCGAAGACCTGCGCCAGGAACTGCGTGACCTGGACCACCTACTAAACAGGGAGCTGTTAGACCTGGTCAATGCCAACTACGGAGACTTCCTATCGCTTGGAGGAGCTCTAGAAGGCGGCGAGGAGAAAGTCGAGGAAGTCCGAGTCGGATTACTGTCCTTCAAGCGGGATGTGCAGGCGATACGAGATAAGGTCGAAACGAGACGGGCGGAGATAGAGCGGTTATTGAAAGAGAAGAAACGGCTACGGGAGCAGGCGAATGTCGCTAGGTCGTTGCTGGATTTTGCGGATCGCGTGGAGGAGCTCGAGAGGCGGTTGTTGGTTAAGGATGCTTCGTCTACGGATCGTGGGGGTTCCGGGGACGGTGACGAGTCCGAGTCCGAGTCCGATGCTGATGGACCAGGGCTGTTTGATAGTGAAAGCGAGGAGAGTGATGATGATGATGATGACGATCTTCCGGATGGGTTGGGGACGGCCTCTGTTGTGTCCTTGAAGAAGCTCGAGCATCATATCCAGAAATATGTCTACCTTACCACCCTTTCGACGCGGATTGGCGATGATCACCCGTTTCTGCTCAATCAGCGAGCTCGCATGGCCAAGATTAGGTCGACGTTGGCTCTCGACCTTAAGGCCGCACTTGAGCAGACTAGGAATGTCAAGGACAAGCGTGATGCAAAGGTGTCGACCGTATTGCGTCTTTACAGTCTAATGGGGCAGGATGCCAGTAATGCGGTGTCTGAGATGAAAAACCTGAGGTTATGATTCTTTTTTCTTTTTTCAAGCGGTACAGTGCTTGCTTCGCATAGCGCCGGCGTTTTTGGGGGTCTTTTTAAGTTGCTTATTCTGCGTTCTTGACTCTTGAGAAAATACCGTAAATACACCATGTGTCCTACCTAATAATATGACATTATCTGTACACACACAAGAAAAAGGCTGGAAATCGAAAAATAACAACGCTCTATTTTACAGACCGGTTAACGCCGCAGGTTCGGGGGAAGTCTCTGTTTTGAAGTCTCCATTCAGACTAAAACCGGGGCCATGCGTGGAGCTCAGAACCTGGTACGTATGCGTGAGTCCAAACTCGCCAGAGATATGACAAGGACATCCACTCACCACTTCGTATATATCCTTGTTGATCCGGTCGGTAAGAAGGGACGCATCCTTCTTAATCTGCTCAATGGTAGTGCGTAGGTTATCCCGCAATTGCTCCGGCCCAAATCCCAATTGTCCGATAGGAAGTCTAATCACAGCATCTCTCTCCCTGTAGATAGTACCACCACGCAGCATATCAACGCGGGAAGCCACGTCTTCAACGACCGTCCCCGTCTTCACACTTGGCATCAAGCCTCTTGGACCGAGGATCCTGCCCAGCCCGGCCTTGTTCAACTTCTCCAGACTGTCGGGATGGCAAATGAGACGATCGAACTCTATCTTGCCGTCTTTCACCGTGTTAAAGACCTCGTCCTCTCCCACTAGCACAGCACCGGCCTCACGGGCGTCTTTGCCTGGTTTGGATTCTGGCGGACATACGACGCAGATTCGCGATTCCGTCTGGACTGGATGCGGGAATTTGACCATGTTACGAATAACCGGTCCATCTTTCTTCGTCCGTAAGCGAATGTGAATTTCGTATTTCGAACTTGTTGGTTCCTGGCCAACTTCAAATGCACGAATGTATCTAAGTCAAGAAAAAGATATCTAATTAACATTGCGGGAAAATCGCATGAGCTGAAAAGCGGGAACAGCAAGGTAATGCAATGTATATGTACCTCATGGCATCGCAAAGGGCGAATTGTTCCATATCCTTCAAGTTCTTTTGCTTGAAATCTCGTGCTCCCTTTTTATCCTTCTTGGGCTTCGCTTTGCTCTTTGCTTGCGGATTGCTCTTATGTCGGACCTGCTGTAATATTGGGGAGACGAACGGAGCCATTGGCTTCTCGCGGAGGGGCGACCGGCATGGTGATAGGACAGTCCTTGCCGCGGAGGGCAATAATGTACTGTATGAGGACATGATGAGTGTTGAATGGCTTTCCGGGAATAATAATAACAGGTCGATTTACCTCCAGTCGTCGGTCGTCCTGTAGAGCCGCTCCGGAACAACTTGACGCCGGCGGAACGCTCTCGGTCCGGTAGAATATTCATCCGGCCATCGACTTTTCCAGGTCGTCCCGCCTTCTCCCTCTTCGGAGTCTCTCTCTCTCCTCGAATCCAACAGGCTAGCGAGTTATCTTGCTGTGTTCTCGAGCCAGAATGTCGAATTCGCAGCTTACAGTGGCCACTCGGGTCAACCAGGCCGACGTGCTTCCTGTACTGCTTGTCGCAGCGTCCGTCAACGAGGCCAGCAACAAACCGGTCATTACCATCAACTACGAGGATACAGCCCTCCTCCACGAGGGAAACAAAGCCGTTCTCCAGTTCACGGGCAGCAATGGCAATACAGTCTATGAGACTGGACTCGCCGTTCAGGAATTGCTTGCCAGCTTCCCATTCCTCCGAGCCAAAGACGAGAAATTGGTAAATTTCTACCCTACTTTGCGTTGGTCCTATGACTGTTCGATTATCTGACCCTTCTACAGGAGAAGCAATGGCTGTCCGAGTTGAGCTCTTTTGCTACTCTTGACTTTAAAGCCCTCGACGCTCATTTGCAGCGCCTCGATCGCCACCTCCTCCTCCGCTCCTTTATCGTTGGATACTCTCTCTCTGCCGTCGATGTTGCTCTTTGGGGTGCCATCCGTGGCAACCGCGTGGCTAGCACTGCGATCAAGAAAGGATCCCTTGCCAACTTGACCCGTTGGTATAACTTTGTGGAGAGCCTTTGCCCATACGCTGGTTCTGTATACGAGGCTTTGACTGCCTCCGCCAAGGCAAAGAAGGCTGCCAAGTCCAAGGAGGGTGCCAGTTATGATATCGCTCTCCAAAACACAGACAAGGGAGTTGTGACGAGATTTCCACCTGAGCCATCGTAAGTTGTTTTGAATACCCGTGTCTTGTTGGATCTCGACTGACATTTGGAAGGGGCTATCTCCACATTGGTCACGCCAAAGCCGCCCTCCTTAACGACTACTTTGCACACGAGAAGTACAAGGGTACTTTGATTGTTCGTTTTGATGACACCAACCCTTCGAACGAGAAGGAGGAGTTCCAAGACGCTATCATCGATGACCTTGCCCTCATGGGTATCAAGCCCGACAAGTCGACTTTCACTAGCGATTACTTCGACGAGCTCTACCAGTACTGTATCCAGATGATCAAGGAAGGAAACGCATACGCCGATGACGCGGACAAGGAAACCATGAGTAAACAGAGAATGGACGGATTGCCTAGCAAGCGCCGCGATGCTTCTGTTGAAGAGAACCTTGCACGCTTTGAGGACATGAAAAATGCCACCAGTGAGGGTGTCAAATGGTGTATTCGCGCGAAGATCTCCGTTGACAATCCCAATAAGACCCTGCGTGACCCGGTTATTTACCGGTGTAACCCCGCGCCTCACCATCGCACTGGTACGAAGTGGAGCATCTACCCGACCTACGATTTTGCTTGTCCTGTCGTCGACTCGATGGAAGGTGTAACGCACGCATTGAGAACTATTGAGTACCGAGACCGAAATGTACAATACCAGTGGATGCTGGATGCCCTCAAGCTCCGGTCAGTCCAGGTCTGGGACTTTGCTCGTATGAACTTCGTCCGGACACTATTGTCCAAGCGCAAGCTTACGAAACTTGTGAACGAGGGCATTGTCTGGGGCTGGGATGATCCTCGTTTCCCTACCATTCGAGGTATTCGTCGGCACGGAATGACGATTCCCGCCCTGCGAGAGTTCATCCTCAAGCAAGGTCCCAGCAAGAACATTGTCAACCTTGACTGGACCTTGTTCTGGGCAACCAACAAGAAGTACATTGATCCTGTCGCGCCGCGCCACACGGCCATTGCCAAGGAGGGCGCCGTGAAAGGTATCGTGAAGGGAGCGCCTGCCCCGCATGTCGAAGACAAACAGAAACATGCGAAGAACCCTGATGTCGGTCTCAAGAAGGTCGCCTATAGTTCGTCCATTCTCATCGAGCAGGAAGATGCCAAGTCCTTCAAGCAAGACGAGGAGATCACGCTAATGAACTGGGGCAATGCCATCATTCGAAAGATCGAGAAGGATGCTTCCACCGGCGCCGTGAAGGAGCTGGAGATTGACTTACACCTGGAGGGTGACTTTAAGAAGACCGAGAAGAAGGTCACCTGGCTCTCCACGGAGGGTCAGCAATTGGTCCCAGTGGAGCTCTACGATTTCGACTTCCTCCTAAACAAAGACACCATGCAGGAGGAAGACAGTTTGGAGGCTGTCTTGAACCCGAAGACCGAGTCCAAAGACTTCGCTCTGGCTGATTGCAATGTCGCGGACTTGAAGGAGAATGACATTATCCAGTTCGAGCGCAAGGGCTTCTTCCGAGTAGACCAGCCATCCACTGGTGAGAAGCCGGCTGTGCTGTTCAACATTCCTACTGGCAAGACGAAATAAGTTACGTACATAGAAGGGAGGTAGCGCGGCTTTGGAATTTTGCATGATTTACGAGATGCTGAGAATTTCTTTATAGCATAATCCGAGACGAATACATTTTGGATTTTCGTTTTACTATGATATACATCGTGCTTTCTGGTGTCGTATTGTTGAGATCAATCCTTGTAAAAGATTGGTCAAGGTCTGCATCAGCTTCCATTGCACATGCTGATCTACTTCTACTTCTCCATCTCCCCGTATCGTAATATCATAGCCAGAACATATTCATACTGACGGAGTTGACGACAGAAACCCAAACCTTTACCGCTATCGTACACCGATCAACCAACGAACTCAGGATAAAGAAAAGCATTTGAGGTTCGAGCAAATTCAAAAGGGGCAACAAAGAACCAGAAAGCACATCGGAGAACCCCGGGAGGTTAAGAGAAGGTTAAGCTTTCCGGGTCCTAGGAACCCTCCAACTCTACCGAAACCACAATTGGCCACGATGCTTCAAACCCCTTAGAAAAGCGCCAAAGCAAAGTCTGCATCACCCCGCATGCTTTCCACGGCTCCACGCGGATCGCGGATAGGCCCTTGCCGACAACATCCAGGTCTCGAACCATGGAGAACCGCCGTCAAACTTTGCGGGTTTTCCGCGTAGGGCTGGGTTAGCTCCATGCAATACGATTGGACCAGCCGTACTGCCAGACGGCTCTGTCCGGCATGACAACTTCGGCTCCCTGATGCTTCTTTGGTTGCTCCCCCGGTCAGCCCGATGTGGGCTTGGGGATTGGTACGTCAGGCAACGTCAAGATGGCTCAAGGAGGTCGAGCGGGGCAGCAGCAGCAGCAACGGCAACAGCAACAGTATGCGGGCATATCATACAAGCTTCAGTTGCATGCGCCTGTTGCCGTTTTGGGACCACCCGGTTCCTTGACTATCCGCTTGTTGCGGTTAATCGGTCATTGTAACCGGAGCAAACTGAAAGCCTTCTTCCCATCTCTACGTCAACATGACCATAGCGAATAGGGTGGTGCTATGTCTAACCCTGAAAGGCTATTATTACCTGATGGCAATGGCGACTTGCTTGCCCTCTCTTCCTCATCCATCCAATGTTCATTATATCCGACCAATGCCGGATTTTGAATTTTCCTACAACGCTGTGTTTTTTTGATCACGCTCCTTACTCAATACTGGTTGAACGAGAAGAAGAAGACGCAGAAGGTCTAGGACTTTGTCAACTAGAACCATCTGCTGTCTGAGCACACAAGATGTCTGATCAACACGGCAATGAACACCACGATAACGAAAACGAAGCCCACGGGCAAGGGCAAGGACAGGAAGGCCAAGGACCAGAAGCAGAAAGACAGGTGACTCGAACTCGTGACGAAGACTGGGGTAATCTAGACGAGTACGGGAAGCTCGTGAAGTTCGCTTCCACCTACCGGGAAGGGGATGTCGAAGAAGAAGAAGACGAAGAGGTGCAGGAGAAACGGGTTTGGTATGCTCCTTGGAAGAAGAGAAGGGTTCGAGTGAGAAAAACAGGCGACACCGCGCAAGGAGCGAGGTATCCTGCCGATTGGCTTACTACAGATATCCACCATGGTCTGTCGAGCACCGAAGTCCACAACCGGCGTATGCGCTCGGGTTGGAACGAGCTTGTATCCGAGAAGGAGAATCCGATTGCGAAATTCTTGTCATATTTTCAGGGACCTATTCTATATGGTGAGCATTCCTTGCGAGCGGGAGTAGATGGCGTGAAACGAACGATGTGGCCGAGGTTCCTTGCTGACAATCTGCAGTCATGGAATTGGCCGTTCTTCTTGCCGCCGGTCTTACGGATTGGATTGATTTTGGTGTCATTATCGGTATTCTGTGTCTTAACGCTTCTGTCGGATGGTACCAGGAGAAGCAGGCCGCCGATGTCGTCTCCAGTCTTAAGGGTGATATCGCCATGCGAGCTTTGGTTGTTCGCGACGGTCAGGAGCAGGAAATCCTAGCTAGGGAGCTTGTGCCCGGCGATGTAGTACGTTTGTGATCGATCTCTTGAAAAAAAGCTCGCCACAGAATACTAAGCCAAGTTTACAGATTATCGTCAGGGAAGGAACGGTTATTCCCGCTGATGCGAAACTTATATGCGACTACAACGACCCCCATGGATGGGACGAATTTCAACGACTGCAGGAGTCTGGCTTCCTCGAGAGTTCCAGTGAGGAGTCTGAAAGTGAGGAGAAAGGAGACCAAGGGGGCGGAGGTGAAGGAGGAGACAAGGAAGGCAAGGAAAATAAAGAAAAAGATAAAGACGAAAAAGAGGACAAGAACAGGAAACGAGGTTATCCCTTGGTGGCATGCGATCATTCAGCCATCACCGGAGAGTCTCTTGCAGTCGATCGTTACATGGGCGAATTGGTCTATTATACCACGGGCTGCAAGCGCGGCAAGTCCTACGCAGTGGTCCAGACCGGAGCAAAGACGTCCTTCGTCGGTCGTACAGCTTCCATGGTGCAAGCAGCCAGGGGTGCTGGCCATTTTGAAATCGTCATGGATAACATCGGTACAAGTCTACTCATTCTGGTTCTTGCTTGGATTTTAGCGGCATGGATTGGCGGTTTCTATCGACATATTCCGATCGCTAGCCCTACTCAGCAAACACTCCTTCACTATACCCTCGAGTTGTTGATTATCGGTGTCCCTGTCGGTCTTCCTGTTGTCACGACAACTACAATGGCCGTTGGAGCGGCTTATTTGGCCAAGAAGAAGGCAATTGTTCAGAAACTTACTGCGATTGAGTCGTTAGCTGTATGGACCACGTACTCTTTCTTTTCTTTGCATGCATAAGGAACCAATAACTGACTGACGACCTTACAGGGTGTGGACATCTTATGTTCGGATAAAACGGGAACTCTGACTGCGAATCAACTGAGTATTCGAAACCCGTACGTCGCCGAGGGCGTCGATGTTAACTGGATGTTCGCCGTGGCCGTCCTGGCATCATCTCATAACATCGAAGCACTCGATCCCATTGACAAAGTCACCATTCTTGCACTCAGGCAGTATCCCAGGGCCCGAGAAATCCTGCGCAAGGGTTGGAAAACAGAATCGTTCACCCCGTTCGACCCTGTTTCCAAACGTATTGTTACCGTCGCCAGCTGTGACGGAGTCAAGTACACGTGCACAAAGGGCGCCCCAAAGGCGGTGCTGACGCTGACGAATTGCTCCAAGAAAACCGCGGATTTGTACAGGGATAAGGCCTCGGAGTTTGGACGTCGTGGGTTTCGGTCCTTGGGTGTGGCGGTACAGAGAGAAGGTGAAGGATGGACGCTCCTGGGTATGCTACCGATGTTTGACCCTCCTCGAGAGGACACGGCGCAGACGATCACGGAAGCCCAGAATCTTGGTATTAGCGTGAAGATGCTTACTGGTGATGCCATTGCGATTGCGAAGGAGACATGCAAGATGCTTGCGTTGGGATCCAAGGTGTTCAATTCTGACAAACTCATCCACGGAGGTCTCAGCGGTGCCATGGCTGAAGATCTGGTCGAGAAGGCAGATGGATTTGCAGAAGTGTTCCCGGAGCACAAATACCAAGTGGTCGGCATGTTACAAGATCGAGGGCACCTAACAGCCATGACGGGCGACGGTGTCAACGACGCGCCCTCACTAAAGAAAGCCGACTGCGGCATTGCCGTCGAAGGAGCCTCGGAAGCCGCCCAATCCGCCTCGGACATTGTCTTCCTAGAACCGGGCCTGTCGACAATCATCGACTCGATCAAAGTAGCCCGCCAGATCTTCCAACGCATGAAGTCCTACATCCAATACCGCATCGCCCTCTGTCTCCACCTCGAAATCTACCTGGTGTCGACCATGATCATCCTGAACGAATCGATTCGTGTCGAGCTCCTGGTCTTCATCGCCCTCTTCGCCGACCTGGCCACCGTCGCCGTCGCTTACGACAACGCCTCCTACGAACTCCGCCCCGTCGAATGGCAACTGCCCAAGATCTGGTTCATCTCGGTCCTCCTCGGCCTCCTCCTCGCCCTCGGCACCTGGACCGTCCGCGGCACCCTCTTCCTCCCAACGGGCGGCATCATCCAGAACTGGGGCTCCATCCAAGAAGTCCTCTTCCTCGAGGTCGCGCTGACCGAGAACTGGCTGATCTTCGTCACCCGCGGCATGGACACGTGGCCGTCGATCACGCTCGTCACGGCGATTCTGGGCGTCGATGCGCTGGCGACGTGCTTCTGTCTGTTCGGGTGGTTTACGGATCAGGATATGACGACTATCCCGTTTACGCAGTATAATCACCATGAGACGAAGAATGGTTTTACGGATATTGTGTCTGTGGTTAGGATTTGGGGGTATTCGATTGGTGTTGAGGTGTTGATTGCTCTGGCTTATCATATTCTGAATAAGTTTAAGTGGTTGGATGAGTTGGGTCGGTCGAAGAGGAGAAAGGGTGATGTTCAGCTCGAGAATATTCTGGGCCAGCTGTCGCGGCTGAATCTCGAGTATGATGTGCCTGGGAAGCCTAAGGGGAGGCTCTATATCACTACGTCCAAGGAGGAGGAGGAAGAGGCTGAGTGAGTTGGGTAGTTGGGTATTTGGTTTTTTTTTGACGTCGTTCGTTCACTTGGGGTATGTATGTCTTTTCTTACTGACGCTATTGTTATTCGATCGTTCCCTGGTTATGCCGTCGTTTGGATTGCTGCAACATTACGGACCGATTAATGGAAGGGCGAGTTAGGGCAAAAGGAGGAGCATGGGCGCTTGCTTTACATTCTCTATTAGTTGATAATCATTAATGGTCTTAGTAGAGCTAATCATATAGACACCTATTAATCTAATGTCTACATTCGTTGTCTTGTTCATTGACTGCTTGCCTTTTGAGTAGATACAGAGAGCCCATTAACTAATAGTCTCTCTCGGAGCAGGATTATTACCTCTGAATCCCAACAACCCTCCGAACAGCCTCGTCATTCCCCAAACCAGAATCAATAACCCCAGCAACCTTAAGAACATCCACAACCCGCTCAATCTCAACCCGATCGACCCCCCTAGTCCCCTTCACAAACCTAACACCCTTCAACCACTCCCTCGCATCCTCCTCAACATACGTACACCCAAGCTCCCCAGTCCCCAAAAGCCGCACCGGCAGCTCCGTGTCGGCCTCAAACTCTCGAACCCCACGGTCCAGCACCTCGAACAGCTCGCGGAGGGTGTTGTCATTCGAGGGGTCCGGGAAGGTGGACGTCGAGGCGACGATCATCCACGAGGGCCAGGGAGTGAAGATCTCACCGATCTTCTTGAGCGGTGGCTGTTGTTGTGTCTGGGTTGGTGCAAAGTAGGGCTTTGTGGTGAAGTGTTCCCACATGAAGAAGTCGGCGGTTGGTGTTCCTTGGTCGTTGTTGCTGTTGTTGCTGTTGTTGCTGTTGTTGTTGTTGTTGTTGCCCGTTACGCCATCACGAAGGGATCCGAATGGACCCAGCGGGACGGCTGTGAGGGAGTCCGGTTGCCAGGACTGTTGTTGAGCCAGGACGAAGGACATGATATGAGAGCCACTTCAATTCCCAGACATCAACCAACATAGATTGATAAAAACAACGTGAGCTTCAACCAACTTCTATGTCCGCACCGCCAGATTCAACAAAAAAGAGGAATAATAATGAAGTGACATGAAATGAAAAAAGAACACTTACCTCCCCACCCGACTAATCCCAACCCTCCCATTCTTCCCAAGATCTTCAACCCCATTCACATCCCCCCGGTTCCGTCCCGTCACAATCGCCCACCGCAGCGGCGTCTCGACCCATCGTCCCACGACCTTGTACGCGTCTTGCCCCTGCGCCTGCTTCCCCGTCAGCCCCGCGACCCAGCCCTCGGTCAGACCGATTGCGAGGTCGATTTCCTTCTCGCGGAGGCTGGTGATCATGTGGCCCGTTCCGGATGGGAAGGGGGCTAGGGAGATTTGGAAGGGGAGGGGGTGTTTGGAGCCATTGAGGAGCCTCAGGGAGAGGTGGAGGGGGGTTAGGTAGTGTTCTGCGTGGTGGTTAGCATCAATGTACAGGGTCAATTGCAAGTGGTTTGTGGTGTATGCCATTGAGGAGGGGTAGGAGGGGTAGTCAAGTCTTGGGTACTGTACATACCAGGCACGTAGCCGATTCGGATGGTTGGTTTTGCTGACATGGTGGTTATGAAGGCTTTGCTCATGGATTTATTCCTAGACAGTATGCACTGTACAACGTATATTGATGTGAGGAATTGGTCGAGGTGAGGTTGTCTTTCGATGGAGGAAGAAGTGACGGATGATTAATCCTCATATTCATCTATCGAGGTATAAGCATAATTGCATAACCCTATAACGAAGCAGGACTCTCCGGATGGAGCAGGAAATTATCATCTTCAATGAGAATAATGATATATGAAAGAATAAGGTATATATTTAAAACACCAAGATATACATACATCTACGACATCCGGATATCCTTCTCATGATGCCCCCAAGCATCGCCATGTCTATGATCATGACCATGGCCATTCTCCCTCGGACTGGCAGTCGCAGAAACGCGATACGAGCTCCTTGAGAACATCCAAAACTGTATCCCAAGGTAGCAATCGCAGAGACACTGGAAGACACCGCATACCCGAAACGCCCACGGGATAGCCTCCGAGCTGCAGAAGAAGTACGCCATTTTCATAGCATCACCGATAATCCACGCAGCCACCACTGACACCCGGAATCCCTCGCACGAGCGCGACGTTTGATTCTTGATGATCTGCGGTATGGGCAGGGTCGCTTCGACGGCAAGACCGACATAACCGAGGAGGTTGATGTAGGTATCCGAGCGAGCGACTGGGGTAAGGTGGATACAGAAAAACGCCGCGACGAAGTATGCGAGGAATAGCCAATACCTGTAGCTCACCGATGAAACATGTTAACAACTGGGTCCGTAGAGGAAAGACACCTTTTGTGGATAAGACGGAGAGAATGAAGTAAAACATACGGCTTCGAGCTCTTCCACTGCCAAAAGTCATAGGGTCTCGAAAACCCACTCTCCATACTGCTGAACGGAGCATGCTCGACACTATTCTTCCCACCAGGAGACGGCCGATTATCCAATGCAACCTTGAGCAGAAGCACCTGCACCAGGATCATGACAATGGTCTGCACGAAAAGCGTGGCAGAGTAGTATGCGCCAAACCAGTAGAACACCCTGCAGGCACTTTGTCAACCACCTATTCCCAACTTTCCGCACTCCTCTCCTTCTCTCTTTTGTACCAGGGGAGTGAATTGATCCTCACTTCAGAACCGATGCAATCAGCATAATCAAGGGAATATCCAACGAGAAACCCCCCGAGGTCCTTGTCCGGTGTATACTGTAGATTTGGTCCGTGTACGAAGTCACCGGAGAAGTAATGAGACTGTTTACTCAGAGAAGGGGTATCATAGATAAATAATGATCAGTACTCTCGGTCTATCAATAGCCATAACCGCTCGAAATCAGAATCGGACGTACAAGACTGGAGCGGCATAGTCAATGACGGTCGATATCAAACTCATTGTCGCTCGTTGAATCTGCCGCAGCGATTTGTTTTTTGTTCGGCGGCACTTCTCGCTTCTTCAAGCAACACCGTCTTCGTTTTCCGAAGTCCACGGAAAGTGACCGGCCAAAGTTATCGTCTATAAAAAAGCACGCCCGGTCAATGCGGGAAGACGAGGGCTTAAACGTTACGTGTATTTAGCCTCAAACGATAAAAGAACCGGAAACCCAGAAAAACGAGAGGATGGCAGAAGAAAGTCTTTCCTCTTCTCAACCTCAATCAAGTTGTAATTGGAGGTATAAAGGAGTGTGAAGAGGAAGAATGTATGTATGATAGAATGGATGCTTCGGGCAAAGAGAAAGACACGCAGGAAAAGCGCAGCGAACAAGCTTCTGGCGCGGCTCAGGGAACCTCAAGGGATAATCATCCTTTCTCTTTTTAGTTTGCTTAGATAATCAGCTTCGCGAGGTTGAGTTGGTTATTTTTACGCTTCGTTCATGGATGGATGGCTATGGCGGTTCCGCTTTGCTGCCTGTCTGGCTGGTTATGGATTTGTCGCGAAATGGTGGCGTGTGCATGCATGCGACAGGTTACTCTACAAGAATGCGATGCTTCAACTTGATGCATTTTCCGCCAGAGCCAAGAGCCAAGAGTGGTTGCGACGAGCTTATTGTCAGACCGATGTGGATGACGCGTCTGCCGATGCATCGCGAAGTGATCTTCATCTTTTTTTTTGGTGACAGGAGGAATGAAGCTTGTACGGAGTACCCCGGTACGGAGAGCACTAAATGATCGAAAAATCTCCGAGACTGTATGATATGGGACTCAAGAACAATAATGACAATAACAACGTTCGTATCCTACAAAACACGCTGTACACACTTCAAACTTCAATCCTCCAAGTCTTCCCAATGCCGACGTTGGGGTTCTTCAGCACCGCAAACGGTGCCTTTCCGCTTTGCTGAGCGACATACTCCAGCGACGCGGAATGAGCTGCCTTTTCTCCATCCTGAACCACAGTCGCCCTGGACTTGTCCTGCCATTCCTTGGGCGGATCAATCACCACGACCTTTTCAACTCTGACAGACTCCATGGACTTCAGGTACTCGGCTGTCTTGGGACCCTTGACTCCAATGTCTTCCGAAGAGAGTGTAGACCCGCGGAAGCTGAACCGGCGATAAATGTACCCACCGAGTTGGTAGTCAAAAGTTTCCCCATCGTCAATGTACAGGCTACCCTCTGCCTGTGCATCTTTACCCGGAACCACCACGAGCGTGTACGGATCCCACTTCATGAGTCCGCTACTGCGACGAGGCCGATCCTTGCGAGGGATGATGTGACCACCCTGCATCAACAATGGGACCTTCTCCAGCGGTGCTGGGACAGTATGTCTCCGACCAGATCCTTGGTAAACTGTATAGTCGAAGTAATCATAGTACTTCTCGTCATCGCCAATGTAGACGTCGACCGAGGTTGCTCCTTCGGAAGTGACCGGCTTGACAAGAAGACCAGTAGAACCCAGGTATAGCTGGTCATCAATGGCAAAGCCATTTTCATCTTCAGGATGAACGTAGTACTGAGGTCTCACTACCGGCATCCCACTCACTGAAGCTTCCTTAAAAGCAGTGTACCAAGCAGGCAGAAGCTGATACCTCAGGCGAATGGCCTGGGATACGATTGTCATATGCGGATCGCCGATCATATAGGGCTCACGTCTTCGAGCCTCGATATGCGAATGTGCACGGAAGAATGGATACCAGATGCCCGTTTGATACCATCGTGTTAAGAGCTCCGAGCTTGGGTTGTCAAAGAAGCCACCAACATCGGCCCCAGCAAAAGGAAAACCAGCGATACCATTGTTCAAAACCATGGGAAGAGAGATGGCCAGATGTTCCCATTTAGCTTGATTGTCCCCAGTCCACATAGCAGACATTCGCTGAGCACCGGCGTAGAACGACCGGGTAAGAACGAATGGCCGTCGAATTTCGCCTTTTTTGCGCTCCAGCAGTGCGTCATATGTGGCATTGACAAGAGTCATTCCGTGGACGTTGTGGATGTCTCGGTGCTCCCAGTCGCCATAGTGCATATTGTCCTTTGGCATCGTAGTCTCAGGCCCGTTGAAAACGGACGGTTCGTTCATGTCATTCCAAATAAAAGTATTAGCCAGCGTCGTTTTGAAGTTGTCAAATTTAAACAAGTCTGTCCACCATTTTATCGACGCAGGATTGAAGGTGTCCACCCAGTGTGACGAGCCAGGCCAGCACCAACCCTCAAAGAGGTTTCCCTCTTTATTTCTGGTCCCAAGTTCCTTGCTCTTCAATTCCTCGTCAACAGGGTAGCCCTTTTCATTTTTGATGTGCGGATCAATGATAATTACAAGTTTGCGCTCCGACTCGTTAAGCTGCTGCTGCATGCCTTTCGGGTCGGGGAACGTAAGTGGATCCCAAGTGAAATACTTCTTGCCATCCGTGTAGTCGATATCAAGCCAGATGACATCGTAAGGGATTTGGTATTTATCGAAATTCTTATCGACCTCCCTGACATCTTCATCTGTCACGTAATTCCAGCGACATTGGTGATAACCAAGGGAGAACTCTTGCGGCAACTGGGTGTACCCTGTAAGCTCACCAAATTTTCCGCTGATTTCCTGCGGAGACGGGCCAAGGAAGACAAAAACGTCAAGTCGGCCAGATTCGGACATCCAATGAGTTTGCGTCGTCGTCTTCCCACTGGTGCCCAAAGAGAGAGGATTGGAAGAGGACTTTGCCTTAACAATGTCTACCCACGTCTCGGCAGTATTAAGCCAGAAGACGCCGACAGTCGAGTCCTTGCGATGGGCTTGCATGAAGGGGATAGCACCATACAAAGTCATGGGACTGTCCAATTCGTATTGAAACACGTCTGCGTTGTACATACGGTACGGCTCTTCATGATTCCCAGACCCACCCCTAGGTCACTGTTAGCATATATCTCCAGAGCTGTACGGAGGTGAAGCCATTACCTGGTCTCTCTGAGAGACAGCGAGTCAGCATGTTCCGGGATACCAAAGACATGACTGTAGCCCGGAAAAGAGACGTCTAGTCCCACACTTTCCGGTCCTCTTGGCTTTGAGTCTGTATTTCCACCAAAGGTCTCCTCCCAGGAGTCGTCATGGTCTTCCTGCTGGTCACTGCCTTCGGGGTTGTCCACTTTAGGACGCCAATGTTCAACGTTTAGATACCCCTTGTTGTTCAGTTGCACATGGGTTTGACCGTCTCTTTGAAACTCCACATTAAACGGCTTATGGTGAACAACGGCCTGAAACTTGTGGTCCGGACCGTAAAGCACCTTGGACAAGCCCGCTCCCGACTCGGGATGCAAAGTCGCAGACTTGCTCAAGTCCAAGCCGCCAACCAACGACCACTTCTCAGCTTCGTTGTACCGTTCCTTGCGCGCCTTGCTGTTATGCCGAAGTTCAATGTCACCCTTTAATCGCTTTTCTTCGTCGACCGTGACACGCGCAACGCCGGATTGGAGGAAGGAAATCGTGAGGGGTAACCGGACTTTCTCATTGGCAGGTGTCGTTTTGACAACGACCCCCTGCAATTGACCGTCGCTAAACTGGATAGACGAAGACTCAAGTTCATACGGAGAGGTCCACGAGGATCCTGGGGCGGAGGCCTCATCAGCGTAGGCCCTGTTCCGCCTACAAAAGCCGGATTGATGACACGTCTTGAAATTCTCGTGTTTGACGGTGACTGAAATATTCCATCAGATTACACGCAGTCTCATATATCCCGAATCCCGATAGATCTCACCTCCGGGTATAATAAAGCACCCGAATAGTATCACCAGGGAGAGTAATATAGTCCAACGTGGACTCATTGGCCTAGTCTTGGCCATATTGAAAGGAGCAGTCAGAGACACACGCCACAGCTGCGATATGTTCCTGCTGGCCTGCAGCTAGTCAAGACAAATGTAGTAGTATAAGTGAAGCTGCCAACAGACAGCAACGATGTCATGAAGCTGGAAGCTGTCTATACGGAGCACATGTAGATCTCTGGGGAGCTGCGGGGATTAGCTAAGCTAGATGCCTGAGGCTAACTTATATTTTACAATACTTGGTACAGCATGATACGTGTATTGATACGAAAAATACCGCCCCTCCTTTCCTTTTGCCCCACTACCACAGTAACTTTTCCCTTCATTTATTCTGACTTTCCTCTCTTCACCACGTTTTCTCCTGATTCCATCTAAGTCCTCCGCCTATAACCATAAACAAAATGTCTTCCGAGCAGACGTGAGTTAAACCTTGCTACCTGTTGAATTATGCGACGTTTCCTCGTTCTCAGCGACTTGTCGTTATCCTCCTGAGGTCCTGTGGCTAATCAATTGAATCAGTTTCCTTGCCATCAAGCCCGACGGTGTCCAGGTACGAGAATCGAATTTAAGATATTGCAACGTTTCTGGTTTGAATTGGTGCGGAAGGACTGACTGGCATCGCCGATATTAGCGTGGACTCGTTGGTCCCATCATCACTCGCTTCGAGCAGCGCGGGTGCGTTTTTGATTGAACCTCAAATAGTTTGAAAACATGAGACAGCAGGTTGACTTTTCACAGCTTCAAGCTTGCTGCTATGAAGCTCGCTACCCCTCCTAAGGAGCACCTTGAGGAGCACTACAAGGATCTCGCTCACAAGCCTTTCTACCCCGGCCTCATCTCTTGTGAGTTATGATTGAGATTATACTGTAGTCGCGGTTCTAACGGTTTTGGATAAGACATGCTGAGCGGTCCCATTGTCGCTATGGTCTGGGAGGGCCGTGACGTCGTCAAGACTGGCCGCAGTAAGTACAACCTTGCAATTGACGTAGAATTCGGAAGATGCTAATTCAGTAACAGCTATCCTCGGTGCTACCAACCCCCTTGCCTCTGCTCCTGGCACCATCCGTGGTGATTACGCCCTTGTAAGATTCTGTCAAAACTCTAACACATTGCCGATACATTGCTTACAAATGCAACAGGATGTCGGTCGTAACGTCTGCCACGGCTCCGACAGCGTCGAGAGCGCCCAGAAGGAGATCAGCCTTTGGTTCAAGCCTGACGAGCTTAAGTCCTACAGACAGAGCCAGTTCGAATGGATCTACGAGAAGGCATAAATTTGAAACCTCTAATCGTTGCAGTACGCTGCTTCGTGAAAGTTAGGGTACGATCATATTACGAATGTCAAATGCCACCAAAATAAAATAGCAATTGACTCGCATTTCTTGCTGTGCAAATTTTGAGCTTGTCCCGGCAGACTTGGGGCCGAAAGTCATGAATGTATAGATTGAGAAGCCTTACTTCCTTCCCAGTATTTGTCTCACCCCGTTTCCCATCGGGGTTAAAATGGCTCGAGCAAACCATGGTGTTGCCCACACACTCGCGGCAATGCGAACGGGCAGCAGAGCCTTTGTAATGGCGTAAGCAGTTGCGAACTCCAGCACTAGACGGGTACCTTTCCTTTCCTTGTCGACCAACCCATTTGCCGCGATATTCCCATCCAGGGCACCACCAGCTGCCGCACCGTTTACATCTGCATCCTCCACCCAGCCTTTCTTCCGCAACCACCGCCCAAACCTTTCAATCCCATTGTCAAAGGTATCACCAATACTGCCAGACGTCAAATCTGGCAACCAATTGCCGTAATGAAATGCAGCAACCAATCCGAACAGAGGTAGAATAGCCGTAATCTCATGTAGAACCAGAAAAGAGGTTACATGTCTAATGGGAGCTCCAAACAGGGGGGTTGTGAAGGACCGCAGAAATGAAGGGAGGTGGTCGTTGAGCTTTCGTAAACGAGCGCGCGAGTCTCCGCCGCGAGGAGAAGGAGAAGTAGCAAATGTCCGTTTTGGGGGTAGCTTTAAGGGGAATATGCGGTAGAGAAGCCTTGATACACCTTTCGGGGCCATCCTTGCAGACTTTACTCCTTCGCAGTAGTGGAAGGATGAGACTCGGGGAGTCCTCAGGATGCCCCGGTTTTGTTTGCAACGTTTGCAGCTGCCAGGCACAGCCCGAATTCTAAGGCATCAAAAAAGTTGCCGTCCAAACCTCCTCCTCCACTTCACCCTCTCTTCAGTCACGCATTCCACCTCACTGCCGCAGCGCAATCATACCAAAATGGAGAGAATCACAGACAAGATAGCAGCATTGCATCCCAATGCAAACTACTTCTCCCTCGAGTTCTTCCCGCCCAAGACCCAAATGGTGGGACTAACATCACTACTAATACCCCGCTGATATATATGACTTCAACCCTGAACGAGGACGGAATTGCTGACGACAAGATGGTTTCTTCCGGTTTAGGGTCTGGCCAACCTCCAAGCCCGTCTGGAACGTATGGCGCAGGCGCTTCACCCTCTTTTCGTCACGGTTACTTGGGGTGCAGGCGGGAGCACTGCTGGAAAGTCACTCGAGTTAGCGGAGATCTGTCAGCGCCAATTGCAGTTAACGACATGTTTACATTTGACGTGCACGAATATGAGCCGGGTTTTGGTAGACGAAGCGCTGGATGAGGCCAAGGTGCTGGGTATCAGGAACATTCTGGCTCTGCGAGGTGATCCGCCGCGTAGTGAGGAGTACAATATGCATGGGGAGGACGATAGTAACAAGGACTTCACATATGCGGTGGATCTCGTACGATACATCAAGCAGAGGCATGGGAATTACTTTTGCATAGGTGTGGCTGCATACCCGGAGGGTCACCCGGTTGACTCGCCGCACGAGGTTCAATCGCCCGAGCACGACTTGCCTTACTTGGTCGAAAAGACGCAAGCCGGTGCAGACTTCATCATGACTCAGTTGACATATGATCTCGACGCATATAAGAGATTCGAGGACTTACTACGGAATCATGAGTCGGGGACTTTCAAGACCATTCCAATCATCCCGGGTTTGATGCCCGTCCACAGCTATAAGGTGTTGACCAGAGTGACCAAACTGAGCCATGTTAAGCTTCCGCCTCATATTCTCGCGAAATTTGAAGAACTAAAGAATGACGACGAAGCTGTCAAGCAAACTGGTGTGAACGTTCTCACTGAGATTGTGAATGGCGTGAAGTCGCTTCCTTCTCCTGGGATACGAGGGTTCCACTTCTACACACTCAACCTCGAGAAGACAGTGTCGCTTATTCTGGAACGCTGTAATCTCATTCCTTCGCAGTCGGAAATTGAAAACGCCCGAGAGACTTCTGCCATTGCTTCGTCCACAGGGCCGGATCAGGACCGTTTCCGTTCACTAGCCAGGCGCCGGGGTTCTTCTATAAATTCGCAACCGCACAACCGAGTTATTGTAGACAAGTTACAGCCTTCTTCCGATGGATCTCCTAAGGGCTCTGCCTCACACGCAACTCCCGCGCTCAGCGCCGGAATGCCCGCATTACCCCCAACACGCAACACGACACTGCAAATCTCCGAAGGCCTCGGCTCACTCGGCAGAGAGGCGACCTGGGACGACTTCCCCAACGGACGCTGGGGTGACGCGCGATCCCCCGCATTCGGAGAAATCGACGGCTACGGCCCTTCGATCCACGTAACCGCATCGGTAGCCCGCCGAATCTGGGGCTACCCAGTCTCCCACGCCGATATCAACACGCTATTCCGCCGCCACGTCTCCGGAAACCTCTACATAGTTCCCTGGTCCGAAGGTGGCGCCGAAGAAGACACAAACGGCCTAAACCCCGAAACCGAACTAATCAAACCCGAACTCCTGAAACTCATCGACGGCCGAGGCTGGTGGACCCTCGCCTCCCAGCCCGCCGTGAACGGCGTGCGCAGCGACCACCCCGTCTTCGGCTGGGGCCCGCAGGGCGAGGGCTTCGTTTTCCAGAAACCCTTCGTCGAGTTCTTCTGCTCCAGCAAGGACTACAAGAACATCCTCCAGCCGCTGTTCGAAAAGGAAGGCGCCACCGAGAAACTCGCCTGGCTGGCCACCAACGTCCGCGGGGAATTCGAGTCTTCCCTCCCTTCGCCCTCGCCCGCGGACGCTGTCGACGTCGACCCGAACTCTAGTAGCGTCAACGCCGTTACCTGGGGAGTCTTCCGCGGTAAGGAGATCGTCACACCGACCATTATCGAGGAGGTCAGTTTCCGCGCTTGGGGCGAAGAGGCCTATCGCATCTGGGACGAGTGGCGCCGTGTATACCCGCGTGGTTCTCCGACTGAGCGGTTCCTCGAGGACACTAAGAATGACGTCTGGCTTGTTTGTGTTGTCGGGCAGCAGTTTGGGGCTGGGACGGAGATTGGGTCGAAGGAAGAGGAGGAGGAGGTTAAGTGGATGTGGAGGGCGCTTGCCGGGGAGTTGTCCAGTTGAAAAAATATATACATGTATCATTGTATACATACATGCACGGAGATGATTATGTTTATGAAGCTTTCTTATGAGTTTATGCTAATTGAGTCATGTTGGCCTGTCAAGCAAATTAATATCAACGTGGGAATGGACATAGCTGTATGAGTATTGGTATTTAGACATCAACCATGCCCTACCTATTAAATGACCCAGGAACATCTATCTATGTAGCGTGATTATGCCAACAACCTGAGAATCTGTTATTGCCAACCGGAACGAGAATTGCATATGTCAACTTGTCAAAGTGCACGAGATGTAGGGCAAGTCACCAGACAACTATCATAGCCCTAAGTGCAATTTCCGACGGCACAGCAATCAATCGAGTCCTTCCTATAGTCAAAGCATAATGGAGTAAAACAACTCCCTCCATTGCATGATTCATTAAGATTGATTGATATTACCATAATTATCATGTACTACGACGTACTATGACACCTTCTTCTCCGCAAACCCATGTTCCTGCAACTCATCAGCTCCCGTATCAGGCGTAGCGATAGACGACTGCGACTCCGAAAACTTCTCCGCCGCATCATCAAGACGGCCAAACACACGAGGATTCCGACGAGGTTGATGAGGACCAGAGGCGGGGAGTTGGTAGCCGCGAAGTCTACGAAAAGCAACGAAATCAGCAACCAAGACAAGACAAGAAAAGAAAAGAAAAGAACAAGAGATGCATATGTATGCCTGTTAGACATGAAAGGTGAAAACATACCTCGGTCCTTGACCGGTTTGTTCCGGCAGATTCGACTCGTATGTAAGCTCGAAGGCTTGGACATGTCGCTCGAACGTGCCACGGTTGATACTCTCACGGATACCCGAGAAGAAGCGGTCCATGGTGTGGTAGTTATGGATTTGGAGGAGGGTCCATGCGAACATTTCCTTGGCGGATAGGAGGTGGTGGATGTAGGCGCGGTGGTGGTTCTGGCAGGCGTAGCAATGGCAAGTTGCAGATATGGGGGTTGTGTCGGTTGTGAATATGGGAGACCATAGGTCAATTCCTAGAGCACGGGGAGTTTCGGGCGCTGTTGTTGTCGCTGGTGGTGGAGAGGGCGTTGGAAAGACGAAATCCAACGCAATCCCAGCATCCGAACAAGAACCGATAAACGGGATGGTAAGAAGATCCGCACCGAGGGATACATCCCGTAGAACCTCCTGCGGCGAAACGGGTTCACTGAGAAGCAACCTAGGCAGATCGCCAAGGGACTCAGGAATGATAGAAAGCGACGCGGACTCGTACAAGGCAAGACCGGACACAAACGCGCCCATCTCATCCTGCAAATCCTCCAGGTAGATCGACTGCTCTGCATTATCCAGCGGTAGTACTGGGGCGAAATATGCCGTCTTTGACACTTCTCCTTCCTCTCCCGCATTCTTATTGTATAGCTCCTCCGTAGCGTCCATCGTGTACGCATGCGTTCTGTCCACCATCTTGCCCCGCCGCTTCACCCCCGGCGGCTTTCCCACCATGAGATCCGCCAATCCAATGACGATATCCGGTCGCAAGCCGCGCACGGCATCGATGTACTGTTCAGCGCTCAGTTGCTGGAATCCGACTGATGTCGATATGGCGATGGACGAGTCGGTGTTCACAGTTGGGCAGACGATGGCCGGGATGCGTCGCGGTCCCATGACCACGAGCGTGTCTTCGGGGAAGCATATGAATTTTCGCAAGGCCGATTCATGGGAGGCTGCTGGTGTTTTGAATACTGGGGGTGTTCTGGGTGCTCTTTCTGTGACTGACCTGCGGCCCCTGGAGGGGCTTGTGTTGTTAGTTTTCGTGTTTTCGTATTTTCGGCAGAGAAAAAATGGGATCATATATAGGAACAAACATACAATCCTCTAAGCCAACATATAGACTGCTTATCGATGTGTGATCTCGCACCACATCTTGGGTGAGATGGGAGACCGCGCCGCGCGAAGTAAGCGGCACGTAGTGAGGCGTGGAGATGGGCTTTCTGCCCTCGACGGTCACTCTTCCTAGTCGAGGACTTAATACCGGGGCTGCTGCTGGCTTTAGGAGGTTGAAGTTGAAGTCGGCCTTGGCCATGCTTTCTGGAGACCGAATCGGGACTTCATCTTGAGGGTCCATCGTTGTTCTGTACCTAGATCTGAGATCGCGGTTGGAGATCTGCCTCGCTTTTCCTTTCCGCGCTTCAGTTTTCGTCTTCCTCGGCAGCCTTTTCTTTTCTCAATAAGTCGCGGTACGTTGGAACTTGGAGGGATCTCTGTGTGTCTTTGAAGTTGCGAGCAGTTTGTCTGGTGGAAATGGGAAAACGCGGGGCGCTCATCGTCGTCGAAGGCTTGGATCGCGCGGGAAAATCAAGCCAATGCGAATTGCTACGAAACAGTCTACAGGAGTCAGGGCATGCGGTGAAATATATTCGTTTTCCCGGTGCGTTCTCTCGTAGAAGTTCCCTACGACTGGCCATCTGAATCTGACCATCTCCCTAGACAGGACCACGTCTATTGGAAAACTAATAGACAGCTACCTGCGTGGCCAGTCGCAGTTGGACGACCACTCAATCCATCTTCTATTCTCTGCCAACCGCTGGGAAATTGCATGCAGGATTGAAGAGGACGTTGCCCGTGGAATCAACGTGATCGTGGACCGTTACTCGTACTCCGGCGCTGTATATTCAGCGGCTAAAGCGAATCCAACCCTGTCGCTTCAATGGGCATGGCAACCGGAAATCGGTCTGCCTCGCCCCGACGTATGTCTTTTCCTCAGTATATCGCCCGAGGATGCGGCAAAACGCGGCGGGTTTGGTGGTGAGCGGTACGAGAACGAGGGTATGCAAAGCCGCGTGCGCGTATTGTTCCAGTCCGTCTTCGACTTGCAGCGAGGGGGCGGAATTCGCATCCTCGATGCTGGAAGGTCGGTAGACGAGGTGTCGCGGGACATGCTGGAAGCCGTTTCGAGCTGTATCAGGAATCTGGACACCATTGGGCCTTTGAGGAAGTTAGAACCATTATCAAGCGATCTCAATGAACAATAGATTCATCCTCGTGAGGCGGGTGCTATTTTCTCAGTCAAGTACTTCGACGTCATCGTCTTCGCTGTCCTCGATTACAATCTCCAATGGCGTTGACGGTCCCTTCAGTGGCTTTCTGTCTCGGTGACCTGTGTCAGAATCTGATCCCAATTCCAATCCTTCCATCCAGTCATCGTCCAGATCAGAATACTCCAGAGAATGTTTGCTATGAGCATGATCCGAGTTATCGTCTGTTTCCGACATGACGGACATTGAGCGCTCCCCGCGGCCTTTTCTCCTGCCATAATCAATGTTGCCCGTTTTCTTGGCTTTGGATGCTGCGCTTGCTTTCCCATCAACCCTGCTCCTCTTCCTTTTCCGCAACAGACGTTGTAGCTCTTTTCCTCCACGGATTCGAAGACTCAACCCCTTCATCATCAAGGGCCATTCATTCACGTCTTTACAAGCCGGACAAGAACCATGCGTCGGTATAAGTTGACCTGGTCCACCTGTTTCTCTTAGGAAATGCTTCGATAGACATATCAAATGATTGGCACAATAGCATTTTATCTGCGGACAGACAACTGCCGCCTCATTTTCTGGAAAAATATGCTCTTTGCATAAACGGCATTGTAGGTCCTGCGGATCATCCAGCAGGAACGTGGCTTTTTCCATGTAGTCACTTATTTTATCGTAATTGGCTTGTATCTGGTGAATGCTTCCCACTCGGCTGTCGTGACTATCAGCACACTGAGCACTGCTATTCCCATATGCGCAGTTTCCATCCGGAACCACTTTGATATTATCCAGGAGAAGGCCATCGACCTCCTTACACCACTTCTCCCACTCGCGGTGAACTTCCGCAGCGAAGAATCGTACAGTCAAAGGCCAGCGACCAAAGTACGCAGACCGTAGCAAACGGTGCAAGATAACCAACTGGGCCTTCAACGACCTTTTAGACTGGGATCGCGGTTTCCGGGACTTTGCTTTCCCCGTTTTCTGTTCTTCTTCTTTTCCGGCCTCTGTGGCAATATCCTCATCATCACTATCATCATCCGGTCTGAGATGCCGTGATTGAACCCCATGTTGCCATGCCCACCTGACACATAAACAGATCAGTTATGCCCATACCTCGCAATCAACGTAAGTAAACAATAGAAGATGGCATGAAATGCCAATTCAACTCACTCAAACTGCAACGCCCCAACCCGACTCATGAACCCCTCTACGATCATCACCATTTCCCACGGCCTCAGCCTCTCCGTTGAAGTGCGCTTCGCTCCTCCTTTTGCAGCACCATTGTGCTGAGAAAGTCGCCTTGATGGGTTCGGCGTTGAACCTATGTAGAGAGATTGGTGTCGTACGGTGGAGCGAAGGAGGTAGCAGCAGTAGAATGCTGGGATTGGTTTCTGATCGTCCTGCTGAGAATCCATGGATTGGGGCAGAGCTTCAATTCAATGGATTCCCTTGTGTTGTTTGTGAAATGGTTGTTTTTGACTTGTTATGCTCTGTCCATGGTAAACAAATGCACAGCACTATCTGTAACTTACGTATCACGTTACAAAGGTTTACTGCACGAAGTAGGGCTGATTACAGTAATTTACGCCTACGATACATTCGATACATTCAAAGTCACCCGCCAACTGGCCTCTTTCGAGTTCCCCATTCCAACTTGGCCAAAGAGAAAGCCATGAGGGTTATCCGAGATTTGACCACCAAGTTCGGCGACGAGGTGTGGACGGTCGCGAACGGGAACGGGAAGAGGCGTCGCGTCGGCGCCTGATCTGCGAGACTGCGACAGTGCGACATGCTTTATCCCTGCGTTGGCGCGTCCTTTCTTGAGCAGTGAGCGCGAAAAAGGCTGCACCCTGAAAATGGTATCATGCGAGAGGGATGGTCGATTTCCTTCCCTGAACCGAGTAGTATTCATGCTTCTGGTTAATTTGGGAAAGAAGCTTTCCAACAAAAGGGACCGGCTTCGCATAAGAACTTTTGGTCGCTGCGCCAAACACGGTCGTGTCACACTGTCACAGTCAGTTTTAGTGCGTCTGCATCCTGCAGGAATACCAGCTAGGTAGCATGTGGACGCGTCGTGACAAATACTTGCGACGTGATTCCGTGAAGTCGATAGGAGCGGTTTTGTTTCGCGTTGGGGAAATCTCGGGGATTACTCCGTACATGCTCCGGTACCGACAGATGAAGATAGATTTTGCCTGCATTCACCGCCCTCACCACGTCAACTCTCACTTTGTTGACCACTTTTCCTTCCAACATGCATCCGATCAACACTTCTCAGAGACGATCATTATCTGGGAATGTCAGCAAGTGTTCAAATACGGCTATGATATGATGCACTATGCCACGTCCAACTGAAATGGGCGCCTATAACTTACAGCAACAGCTCATGATTCGACGATAGTTGGCAGCCAACCTGCACTAACACTTACCGGTATATGCCTCTCTTAGCCTTCTGTGGTACATATCTTAGCAGTTTATCACCATGAAGCGCCCCAATTCATGGAGTGATGAACACTCGCCAAAGAGATGCCACCTTCCCCCAACTGGATCAAACGGAGATAATACTTTGGCGCCCTCACTGTCCATCTTCAAGAGACATTCCAATACTCAGGTCGGTTTCATACAGACAATAGCCTTCTTTGGCTGTCTTACCATGGCTGCTGACTCGATTAAAGAAGCAGGATACTCCTGACACTCAACGTAGTCCTCTTTCTGATCCCAAGACTAGTTGGATCCTCGACTGGATACCGCAGCCGCCGACAGGCTGCGACGGTAACATCAGCGACAACTTTGACGACGCTTGCATTGTCCGAAACGGCGCTGACTTCATGAGTGCTATCGGTTCTGGGCGCAAGCGTTCCCGCTTGGGATCTGATGCTAGTGCGACTAGTACCTCAGACAACACGCGGACCGCCGATTATAATGCCTTTGAGTATGTATGCGAGCTGGAAACCTGTGGCTGCTATATGAAAGACTCCGAAACAGGTCCGGACCAAGAGGATGTTGCACTCTACCAGCTCCTTCTTCAGCATAAGACGCAGCAAGTTCCAACCAATACCTTGTTCGACTACCCCAAAGACTTTATCGAGATGCTGCAGAACAACTCGGAAACGCAAATCCTTTGCTTCTTACATTTTCTGTTGATGCCATCCGCGCGAGAACTCTGTATTCGTGGCCAGAAGCACCTACAGCATGTCAATGAGAGTATAAATGACTCTTGGCTAAAAGCCGATCTGATGAAACCAAAAAGACCGCAGCCCGATCACTCCCGTTGCCTTAGATTGTCCGCTTTCGATGAGGAAGAGCGACAGAAGCTACAAAACAGGCCAGTGGGAGCATTATCTTACGCCGTTCGAGACCACATGTACTTTCCTTACCTCATCTGTGAAATCAAGGAGGGTCTTGAACTGGCAGATCTCCAGAATATGCACAGTACGTCTATAACCCTCCGTAGCCTTGTTCAGCTTGCAAAGGCTGCTGGCACACCTGAGAAGGTGCACGGACGCGTCCTGTGCTACTCCATCTCGCATAATTTAAGATTCGTGCAGATCTACGGCCATTATCCTGAACTACAAAATGGTGGACAGACGAAGTACTTTCGATGCGATGTCGCGCATTTTCATATTTGGTCAGAAGGGAACCAGTGGAAGTGCTACAATTTTGTCCAGGGATTGGACGCGGAATTCCTCCCAAAATATATTGCTTTAGTGAAAGAGCTGCTGGCAGGGATTGAATCTCCAGGGCCATTCAAGGTCCCGCGGCTTGTGAGATCTAGCAGTGGTCAGAATACACCGCCAGACAGTGGAGGAGAAGGTTCCCCATATTTTGAAAACAATGACAACCAGGAGCTTGAGTATATAAAGATGATGCACCAAGACGTTGTACGACAACTGCAGGAAAGTCGAGATGAAGCGAAGGAGAGAGAGGAGGCAGCAAGGCAGAGAGAGGAAGCAGCAAGGCAGAGAGAAGAGGGGTTACTACAGGATATTAGGGATCGCGATGCAAGATACCAGAAGCTGGTGGAGATGTATATGGGGCAACGTCAACCCACCGGTCCACATTGATACATTATCAATCACAGTCTTGCCGAGAATAGGTTATTGGACTCCTAACGCGCATCATAACAGTAATAAATAAGCAAGCACTTCCACACACCAGACGATAATATAACGCTCGATCAAAGAAGGTGTCCGGACACCAATTTTTGGCTATACATACAATGTTCGAGGGCTTTGTAGAATAGTCAATGAATGGCGAGTGCTGGAGTTCTAACAATGGAATGGGTTGGCACCCACGTTGGAGGAGAATAGATAGGGTTCGGGACGTGGCCCTAAAATTCGGGATCTTATCCGACAAGTGGAGCTACGGGACGTTAGCAGATTTACTGTGGAGACTCGGGTCCGTGCGCACCTTAATATGCCAACTGAAATGACTTCTCAATATCGCGAGTCGCGACACGTATCGATGAAACGTCGACGATGAGAGGTCAAACAAGTGAGTAACAGGCTCCTATTGTAGGCACTGCAACCATTTGGCATTTAGACCGAGAAATGTCTCCATCTCTTCTCAGCAGACCATGAAGCAGAAACCAAAGACCAAAATCACCAAGCTTTCTGACGTTGCAAGAGTAATTCAAGAAACAGGTCTTGCTAACCTCGCTGGCCGTACCATCAGAAGACGACCATCCGGAAAACGAAGAGGTGAGCACTGTCAAGCTTCCTGAGAGCAGCATCAATGGACCAATAAATGTGCCTATGTACATACTGTACATACTAACAAGCCACCAACAGCAATAGCCTAGCGTTCTTGTCATTGCCGAAACAAGTTTTCGTATTCGGGAGTGATGATATGGGCAATGGGTACGCAAGTGGCTTGTTCCGGCATCCCTATTCTTTTGACCTCGTCGTGGAGAGTCTTGATTCAAACTCAGGCTGATTGCGTTGTGTGTCAGAATTTCCGGGGAGGTGCTAATGCGATTCCGGATTTCCGGTAAGTCATCGATGATCGACTTTCGGCATCTTCGATGGTCTTCGATGGTGTGGATCAGTTGCATGTGACGACCGCCGACTCGTCTGTTCCTGTTGCAAACAGTCCTGACTCCTAACAGTTACACCAATGGTCTCGTTCATCAATCGAATAACTTAACGCTATGCTCTGCCTGTCCTGCAGGAAGCACTCACATGAAGCTACATCCCAGATTCGCTTCTTACCGCTGAGCCGGGGTTTATGCTAGAGAAAGTCTTCAGCATCTAATTCGAGTTAGATGTACCTGGTTCGGCTGTGCCATTATAACTTGGGTTGCTTCAAGGCCTACATTGTACTCTAGACCGTGCGGAGTAGGTCTGGGAAGAGCGAGATAGTTGTCTGCATTGAGAATATACTATTATCTAAGTAGGCTTGGCTAACGCCAGCCCATGATCAGAGGAAGGCAACATGACATGTACCTGGGACCTCACGGTCGACTAGGTATGTACAGTCTCCTGTACGGAGTACCAGTGCAGTTATTCTTTCTTCCATCCACCCCAACGCTCGAAATTGGCTGTATCTAGGTCAAGGAGATCAAGCATCCGTCCAACATTCTGGTCAACCAAGTCATCTATCGAGGACGGTTTCATATAAAACGCAGGCACGGGAGGGAAAATGACAGCTCCGTTCTGAGAAGCCGTGAGCATATTCTGTAGGTGAATACCGCTCAATGGTGTCTCTCTAGTCACCAAGACCAATCTCCGACGTTCCTTCAGGGAAACATCAGCAGTGCGGGATATCAGATCGTCGCAGAAGCCAGTGCTGATGGCTGCCAGAGTCTTCATGCTACATGGGACAATGATCATGCCATCCGTACGAAATGATCCACTGGATATTGGGGCGGCCATGTCGTTGATGTTGTGGGCGTGGTCGGCAAGTGCACGCACGTTGGTCGGGTGGTAATCTGTCTCGTACTTCATTGTTGCCTCTGCCCATTTGCTCATGATCAGATGCGTTTCCACGCCCATTCGACGCAGCGTCAAGAGAACTCGAATGCCCAAGATTGTCCCTGTCGCCCCCGTCATGGCGACGACGATTCTCTTCCGGTGCTGACCCTCGCGTGCACGGCCCGCTGCATCTTGAAACTCATGATCAGCGAAGGTAGGGCTGGCTAATCCCGGCGACTGCGGCATGGATTCCGGGGTGGCGACACCTCTGTCGTTGCCAGTGCCTGAACCGAGAAGAGTTGAGAACATGGCTCCTTACTAATGCGGTGATAAACTCCTATGCAATAATGGATAATTCGGGTTTGCCGCCTGCAGTAAATGAATCCGATGCACTATATATAAGGCAATGAACTATGGACATGACTTACTGACATCTCATATATACCAGGCCGAACTATACTTGCCACCGTGCTCACCGTGACATTGTGGTATTCATTCTGTCGCAAAAGCCGTCCAGGTGCCCAGACCCGAGATCTTTCTTGACGTCACGCTAAGGTAGTTGTGAGTCCCGATAACTTTAAAAGGGTCACTATTTATCATCTACAATTTGTAATATTTGCACGGAATGGTTGCCTATTCATGACTGCCTGTTCATGACTTGGAAGGCCGCAGGTTCAAGCGAACAGACACTGTCAAGTTGCTTCACGGGCCATCAACATACAACCTTGAAGCAAAATCGATCATCTCACACAAAACTAATCCGTCCAACTGCAGAAATCAAGCATCATGGGCAGCGACGAAGCTCGTCTTTGTTTTCGTTCCTTTGTGGACACCCTCCGGGCTGATAACGATCTAGTCGACATTAACATACCCGTCGACCCCTACCTTGAAGCAGCCGCTGTAACGCGTCTTGCATGCGAAACCAACAACAAGGCCCCTCTGTTTAACAACCTCAAGGGAATGCGGAAGGATGGTTTTTTCCGCATGCTAGGTGCCCCTGCCTCCCTCCGACGTTCATCTAAAGATCGGTACGGACGCATAGCTCGACATCTAGGTCTTCCTCGCACCTCCAGCATGCGTATGATTCACGACAATTTATTGGCAGCCAGTAGGCTTCCGCCAATCGCGCCGACCGTGGTTCCCACCGGTCCATGTAAAGAGAACAGCTTAGAAGGAGACGAGATAGACCTCGACGCACTCCCATCGCCCATGATGCACCAATCTGACGGCGGCAAATATATCCAGACGCTTGGGATGCACATTGTTCAGTCCCCGGACGGTAAATGGACCAATTGGTCCATCACGCGAGCTCAGGTGCATAGCAAGCGGAAAATGACAGGCTTGTTGCCCTCAAACCAGCATATTGGAATTATTCGCCAGATGTGGAAGGATCAGGGCCGTGATGTTCCATGGGCGTTGGTCTTCGGCGTGCCTCCCGTGGCGATTATGGCTGCTAGCATGCCTATTCCTGAAGGAGTGGATGAAGCTGGCTATGTTGGCGCCTTCGCGGGAACTTCGTTGGAAGTGGTAAAGTGCGACACGAATGATTTGTACGTGCCTGCAAACTCCGAGATTGTTTTTGAGGGGACTATCTCGAACTCGGAGGATGGTCTTGAGGGCCCCTTTGGTGAAATGCATGGCTATCTTTTGAAGGGAGAAATCAAGCCAAAGCCCGTGTTTAATATCAACAAAATCACCTACCGCAACAATGCCATCCTGCCCATATGCTCAAGTGGTCGGTTGACAGATGAAACGGTATGCAAAAGAAAGAGCCATCCATACACTCAACCCTCCCTATACCTTCTTGCCCCAATATTCTCTTACCCGTCACTTTACGCGAACCCAAAACAAAAAAGAAACAAAACGGAATTATACTCACATAAATTTCCCAAACCCTAGCACACATTGATTGGCACCCTTGCCTCCGTTCAAATCCGCCGAATCTGCCAAGCAGCCAACCTCCCAATCACCGACGCCTTCACTCCCTTCGAGTCCCAAGTGACCTGGGTAGCCCTGAAGGTCGACACACCAGCCCTCCGCCGCCTGAACACCAACTCCAAAGACTTCTCCCGCAGAGTCGGCGACCTCGTCTTCCGCGAGAAAGCCGGCCACACAGTCCACCGCATCGTCCTCGTCGGCGAGGACATCGACGTCTACGACGGCAGGGATGTAATGTGGGCTTTCTCGACGCGGTGCCGACCTGGAATGGACGAGTTGTTCTTTGAAGACGTTCGCGGTTTCCCGCTGATCCCGTATATGTGTCGGGGGAGCGGGCCGGCGACTTGCGGGGGGAAGGTTGTGTCTGATGCGTTGATGCCGGCTGAGTACAAGGACGGGCCGGATTGGGAGGTTGCGGATTTTCAGAATTCGTATCCTGAGGAGGTCAAGTCGCGGGTTTTGGGGTGTTGGCAGGCACTGGGGTTTCGGGGGTTGGAGTGAGTTTCAATGTTGCGGGTTAATGCGTTCAAATTGTTTGCCGTGATTTTGTTATATCTGTTTCGTTCGCTTGGCGTTTTGTGTCGGCCTTCTTCAATCTAATGTTGTTTGGGATTGACGAGGGACCACATAGTTAGAACGGGTTGAAGGTCCTCTTTAGGTTGTTGAAAAGGGGTTTGGGGTTTTAAAGACATCATCATATTGACAGAGGACACGCGTTGTACTCAACAATGTACAGCATATCATACATTTCGCATTTTCAACAGAATAACATTGAAAGTAATGACTTGGACATGGAGTGACTTCTACATTGTACGCAGGAAAGCACGCCAACACGTGTAAGCGCCTTTTGGTCGCTTGTTCCAGCTGTCCTGGAAATTTCATAAATATTTGCTTTCACCCCTAGTTAAGTAGATGAAGTGGATTGGACTGGAACCATGACAATTGAAGGTGTCGACTACGGCGTTGCTACGACTGATAAGAAAGATGTACGGAGTAAAACAAAATCACTCATCATCATTATTGACCCATACTCCGCTGGTTTTAGGTATAGGTACGGTACCTATATGCCTACGATAATCACCAACCATATCGAAACGACCCACCGGGCCAAGACGGGCGGTCCCAGGGATTCCCATTCCCATTCCCATTCCCACCACCCCCATCACCATGATAGGGAGGCGGATAATGATAAGAACCGGGGGGGATAGACTGCGCACCACCCGAAGGAGGCGGCGGAGGCGGGTGGTGAGAATACTGCGAGCCATAGAACGAAGGAGGAGGAAAAGGAGGAGGGGGTCCGGACATATTCATTCCGGGAGGGAAACCCATTGTCGGGTATGGCGATTGGTGAGAAGGGGGAGGCCAGGAACCATTATTGGTGGTGCTGGTGTTGTAGTTGTAGTTGAATGCCTGCGGGGGAGGAGGCGGGGGCGCAGATGCCAATCCGGGGTTCCAAGGGGCCGGCGGTGGGGAGTTGAATTGTTGGTTGTTTCTGATTCTGGGCGGGAAATGTGGGGCTGGTGGGCGTGGGGGGAGAGTGGTACCCGGCGGAGCTGGGGGTGCCTGGTACTGGTATGGACGATCGTTTCTGGGGTGATATGGCTGCTGTGGTGGTGGTGGAGGAGGAGGTGACGGTGACGCCGGGGGTGGCGGGGAATAAGATCTTTCCCGGGAAGGCGGTGATCGAGACAATCGTCGACGTGGCGGCGGAGAGATCGGCGAGCGAGAACGAGAATAGGACGACGCGTAGCGTCTGCTTCGGCCCCGGCTTCGGCTTCGTCTGCTGCCGTCGCTCATAGGACTGTCGCTGTAGCGCCGTCTGCGTTGAGGTCGACCGATGCTCCTGCTTCGACTTCGGCTTAGACTGCGACTGTAGCTTCGGCTAAGGCTTCGACTTCGACTTCGCGAGTAGTAAGGGTCCTCTTCTGCATTTCTCTTCTTCATCTGTTGACAGAATGCGCGAGACCATCCGTAATAAGTCTCGCCGTCAATGATGTCGCCCGTGACTTCGTCTCGAATGACTGTTTGACCGAGCTCGTCGAGATCAACGATCCCGTCTTCCGGTTTCTGGGCCTCTTCCGAGCCGTATATTCGGTCTACTTCACCCAGGAAGGACTGAAGTGCAAATACCAGTTTCTCATCAGCAGGCCCGGCCAAGAATTGCAGCGGTTTGATTGACTCTGGACGAAGTGGAACAGTCGAATTTGGGATCATGTGTGGAACTAGGTTGCCGGCCGGGAGGTCGTAGTAAGGCGTGGAGGGATCCCCATGCGTGGAGGGCATAATGAACGGCACATTCTTGCCATCGAGCTTCTTCCCAGACTCGGCATTGCTCTCTTCTATGCCAATTGACGCTTTCACCGCGCCTGTTGATGCCGAGTTTTTTACCACCTCGCGAAGTTTCTTGACATAGTCATGAGCGTAGTACCCATGTTCATCCCAGATATCCAAAAGTCCGTCTAACCGCTTATGATGCTTTGGATTCTTTTGACGATCGTACGACGAGGCATAACCCAGCAATTCCACAATATAGGGTTGCAACGAGCCACTTAGAGTCGAAAACGCGACGGCTGTATCCGAGTGGTACTTGGTGTGATGAAACAAATCATTCAGCAGGTAAAGGATATGCAAGCGTTTCCTCTTAGCCGACGTCTCGCGACGATTATTATTATCATTGCCAGCCGGCTTCGGTGGCTTTTCGTGTTTTCCATCCTCCTCGGGGGGCGCGAACGACGCGGACAATGCGACCAGGTATTTTCCCAGTACGCCTACCCGGTTAGAAGACAAGACGACATAGTTCAGAAGCCATGATTTGCAAGTCTAATACCATGCCAAAATAGGGGAGAAAAAGATAAATAACATTTAGTAACTCCAGTGACCGTAAGCAGAGGACATTCAACGGATCAGACCTGTATGTTCGTCGGGGTGCAGTGAGACAGCGCTCTGTCAAGAGAGGAATGAAAGGATGCGATTTCGTCGCGAGAAACAGAGGTTGGATCAGGACGTAAGAGTCCTGCCGAAAAAGAGGCTTTCGCAATGGCAATCTGGTGGGAAGCCATGCTGGTTGGAATTGACGAGGACGAAATGCGGTTGAAGTGCCAATCGATCTGTCGCTGTCAAGTTTGAAGTCTCGCGAGAGCACGTGACCAATTGATACCTACAGAGTACAGAATTCGAGCATCTAACGACTACAGCTGTGCCTTTTCCAATTTCCTACGGAGTACTTCTCACTGTTTTGTATACTGACTTCACCAAGGCCACTGGATGGTTCGCGATTGCTGTCCAAAGTGGTCAAGTTCAAGCAAGCTCCAAGGCTTGCCACCAGCAACAAACTGACACGAACACTACTGAAGAAACCATGAGTGACAGAAAAAATGAACAAAAAGTCGTCTCATGAAATGCAGTCTTCTGCGCCCCTGAAAGTCAGCTTTTTCCATATCACAGCGGCGGCATAGCTTGTTTTTGTGCTGCCTTGTTGATCGACTTGATAGCGTACTACGTCAAGTCAACATCAAAGAAATCGCGAATCAGATGCCTTTCATATTCATCATCGGATAAACGGGGGTCGTTTACAGAGGATGACTGCAGGCTGCAGCCACTGGCAGAGTGGATGATTATTGATTACGAGGACATTCGGCCGGACACTATTGACCCTTGGCGAGTCTTCCCCGAAAAGCTGGAGAATGATGAATTGATGGCGTGAGCCAAATTGCAGGGCTTCTCCGGACGGCGTTTCTGTCTCTCAATGTCGAGCGAGTGGAATGACTCGAATTTGTATGATTGTCACTCGATTCGTCACGCAACTGGACCTCTATCACCACACATCACCGCGCTGAATCATGGCAAGAACTCGAAAGGTTCCAAGCTGGGGCCGGTTTCCGTGGGTAACACCACCAGATTTACCTTCGGATGTGCCCCTCTTAGCGCCAAAACCATTGGTAGTCCCCGATTCCCCCACATCTTTTCATTAACATGATTGTTGGAGATGGCGGTTCCGTATCAGGCTA